>OX578137.1:29711183-30146183 GCA_951213105.1 Amaurobius ferox
CAAATTTTTTTCGAAACACTATATTCTTTCGTCTAGATATCGCATCCACAGACTCATACGAACACACACACACTGTTATAGACATACATATATTCAGACAGAAAGACAGACATCACCTCGAAAACGTTCGATTCGCGTTTTTGGAAAAGCTCCATTCGTTCGTAAAATGTCGTTTACACCATACACACACACACCACCTCAAAAACATGCAATTCGAGTTCAGGGATGCTTAAAGAATGCTCTTGCATCGAAAATTCGAATTCAAATTTTTGACTCCGTCACAATACTTTCCCTATACATTTATTCTATGTATGTAGGGAAACTAAAATATGATTTCTTCGATTTTAAGAAAGTACCACATAAAAATACTTATACCATACCATATATAATTTTTACATAAAATAGATAACATAACTGGCGTTACACAATTTTCATAATTGTACAATTTCTCCTTGGCCTCCCCATTTTAACCACCTCCCCATTTTCATTTCGAATCCCACGTCAGAAAATTCACCCTCGTAGCATTAATGAAATTCATTTATTTTTTTTTCCAACCAGAAACCTCCAAAAGCCATTCATCCTCATTTGCGCAAAAGCAGAGAGCAATGATAAATGCTTCACCATTTAAGCAGCTTTTCTTTGTAACACGAACTGTAAACACGGATGTTCCCCCCGTTTGTGAACCTCTCTCTACTGGGGTTAGGATATTTTTTTTTCCCAACACCAGCGGAGTTCCGCGTTACAGTGGAACATTTAAGTAATTAATTCGTTTGTAGAAGAGTTAAAATTCTATAAAGAGCTTGCGAAGTGTGGTGAGTAGAATTTCATTTATATAGAAAAAATTAACTGGAGTGAGGCTTAACTCGACTTTCTCATAACAGAATCAATCCAATTTTAGCAACTTTTTTTGTTTTCGAATTTTATACGAATTTTTTTGAAAAACTGGTATTGTCGCTCCAAATGATTGCAATTATAGCATGTTACACTTCACTTTAAAGAGTTTGGCAGAATTTTTCGATTGATACTGTTATGGTACCCGCTGGTCAGGCTACCATAACCGGCAGTGATCGTGAGAAAGTGTAACGCGGTTGATGCGATACGATGTCATCAGCTTTATGAACGGAGTAAACGACTTAGGTGGACGATCGATGTCGAATATGCGATGGGTCATATCAAAGGGTCATCATTGATCGGAGATGATATGGAGTTGAGCAGGGTCGCAAACGTTGTAGGAACATCAGGATTGAAGAATATCAGACGAGGTGTTGAAGAACTTCGATGAAGGAAAAATTACCATGTAAAACTAATTTCCTTTATTTGCACTCGGTGATTATTTCAAATATTACAAGAAAACATTCCATACTTCAATTCGAAAACACCAGAACTTCATACATCTTTTTTTATGACAGAAACGAAAGGATTTCATGAACGATTTAGAACAAGATATTTAACATTTACTACTTTTCAAATTTCATAAATATTTTCCATCTCACCATAACGCGACGCGACTAATTTATTTCTTCATAATATTAATTCATTTAATAACCGTTTAAAGACAAACGTTCCAATATTAAGCCCAGTGGGCAAAACGCGACCGATTCCTTTTTGATTACATCGCCAACTGCGGCTAATCACAAAAACCACGCAGAAGCGTCTTTAATGTTATTACGCGTTCATGACGAAAGAAAAAGAGTTCCCATGTTAAAGAATATGAAATGAAAATTCGAAGTACATGTACAAACGATATGAATAAACTTTATGAATTTAGAATAAAATTTTGAGAACAAGTTTTAGAATCGAAAATAAAAATGAAACTGCCGAAAGTAGAAGTTAGAAAGGAAATAATTTATAAACAAGGGCATGCACTTCATAACAATACCATACTTGACAATGTACCCCTCAATGGGGGAGGGACTTTCTCCTAAGAGAGCTAATGACGTCACGAACAAAAAGTTGTATTGTGGTTATTTTTCACATTAATGATTGAAGTCTCGTGATCACTGAGCCATAAATAAACTCTTTTATACATAATTATGTTAAATTTTGTGCTATGCTGCCATGTTAAAAAAATATAAATATTCGAATAAATTTCGAAGTTTTTGCTCGAATTAATACAAATTCTATCTAATTCTAGATTTTTTAATAACAAAACCGGATATAAAATGTAGGAAAAAACCCTTAATATTTGTGGTTGATGTAGCGTACACAAGAAATCGAACACAGACATATAGGCAGACAGACTGGCGGATATCACTCCAAATATAGTCAAAACGTGTTCAGGAGATCTTAAACATATATTGGTATCAAAATCTCGAATTCGAAAATTTTCGTGAAAACAATATTTTCTCTATACTACATTACATAGTATGAGAAAATAAAAATATATCTGAAGTGGGCAGCACGTGACTTTCTGCACATGATTCTACTTCTTTCACAGCGAAGTAACACCACACAAGATCTACGGCCCAATGCTTCTTGGCATTGAATTAACATGTCGTAAATTAAAATTGGGCGCTGATGTGATATCTGATGTGGACAGCACATGACTTTCTGCACATGATGCAATGATTCTACTTCTTTCACAGCGAAGTAACACTGCACAAGATCTATGGCCCAATGCTTCTTGGCATTGAATTAACATGTCGTAAATTAAAATTGGGCTCAGATGTGGGCAGCACATGACTTTCTGCACACGATGCAATGATTCTACTTCATTCACAGCGAAGTAACACTGCACAAGATCTACGGCCCAATGCTTCTTGGTATTGAATTAACATGTCGTAAATTAAAATTGGACTCTGATGTGGGCAGCACATGACTTTCTGCACATGATGCAATGATTCTACTTCTTTCACAGCAAAGTAACACTGCACAAGATCTACGGCCCAATACTTTTTGGCATTGAATTAACATGCCGTAAATTAAAATTGGGCGCTTTTGGCAGCTTATTAGTGCAAACAGAAAGACTTAGTCATTCGTGCAAAATCTTCATCAAAATACAATTGATTAATATCGCGTGAAATAACTTTCGGCAAATTGTTGGACTGTTACAAAAAGTATCTTCTGTCATGAATGAATAAGCTAGATTAACGAAAATTGTGTTAACAGACTTGTTGCATAATATTGCAAATGGAAAATGAACCTATTGGATGATATTTTCTATTTTTTATTTTATTTTATGTAATTTCTTTTATGAATTTATGTGAAAAACATACAATATCTCGAAAACTATTCCTGCTAGCGTTCTAAAGTTCACGTCATTCGTTTTCTAATGAAAAATTATGTATGAAATAATTATACATTTAATGGCATTTGAAGTTCTGATTTTTTTTAAAATGTATACAAAAATCGTGCAATATCTTCAGAACACTTCATGCCCAGAAGTTTTTATCATTCGTTTTCTAATGAAAAATTGAGCATGAAATGATTATCAATATATTATTATCGAGAGTCTTGCTTCTTTTTTTAATTCATTCAAAAGTTAGAGGGGCTTTCGAATATTCGATTGTGTTTAAAATTAAACAGGGTTCCAGTATTCACTGACTGTAATAATCGTACCAAATTTTTTTCCTCCGAAAAGTCCCCATTCGCTCAGGAGATATCGCATCCACAGACTCACAGACACTAACATAAATACAAACACACCAGCATACTTACACTCAGATATCATGTCAAATACATTCAATTTGAGTTCAGGGGTGCTTGAAACGTGCCTCCCGTAGAAAATTCGAATTCGAATTTTCAATACTTTCCCTACACATTATGCTATGTATGTAGGGAGAGCAAAAAGATGAGAATAAAAGAAAATTTGGAGAACTGGGAATGAAAAAAAAAATCTATAAATTTATCCCTGCGTAAGCAGTTGTAAAGAACCTCGTTGCCCGATCGAACCCCGGATCTCCGAACTGGCCAGCCGACACTCTATCGAAATTGTAGTCGAAGTAGACTTTGCATTCTCCACCCTCTAAAGTCAAATTGGCGGGCAACTGACCACCTCCTGTTATTTTTGCTACAGGTTAGCTTCCTGTTACTACTATTTTTACCCAGGTTAGTATCCTGCGTAGTCGTTATCCTCTCAATTTGAAATCGGCGCTCAATCTTCCAGAGTCCACTGAATCCGTACTAGTCGTACTAGGGTCACTTTCAGACCTTCGACATCTTTGCACTAACCCACAGGGTTGATTTGCTCAGGCGCCATTGTAAAGAGCCTTGCTGCCCCAACTGGGAATCGAACCCTGGATCTCCGAACTGACCATCAGACACTCTACCGTTGCGCTACTGGGACGAAATTGCAAGCTGTTACAGTCGAAGTGGACTCTTAACAGTTAACAAACTTCTTAAGCTGCGGCATAGTTTCAAATTTATGAAATTCAAATAAATACTTTAGTTACTTTTAGAAGCCTTATTTGATTATCAATTTTAGGCCCATTTGACTATCAATTTCAGACTCATTTGATTATCCATTTTAGGCTCACTTGATGAATTAATTTGATTAATTATTTATTTTGATGAGTAAAAGTCTTCAGCAGCTCGAGCCCTAGCAGGTTTAACCCCGGCCAAGATTTCTTTAAGAATAGTACGGCTAGGCTCAGGCTTAGAGTATAAAAATTCAAGTAGAGTTGGGCCGGGCCAGATTCATTCAACATTTAAAACAACTGAAAATGAAATTTAAGAAAAAAATGTAAAATTATTTTGCTGATGTACCGATAAATGTTGAAACAAAATCATCTTTTACTTTAATTTTGACCGCAAATTTTGCACAAATTCCAAATTCATATCTGGGGCACATTAGGATAAACATCATTTCGGGTATGGCCCCAGGCTGAGAGCTAATAGTCTTTAAGTAGGGCTGGGTTCAAGTTCTACATTTAAAAAAATGTTTGTGCTTAGGCTAAGTTCGGATACAGATATTGCCCAGATAGGCAGAGCAAAAATCTAGAATCTCAACAATACAGAACTGGCCTATACTCTATCTTGCACTATTAATATTTTAATAAACAATAAAAATAAATAATAAATTAATAAGCGTAACGGAAATTAATAATTAAAATTATGAAATGCAAAAATAAACGGGAAAATACAGAATAATACAATAAAAATTAAAAGCTTCTACTATAGGAACTTCTACTATAGAAGCTTCTAAGAGAAACTTTAAACACACACAGGTGCAACATACATTTAAATTTTATAAGGAAATCTACTATTAAACAAAATCTACTTCAGCAAAAATGTATACTTTATTTTAAGGGGATTTTCATTTCTTAAAAAGCAAATTTACTAAACAGTAGGAACAGTTCCAGAAAGTATTCTTATATTAAGAATAGCATAAAGTCTTTATTCGTAACTACATAATACGAAATGTTATTATCGTAATAATATTAAAAGGTTATAAGAATTTCGGAATATTCATGTTATAATCATGTAAATTAAGAAAAGAATTATACAGTTCCAATTTATTTTTTACATAATGTATCCATACGGGAAATTTCATGATGACATACAATAACACATGATTCATTCATGTGTTATTGTGTTCATGGCTGACAAGACACACACACACACGCCCGCGCGCAGACATCTTTCAAAAGTTGTTCAAAATGTATTTGCAAGAACTCGAAAACTTAAAATGTATTTTTCCGTTAAAATGTATTTAACAAAAAAGTTTGCAGACTATTTTAAAAGTCGGTTTTCGAGCGACAATATACAAAAACAAAAAACATCCCACTTAATCCCCTTACCAACTCCAACATATAACCAACATTCTTTGTTTCGTTTAACCCTTCTCACTGAAAACTCCGATCGGCGAAAACAAATATCGCTTGTAAAGTGACAACGACACGTGTCACTAAATCATTCCGGAGTGGCTCCATCTCAAAAAATCTCGCTTTAACAAGCAAGTGAAATGTTACGTTTTGACACTTTAGGGCGGGTACGCGTGAGACTGAAACCTGTGTACTCTCCTTGAGTTCTGGCTATTCATTTCAGAGCGTTCTTCTTCTAAGGCAAGGGCGTACCGCCAAGATCAACTTTGATGCTAAATACGAAACAGAGTAGAAGTTGAGAGCAAAAGTAACCCATCTTAGAAGGTTTTTGCTACAAGGCAAAGTTTCTCGAACGTTTGGTGGCTTGACAAGTTCACTAATTTATGACTGAAGCTTCATCATCAAAGTCAGTCAACAAGAATGCTGGAAGTGGCAATACGTCAGTGGGAAAATATTGTTGGAAAAGGGGTAATTTTAACACGCCACATCGTAATAAATGCTGTACGGAATTCTTTTTCAAAAAAATATAGAATATAAAGGGTAATAATAAATTAAATTATCCCTCATACTCAAAGAACCTGCGTACAGGAAGCGTTCCCAAAATTACGATATCGTTCAGATAACTGCACCCATAGATCAGTTTTTCACTTAGCATCATGTAGACTGAGCTTAATTTAGAATACATTTGAAGCTGGTTGTGTAGTAGGACACGCAAAACAGGTGACAATAAACCCAAAACGGGTTCATGGATACTGTTACTTGAAACATAGGATAGCGATCCTAAAATGTTCTTTTTCAGAGCCTTGATAAGAGATATCTCGCGATAAAAACAACTAAAATTAGTGGAAAAGCTCTGCTTTCCAGAATATGCGCTAGCAATTTCAGTGAAAAAAACAATGCTTCACATAATTCCCACGAGGGGTGAAATTGGCGCTGTGATAAAATTTGCGTAAAAATGCAAGCGGTACGATTTCTAAGGGCAATTTATGAAAATAAAGATTAATATGCCACATTTCATATATATTTTTTTTCCCTAGAAAAAGTATGATGGCATTGCTGAACGCACTTGTAGATATGTCCAATAAAAATAATGGTAATTCTGTCACACTTTGCATGATGAATTATCGCAGAAAACCAATAAAATTTATTGAACACGCATTTTTAAACGTTTTATTCATTTATTTTTTCTTTTAAATTGCTTTTAAAATCAACCATTTTTCTTTTCTTTTAAACACTTTCAGCGCCCCATTTTCCCTGGTGGTGATTTTTCATACTATTACTTTGATGAAATCACTTCTGTATGTTTTAAGTGATATTGCTATCATAAATGGTAGATAATTCTGTGGAAGGCTTTGTATAGGATAACTTGAATTATAATTGCCCTAAGTATTTTGATCGCTACCTTCCGTCTCATTTCCTTTATAGAATCATAGTTGTTCAGTGTTCCTTAAAGCGTTGCTCTATAAAAGTATCTTGAAACTTTGTTTAAGTTCTGAAACAGTTGTTGGGCTTAAATCAAAGACTTTAAATAAGAAATATGCTCCAGAGCCAGACGTTTTCTTTCACAACTTGCTCTTTTCTCGCGAACGTTTGCCATTTTTCTTGTTGAAGGTTGCAAATCACCAAACCAGTCTCTAATTTAAGATCTTTAACGCCTGTCTTGGCTTAAATCATGAACTTTAAGTTGACTTTCAAAGTTCTCTTTCTCCAAAGTTTCACCTTTACCTTCAAAGTTTTACTTTCACTAATTTCTTTAAGGTATCTTCGTATTTGAAAATTGCTAATCCTAAAATTACACATAGCAATTCGCTGTAGCCAATACTACAGCATTTGTACAGAAACTTATGGGAAAGCCTATTCTAATATGTACTTAGGAGTGAGATTCTACGATCTTCAGGCTCAGCTCAGGAACTATATTCAAAATTTTTTTCGGTATTCGGCCGGGTAAAAGTCTGTCATTTCGGTGGGCGGCAAACACACAAATATTTTTTTTCTTTATTGTTTATATCTCCCCTCGCAAAACGTTGCGTTATTCCAGCAATACTAGCAGTTTTAATTTTTGATTTACATATTTTTTTATGCCAAACTCTTCGTTTAAGGCTGCTGAATGCACTAAACCAACAAAATTATAGAACACAAACAATAATTTAATAATGTCAAACAATATTAAAAGTCACCAGAAATTTTTAATATTTATTTTATCAAATATTTAACAAAAATTGTGAAAATTATTGCAGTTAAAACACATTTTTGAAGTTCATTGCATAACAAGATAGCTGATGAACATGTTTGGAAATTTTCAAGAAGAATACTGTTACGAATATATAACAATGCGTGGCTCTTTTGATGCCCCACAAGAAGAAAGTACTTTTACAAGCCATCGCTATTACGTGAAAGTAAGATTACTTGAACTTTGCAATTTTTTGTGATCTGGGAGCCAGATTTGGCGAAATATCATCAACTTAGCGATTTTTCGAATTCGGTGGAACGTTTCTAGAAATACTCACTAGTTCAGATGACACAGCCTTCTTTCTAGAGATTTTTTTATGAAGAGTATATAAGGATGTTATCGCTCATTTGGTCAGAGTTGGCGTAATATGGGTCAAATTAAATTCTGAGATACATCAGTGTTTTGAGAACAGTATCGACTACTTTGTGGATTAGTTGAGTAATTAATTGCTGTTTTATTGTACCTGCCTTTTTTTTATATTTTGTAATCTTGATAGTTATCGAGCTATTCGCTGTATATTGTTCCTGTTTACGCTTATTGGAGTTTTTAAATATAAGTGTTAGTTATCCAGAAATTTGAACCCATTTTGGTATCCTGAAAGTACGCGCACGATTTGAGAGGAATACGTCATAACAATACCTTATTTGTAATAAATGTTGGGGAAAAGTAAACACTGAGTTTGGAGCAAATCAAAAGAGAAACAATTAATCTACATATAATAAATGCTACTGTGCTTTGAAAAAATGCTTCTGGTTTTATTAATAATAAGGGCCGCCTTAACCCTTGCCGAGGCCTTTAAGCAAAAGTAAATTCTTGCCCCGTCCACCTAAAACTGCTATAGAAAAAAAAGGTACATCGAGTACGGATGATGATTGTATGGATGATGTACGGATGATTGATACCTACGGTCAAAAATGGCCCTGTTAATAATGAATGTATATAAAAACTGTCTACGAATTTGGAAAAAAAAAAAAAAAGTACTCCAGGAATCTAACTATAAGAAAATTTTGGGTGTTTGCTCACGAGACATAATTGAAAAAAAAAAAAACTGTTGAGTCAAAAGATACTAGTCCATCGAACTGCAAATGTTAACATTTTTGACCCAACACAATACAGTGGAAACCCCAGGCCGTCCGACTCATCCAGAGGACTTGAGTAACAATTTGGACGACCGGGAAGGTAAAAATGTCCAATACAATACAGTGTCGGATCTTGAGCTTTTTGAAACATCGTCTCACCAAAATTTCTCACTGCTTTAGTTTTCTCCATAGCCGTTAATGTATGTATAGGGAAAGTATTTGAATAGCATTGAAAATTGGAATTTTAATTTTCTTTACACTAAAGCACTCTAGATCTACATTTTGAACACTATTAGAACAAGCGGCTCGCCTGGCAGACATTAAAGACGGCTAAAGGTTAAAGAATGGCCTTGTACCCAAATAAAAAATGCAAATGGCGAATGCATAAAAGTTAAAAAAAGTATTATTAACATTATTATTTTCATTAAATTTTTAATAATTTTATCATAAGCTAAATTAAAATGCAATATTTAAAAATAATAACATAGCCCACAGCCTTGTAAACCAAGGTCACGACCTAGGTTGGCCTAGTCGTAAATCCGACCCTGTCAACACTGTAGGTATAGTAATTACCACGCATCATATTTACCTATCCATTATTTTCTCTTTGTTGCAATTGTAGAACAATATGTCCGTTTAGAAACTCGTCTCCAGACAGTAAATGAATAAAACAAATGTGCCAACCCATACGTATTACCGGAACAATCAAAATGACGTGAAGGTAAAGGCTTCAACGTGTGTATTTGGGCTATGAGCGATGACGCGTTCGTTACTTGGGATAAATTTGGCACAGCGACTGAGCAGCACTAATTGCCGAGCTAAGAGGTCGAAAACAGATGAGGTGAGAGAGTTTTAAAAGAAGCCAAGGGTCGGAATGATATCAAAATATTTACTTCTATACCTGCTGTTTGTTTCTCCGTAGACAAAATAATAAGCATAATGCTATATGTTTTATTTATACTGTGCTGTGTTAACAAAATACTTCATGCTATGTTTGATCTATTTACAAAAGAAAAACGGCGGTGATTCAAATTCGATGGAGCCGAAATGGTTTAGTGTGAATAACGTCTTTAGAACTCCAAACAAGTACACTTCCTACCCGTTTGGCAAATCTGCTAACAACTATTTTGAGTGGTTTGTCTTCTTTGGAGTTTTTCAAAACAATTCAAAATGCTAAATTTTGAAATTAGAACCGCATTTTCAAAATAGTTCAAAATATTAAAATATCGAAATTTTAACCGCTATATTTCGAAAACTAAGAATACTATCTGAAATCAAATTATATACTCTTATACGGCTATCAAAGGGTTACACATTATTTGCTTACTGTTCATAGCTAATGATTTAATTTTCGATACATAAGCATTGCAAAATTTGAAAACGGAAAATTTTTAAATTTATTCAAATTGACTAGAGATATTCAACAACTATAAAAGCTTTGAAAAAACAAATTACTGATCTAGAAACGGATTTTGCTACTAAACATTTTTGTTGATTAACGTTTATATATATCATTCATAGTTTAAAAGCTATTTCGAGTTAAAAGTACGCAAATTAGAGCAAAAACTCGCTCGAACGAAAACTTTTCTTTTCTTTCGAAAAAAAAAAAAAAAAAAGAAGTTTAAAATGTTAAAATTATTTTTGTATATTCATAGATAGTACCTAAAGATAGATTCATAGATAGAATTCATAGATAGTACCTACGGACTAAATAAGTATAATTTCTTTAGATTTTTTTCCAATTATCACAATCTGCTTGCAACGTTTTAGATTTTAAACGTGACACAATATCAGGAAGGCCTCTTTTCACGTATTCTGCATCATAGGGAAAATAAAAGAAATATGTGTCCAAAACATACTTTTCTCTACAGATCAGCAAGTTTTGCGGGAAAATAATTTGCATCATTGTTTGGCTTTCTTATTATCAGATGTCACTGAACATCTACAGTACGCTTACTGATACTACCGACTAAAAATGCATAACAAAATTTCACATAATTCGCTTCGTTATTTCGAGAGATATCGTGCTCCCTGTGGAAAAGTCGAATTTCCAATGTTTCGAGAACGGCTCATGATAACTACTTAAAAATAGTTTCCATTTATTCTTGGTAAAAAGTGCTCATAACGCATTCAGTCATTTAATGATAGTGAACTTATTTACATGTTTTAATATATTTCCTCCCATTTTACTTTCTCATTCTATAGAACATAGTATAAAGTTTTGTTTTCTCTAAAATTTTCAATTTCGAGATTTTGATGCCAATATGTGTTTTCGCACCTCCTGAACACATTTTTACTCTATTTAGAGTGATGTCCGTCTGTCTATGGTCAATATCTTGTGTACAGCATAGCTGCCGCAAATATTAATGGATCTTCACGAAACTTTATATCCGACTTTGTTATCGAAAAATTCAGAATTAGACAGAATTCTTTGAAATTGTTCGAAAATCATTTTTGAAAAACTTCCGAAAATTATTCGAAATTTTATATTTTCTTAATATTGCAGCATGGGACAAAATTCAATATAATTATGCATAAAACGGGTTATTTATGGTTCAATGATCACAACACTCAACAGTTTCAATCATTGTAGTGAAAAATTGCCCCGATACCATTTTTGCGTTCGTGACGTCATTAGCTCGAGAGGGGCAAGTTATCCCCCTCACGAGGGGGGGGGGGTACATTGTCATACTTGATATCAATCGAAATATTGTTTTTCAAGCCTTTTAAAATGAAAAGTAACATGCTATAATTGTGATCATCTAAAATCTAAACCAACGATACAGATTTTTTAATTTTTTCGTGGAGAATTTGCAAAAAATAAATAAATTAATTAATAAATAAACAAATATATAAATAAAAAAAAAAAACAAGCTACTTAAAATGAAATCTGGTATGAAAAAGTTGAGTTGTGTTATCCACTCCAGTTAATGTTTTAAATCTACACTCCATTTTTCCACTCTCCAGTTAATCCGGCCGTCCAAACAGTTACCTTACACCTTTTTGGTAGGTCGGACGGTCTGGGTCTCAACACTCCAGTTAATGTTTTAAATCATAAACTGAGCTAGGATTCTATGTTTGGGTGTGGTGAAGCTCCTTTTAGGGGTACTAGAAGAACCCCTTTGCCTCTTATATTTTCAGTTGCAATGTATAACACCAATATAAATGTGAGAAATCGCTGTGAGTGGTATTGAGACTTTTGGAGTGAGTAGCTCGCCCAAGTTTTCCCCTAGCTTTGACTTAGTTTTTGAATAAAAACGTGAACTAGCTCAAGAACATGCATGGTATCGTTCAGCTAGTAATGTCATTTCTTAAAAATGCAGGCAAAATGGCTATTTCTGGTCAACTGAAGGTGTTCCTCTGGTTTCAGCTGTTTGATAATCGATATAGGCATTTGACAAGTCATTGATTGGTATTTATTAATTCAACGGTACCCCAATTTTGCTCGATTGTTTCAATTTGTTCGAAAAATAGTATTTCATGTGAAATAAATAAAATTCCAATAACTCGGGAAAGGCTCGCGATACATTTTAAACAATGGTAGGAATTTCGGGTATTCAAAAAAGTATTTGCAAAGCACTCACAGCTTTGATAACAGTGAGCTTATTTTTATGAATATTTCCATTTCGGATCATAAATATAACATATCTCGTGAACGTGTTATCGTCCTATAAATGGTTTCAAATAAAAATCGCTCCATTTAATTCGCTTTTAAATAAAAAAAATCACATATGAAACATCTACGTTTGTAACATTTATGTATGTAACTATGTTTCTATAACAATTTTTCGACTTTCAAAAAATATATTTCGAAAATTGGGGACCTTTCCTTGGATCGCTCACCCCATAAATCGGAAGACCCCAGTCATTCAACGATCAAAATAATCCTACAAAATTTCATTAGATTTTATCAATGTCTACAAACGGTATCATGCCTATACGGACATCATTGAAAAAAAGGGTTAATTCGTATTCGGGAATGCTCAAATGGTGCAAGATCCATCAAGATCGAAAGTCGAAATTAGATCGTCAATATATCACATCACAATATTTTCCTTTTACATATTGCATTGTAGGGAAAGTAAAAAGATAGAAAAGACTGCGTAAGAGAAGTAAGCTAATTGCTTATAAAATAAAGTACCCCGAGAATAGACGACGGGAGCTACTTCTAAAAATTACATTAGGGTGAGAAAACAAAGAACAATAGATACAACTTGCTATGACCTATGTACTTTCAATGGCGTGATAGCAAGGAAAATGAATAGTAGTTTCTCTGAATCGAGATGAATTAGAGATGAATGAAAGATTTAATGGAAGTAAAGTGTACATAAAGAATCAATGTTGCTGTTGCCCCCTTAAATCTTGGAGGTAATGAGCAAATAAAGAATTCGTGTTATTCCTGCTCTGAGAAGGAGCATAAACAAACCATGCTGCTGTTACTCTTTACCTTCGCATAAAAAATCCATGTCGTTGTTGTTCCTTACCTTCTTGGAGGTAAGGAGCAAATAAAGAATTCATGTTATACTTGATCTGGGAAGGCGCATATAAACAACCCATGCTGCTGTTACTCTTTACCTTCACATAAAAAATCCATGCTGTTGTTGTTCCTTACCTTCTTGAAGGTAAGGAGTAAATAAAGAATTTGTGTTATTCTTGCTCTGGGAAGGAGCATATAAACAACCCATGCTGCTGTTACTCTTTACCTTCACATAAAATATCCATGTTGTTGTTGTTCCTTACCTTCTTGGAGGCAAGGAGCAAATAAGGTATTCATTTTATTCTTGCTCTGGGATGGAGCTTATAAACAACCCATGCTGCTATTACTCTTTACCTCCTTAGAGGTACTGATCAATCAAAGAAACAATACTGCTGTTGTTCTTTACATTCATAGAGGTAAAAAGCAGATAAAGAATCAATGCTGTTGTGGCTCCTTACTTTCTTGGAGGAGCAGATAAAAAGTACTAGCTGTTTCTCTTTAACTTTTTGGTATAGCATTATATATATACAATATATATATATATATATATATATATATATATATATATATATATACATATTTATTATTATTATTATTATTATTACATATTATTATTATCATTACGTATTATTATATAATGATAAATGAATTAATACCAAGCAATAAAAGAAAATACTCCAAAACAATAAGTTATCCAAAACAGTTAAGACGCGGCCATGCCGAAAAAAGAGGGGAACATCACTAGGCCTAAGTTGGAGGTTAATTCAGATTAGACTCTTTACAGAAACTGAGCAGACAATCTAAATTAACCAAAAAACAAATGCTTGTTTCGAATTATGGCAATGGTTTGTTACTATGAATAGGATGAGCCCAGTTTACAAGAAAATAGAGGATTGAAATAGAAAAAACATTAAAAGATAGTAATTACCAGGAATCATATGCGAGAAGTCCAGGAGCCATATGCAAGCTCAGAGCAAAGGAGATTGAGAGAAAGGGAGAGAGTTGAGTTGTGTCCAAGATGGTGAGAGAAAAGATACAAAGTGGACCATGGATACAACAAGGGAGACTAAGATTTGAAAGGTCTTCCACTGAATCTCAACCCAGGGAGTAAATGGTGGAGATATGCAGTCGTAATTAAGATAGGGTAAATATAACGAACAGGAATCCAAGACGAAAAATGTTTACTACAGAGGCTGTTCACACATTTTTTAGACGATGTATATTGTATTCACAAAACTAAATTACATAAAATTCTTGTGTTTTAAATGTTCTATTTGACATCCCTTATTCTGAACTATCTTTCGACACCGCAATTTCCAGGATAATAATGCCTTTTGAAGTGTCAGAAGAGGTATTCTATCCCATTCCTCCTGAACAGCTTTCCAGAGTCCTGTAAGAGTTTTGGGACGACGTTTGGATAATGCAGATTTTAAAAGTCCGAAAGCACAAAAATCCATAGGTGATACATCGGGAGATTTAGTAGGTATATCAGTGAAGGGTATGGCCTTGATACCAGTTTTTTGTTCCATTTCTTTTAGGAAATTTACAGTGGATTTTGATGTGTGACTGCTAGCTTTGTCCTGATGGAGTCTCACAGATTGATGGCACTGTGGGTAAAGCGATGGTATTTCATTCAGAAAAATTGGCGATAAAATATGTTCCTGATAGTATTTGGAGTTAATCTTGACATTTTTTCCCACTCTCTTTATTTTTAACTTGCCATTATAAGAAAAACCAGCAACAATCATGAATCCCTTAGAAAAACTTTCTTTCGATTCTTTGAACCATGTACTTAAATTTTTTTCTCCCCTTTTATGATAATAAATGGCTCTTTTTTTGTTGCAATCATTTAAATACACCCATGATTCATCTACTGTGACAATTGTTTTCCATTTTTCTTTGGATAAGTGTTTCTCATATAGAATTCTGCAGCGTGTCCTGTGTTCAGCGATATGATTTGGAAGAAGACGATGCACATTGCGTTTTTTCGCTTTCTTAAGATTTAAATCAACGTTTATCATTTTGTTTACAGTGGACACCTAGCATTTTAATGATTTTGCAACTGTCCTTTGACTAGGGGGATTTTCTATTAACATTAAACAACGTACCTTTGCAATATTCGAAGATGTCCGTTTTTTCCTTGGATACTTGTTTGGAATTTTTGTCCCACTTGAGGCTCCAATTTGACGTTTTTTTCCTTTCCTGTTGACGATATTACCTATCGACGCTTTAGATATCACAAAATCATGACTCTCACATTGTTTTTGGGTAACAGAGTATGCATATTTCTCTTCGGAAAGAGCATAAATGTAGCCTTCGAACCACTGTTTTGTTAAAAACGCCATTTTTGAATAAAAACAAAACTTTCAAGCCGCAGACGATAATTTTGACTTTTAAAAACATAGTACAATTGGAATTATTTCTTTTGCAGCAAACGATTTTTTATTACCGCTTACCAAAATCGTCTAAAAAATGTGCGAACAGCCTCTGTATAATAAATTGGAAGCACAGGAGAATTGAATAAGAGTATGTCACGAAGAGCATAATGAGGAGCTGCAAATAGTTGCTACAAACTGACTACAGTTACATATTTTTAGAAAAAGTAACATTACAAAATGTTAAATATTTATGAACCGTATTTTCTATTTTTTATTGTTATGTTATTATTTTTAATTTTTATAGATACACTTGATTAATAATAATATTTTTTATTAAATAATTATTAGCCGCCATAATTGGGAATTTTTCATGAATTATATCAAATGGTAGTTGATACACTAATAATAATAATAATTAGTGTGTAGATTTGGGAGGATGTACATTATTAGTTGCAGTTTCTAATAACTCTCTAAAATGTAATAATTTATAATTATCATCACAAATATTATTTATTCTAAGAACCTGGTTTAATACAATATTTCTAAAGAGAGATAAATTCAAACATGATTTAAAATGCTGAATTTGAGAAGCATTAAAAATGTATCTATTCGTTTATCATATGTTTATAGCCAGATAATTTTTGTATATCAAAATTTAAATCTAAAATGTTAGCAGTATCAGAATCATTAATAATTAGAATCGTAATAATCTGCAATTAATTGCAGATTATTATGATAAAAATTAAATGCGATAGGATTATTATTATGGAATACACAAATGTCATCTAAATATCTATACATTAGCATATCATGCAAACCAAGGTACATTCCCCTTATGGGATACCAGACTGCAGTCTAAAAAAATAACTACCATGCTGAATAATTTTCAGAGAGTGTGATATATATATATGTGATATGTTACCTTCTCTCTTTATCCTTAGTCTTGGCCTATAGCTACTCATTTGTAACAGATATGCTAGAGATGGGTTTTTTTGTACATACAGTAGTTTATGCATTATTTTCGATTAAAATCCTTTAATTTATATATATATATATATATATATATATATATATATCACTCTATGAAAATTATTATGTATCGAAAACGAAATTATTTATGTATCAAATCAAATAGTTTCATAAAATCGCAGTTGAAAATGCAATAAATATTAAGCAATCAGCCAAAATAATCTTTGCGCTCAAGATCCACACTTTTAAAAAGCATTAAATGGTAAATTCTCAAAATCATATCTTAATGTTATTCGTCTTAAAAAGTATCCAATCACGAACAAGTTACACGAATAAAAGATAAAGGTATGCCTAAGACACACCTTCCCACCTACCTGACTGGTTATCTCCTGATAATATTTAGATAGCGAAACAGGATTGGTTACG
Organism: Amaurobius ferox; assembly: GCA_951213105.1. Classification (NCBI taxonomy): domain Eukaryota; kingdom Metazoa; phylum Arthropoda; class Arachnida; order Araneae; family Amaurobiidae; genus Amaurobius; species Amaurobius ferox. The sequence continues at coordinate 29,728,505 of OX578137.1, forward strand.
CTATGCAGGTAGGTGCATTAGTTTTCTATTGGCTGAATGGTCAACTTGTTATTCGAATCTCTTTCAATAAAAAAAATACTCTTATTATAAGGCGGAAAAACACAATAAATTTCGATTTATAATGTTTCAGTTTGAAGATGTTTTTTGTTCTTCGGAATATTCAATCAAATTTATGGATATTCGGGGAGGATATTTCAGAAATAGAGAACACGATGTTATAACTCCGGAACCATTTGCTCTAAACAAATACTTTCGGTATAGAAAGATTGTAAATCGAGAGCAGAATTTTTTCAAATGAATTTTTAACTCAGGGGTCGTATATAAATTAAAATTGAAAAAATAATATTTTATATATTCCCCTTGAGATAAAAGCCCAATGGCAAAATCAAGCCTCGTACAATTTCAGGCCATGCTGTGGCAAATACAAAAGAAAAATGCAAGTAAAACCCGGAGCCAAAACAGAATCTGACTTACGCCCCTTTTCCAGTCTCTACACTGCTGAAGTAAGAATCGTTTCTTGCCTGAAATAGGGGGGTTTTCCTCAAAATAAATATCGTCGCTCATTTTTTTTTTCTATTTATGTTATTGTCTTTCTTTAAAGGTAAAGTGAAACAAAAATTTGCATTAGCATAGAAAGATCTAATTGGATGAAAAAAAATGCATTTTTGCCTTTCACCGTTAAGTGCGTGTTGCCATTAAAAAATAAATAAATAAGTAAATAAAAATACTTATTTATTTATTTATACTTTTTGTTTGTTTTAATTTCCAAACTTCTTTCGCGCATAACTCCCAGAATATTCGCGTTAGAGCGATCAAACATTTTTTCGAAGAATTCAAGGGTAGATGGGAAATATTAGGTACTCAGGTATTGGTATCAAAATTGCTGAGATAGTAATAATTTTCTGAATTTTACTTTTGGGGTTGAAAAAAAATTTTTTTTTTCCTTTTTTTTACAAGTATTTTCAACGATCGGCGATCGTGCATTTTATTAGGGCATATAAAAGCAGCTTATTTCGGGTGCATTATGCTAGCGTTGTACGACTGGTATGCTGAAAAACGAAACGCGAGAATGATGTTAGTTTAAAATTAGTGATTTGGAAATTAAACGGTGTTATCTGTGTCTGTATTAATTAAGTAGCAAGGTCTTTTTTCAAAACCCGGGCAACACCGGATAATTCATTCTAGTGAACACACAAATTCTACTCTAAGTACGATTTCAAAATTATCGAATTTTAAAATTTTAAATTCGTCATTTCAAAAATCATCGTAAATCGTTTCCTTTGCGTATATAATATTATTACAATAATACCAACAACAATTAAATGAATTTTAAATCATATTAACACTCTTTAAATGAGAAGCACGCAAATTCCAGTCCATCTTCATTTAATAAAAAGCCCGAATGCACTTAATTCAAATGAACTATTTTTATTACTCTCCGCATCTACGCAACAAAACAAAGCCAAATGAATAATCTCAGAAATTTTAGCATTGTCACAAAGAACGTGGAATGTGTTGACATATATATGCGCGTTTGGACATTACTGCGACTGTATAAATCCTGCGTAATTAGTAAATTAAAAAAAATTGCTCCGGACATAAAATGCAAAACATCGCATGCTACATCTTTTATAAAAACGACGAACATTAGCGGTCGTAATTTTGAGTCGTAACTCTTTTGCGCTCAGCAGGACGCGTGAAATACAAGTAGGATTTTTCTTGAAATGCTAATGCAGAGCTGTTGGGCCAAAATGAAATAAATTCCCTGGATGTTATGCAAATATAAATAAGAAAAGTATTTTAACAAGCAAAGAGACCTCTGAAACAGCAACAATGTTTTGCAGTACGAAAATTACGCGTGTGTTATGAAATTAAAATTTTAAAACAGCCGTGATAAAAGGACATCATGTAAGTGAAGCAGTAAGTATATATTATAGCGAAATTCTGTTGTACAAGGATATATAATTTTGAATTCCCTAAAACAAAGGGGGAGGGGAATGTTCCAGAAGTGTGTTCCCATTGCAAAGAACAGCATCGATAGACTGGTTTCGAGTTAAGCATGTAATATTGCTCTTCGAAATGGAATAGCCACACGTTTCATTTTAATACTTTAAAATAATAAAAACTGATTTATTTTGTAAACACGCTACGCATCCCATGCGTCCGCGCGGAGGTCGTAGGCTGTGGTTGCTAAAAGGCGGCCAGCTATAAATGCCACCGCTAAAGTTAAAAAATTGATCGCAAGCAGTAGTGCACCACAGATAGTTGCTATAAACTTTTATAGGTAAATATACAGGCAAAAAATCTGGGCTATTGAGAATCTGGGCATATGAAGTATGCGAGCTGTGAAGGATTTCAAATTAAAACTTAATTTAACGAATAATTATGAAATTAGAAGAATAAAAAATGAATTTCATTATGTGAGAATCCCAACACAAAACAGTGTATAAGTTTTGAGAATTTGAATATTAAATTAAACAATTTAGAATACAGGAAAACAACGAAATCGAAATAGCACATTTAAATCGTAGAAACGTATTTAATATAGAGGAGCACGTTTAAATCACAATGCATGCAAGTGCACACACTTTGATTAGCTGTTTAAAAGTTGCTTGCTTGTTATTTGCACGAAAGCCTATTGCACACGCTCGGTTTAAAAGTGGGCGTTTCAACTTGTTACAGTTTGTTTTAATCATTGACATTATGATTCTGCACATCTGTGCGCAATTTTATGTATGGGTGCACATTTTTATCTTCCTACCTATTGTACTTTGCGAGTCAAATGGATCACAAAATTCAGGAAAATGTTGATCTCGCTTCGTTAGGAATGGCTTCGCTTCGCGCGTCCATAATAATGTAAATTATAACTAAATAGAATTTTTTTGTAATTCGTTTGATTAAAGCATAAATTATCTGAAATTTAAGATTTCCATTGCAATATTTCCAAAGGAGAAAATAATTCCCAGGACACAACATAGAAAACTTGTCAGTTCGAAATTCGTTATACATGATGCTATATAACTTTCAAGATCCCGTTTTATAAATTAAACACCTATTTCAATTTCATATTTCGTAAAACCACGTGCCTCGTGTTTATGCTAAAAGTTAATTGCCATAAATGATTCTCGCTCCCCCGTTATTTTCTTTCATGCTTAAACTCCCTCACAAGGCTGGCCAATAAAACAACATTGAAACAACATTGCCACCTTCTGTTTAGTTGGTCATTGTAGGATCGAGCCCATCAAACTATTTGCCATAATGAGGATTACACATGGCGAGGCAGCGCCCGAAGAAAAATAATTTAAAACTGAACACTTTTCACAATTGTCGTTCAGATCTTACATGGATGATGCCTTGTTTTCCACTCTACTTTTGGCGCGTGATTTGAAATCAGCCAATGTTGGAGTTCGATTGGTGAATTTTAATCAGGCAATTTGAAGAATGAGCTTGCCGTAGTTCACACTTCGTACGTTCGCATCTGAGAGAGAGAGAGAGCAAATACCATTACATGCATGCTAAAGATACTAGAGGGGATGAAAATTGCACGGGACGAAAAGATATCCCCTCTTTAACGGGTTTATGCCCGTTTCATCCTGTCCCATTTCCTCCCTTACGCTACCCTTTTTTAAACTAGTAGCATTTCCTCCCTTATCCAAAGTACACCTGTTCCCCAATTGAGAGGGGTGCAAATGACTCTTTAGGGGATGAGTTCCGACGAGCTCCGTCCCACTTGTGATCACTTTGAAAATTGTCTCCTGATTGCAGGTGTCTCAGAGGGAGAAAATCCAAAAGACATTCACCAGTCCTAATATTAGTGTTGAGAACAAATTAAAAATATTATTTGTAAATATATTATTTGGCGTTATTTAAATATATGTAAATAATTTAGATAGAGTAAATCCTATCTTATCAGATTTCCCTATGAAATGGATACTTTTAATTGTTTTGTAGTACCATGATTATATGCATGATGTTTACAACTATGGGCATTTCTACCAATATAATATATGCAGCAAATCTGCGTTCCTTTTAGCATTAAAATTTTTAAATATTCAACCAAATGTTAATTTTTTTCATGGAATTAATAATAATTTTGTATTCGATTCCTTTCAGAAGCTATTAAAATACACAACTTTATTAAAAAAGAGTCGATAATAGCTCCATTCCGATGGAGCCGAAACGATTTCGCGTGAGCAACATCTTTCTTTGTGTGTAGTTTGCAGTGGCGGCTCGCGTATAGGCACTGTGGCACACCACGCCGCTGGAACTGTGAAGCGCACAGTTCCATACAAAGATTCCATCCCCCAGTTTATGAAAAAGATACAAAAATCTTTGTATGGAACTATCCGCTTCACAGTTCCAGCGGCGTGGTGTTTGACTGTTGTGCGCATGCGCACATAGGAAGCTGGACGCGAGACTGCGAGGGAGAGAGAGCACTGTCTCTCCCACAGTGCCTATATGCGAGCCGCCACTGGTAGTTTGTCTTCTTTAAATATTTTCAAAACAGTTCGAAATAATAAAATATCGAAATTAGAATCACTATAGTTCTTTAATTAAGAACTCGATCCAAAGTTCAATTATATATCCATTTAGAATTTTCAAAGGACTACACATTACTTTGTATAGTTTATAGCTAGTACTTTCAGTTTTTGAGATATACGAGTATAAGCATTACAAACTTGGAAAACAGAAAATTTTTAATGTTCTTCAATTTGCAAGACGATTTCTCAAAAATTGAAAAAACAAATTATAAATCTAAAAACTGGATTTCCTGTTGAATCTTTTGTCGCTTACTATTTATATTTATCTCTTCTCTTATATTTACGAATATATTTCGAGTGAAAATAATCAAAGTGAAGCAAATCATTGCTCGGACAAAAACTTTGGTCTTTTCGAAAAAATATTTAAAAAAATTAAATATTGAAATCATTTTATATATTCATAATTGTCACCATATTTTCAACAAAAGAAGTAAAAAAATTGTTTACATATTTAACTATTAGGTTTGGAGATATAAACGTCCAAAGGGTTTATATATATCGTACCGCTTCAATTAAAATAGCTAGTATTTTAAAAATAAAAACTATAATACTGTTCTGGAGTATTATAGTATCTGGAGTAATCTCGTAAATAAAGCCGCAAAATAAAGCTTCTAGTATTATCTGGAGTAATCTCGTAAAATAAAGCTGCAAAATTTAATGTCCAAAGAAAATAATTTTGAGCTTTTCTATCACTTATCAATTATTAATGTTATGTCAGTTAGCTAATACTTTAAATTAATATGTCACTCATGGCATTTTTGAAAAGATAGAGGCACATTTGTTTGTAATGAAAAAATAACCTAAATGTCATTAATAACCTAATGTATTGGCGAATCGAAGGCAGATTGGGAAATTGCAAGTAAATTATTCTAAATAGAAATTAAAAATGTTCGTTCGGACAATTAGAAAAATATGTCAATGATTGTTAACCATCTTCGTGAGAAAAATTTTCAGGTCGTTAATTTTTCGAGATGTTCATTAAATGTTGTCTTCATTAACAATAAAATAATTCTTATTATGGGATCATCAGCCATTTTAAATAGCAATATACGTGACCTTCATTTTACTACCCTAAATATTGAGTTTTGTATAGCGAGAATAGAGAACTTTTGGAGCCTTAATTTAATTATTTTAATAGAATATTTTGAATAACAATGCATTTTAGAATACTATAGGAATTTGCACCTGATGGTGAATTTTAAGTTTCTTTATAATATATTTGAAGTACGAAAACGGGTATACTGCTAGTTATGTATAAAATAGATATAGATGAACATAGATCTTCCCAAAGGGAAATTATCTTTACTGTATATTTTTTTGACAAAGTAAGGCCATTCCAAATAGAACGGCCGCAAGGGGTACAAATCTCCTCCAATAGGCGAGGAGAGATGTGAAGAGAATAGACTATTGGGGAACGCATACAGTTTTGACCTCTACCAACTGGTGAGTGTGAGGACCACAAGGTAATTAGGACGGGGTGCAAACAGGATGAAATGGGAATAACAAGAGACACAGGATGAAATGGGATGAAATGTATCAAGTACACAGCCGGCCCGGCATCGCCTGGGCATCTTCTTTATTGTATTGGTACTACCATGGAGGCTTACTTGAAAAATCCAATGCTGGTTCTAAACGAACTCACAAGACTGCTGGTCTTTTGGATTTGGTATATAGCTCATACTAAGCCAAGACTCATACTAGGCTTATATTAGGCATACTAGGTTACGTAAGAAGAAAATAAAAAATAAAAATGTTTAACATGACAAATAGCAAACGAAAACCCACAAAAAGATGCATAGATATTTTTCACACTGATACGGATTGGGAAATAAATGGATATAAGAAATTATGGAATATGAATGTAATGAGAAAATCGAGTGAAGACTCACTATTTCTTTGGACTTCCGCTTGAAAACCTCAAGAATGTCACAAGCTGTATATCCGCACCTGCGTTTTCCACCCCCTCCTGTTTCTAATTAATCACTTCCGACTGATCGGAATTTTCCAGCCGCCAGAGCTAATAAGGGCAGCCGCCTCCTCATTTCTTCCTGTTTGTGCACCTTAGGCGGTGCTATCAGGAGGAAGCAGGAGGTGTTGGTGTCGCAGGGAAATGTCCGGTCGTGTTGTTTCAGCGGATATATTTAGCAAATGAGTACAGGTGGACGGTCAACGGTGCGATCGGGGAAGGAGAAACGACGATTTGATTGGATATTTATAGAAAAGATTTCAAGAAAGGTCGATTTTTATTTTTCTTACAGTATACAGAATGTCAAAGAAAGTCATGGACCTGACCAATAACTCGAAAAGTTTTAGAATTATCGTATGTTTTTAATACATAGTATTTTTTAAGCATAGTAGTTCTAGTGTTTTTTTATGTATAGGAAATACCCATGGCACTATACGATGAGGCACTAAAATTCGGTGTTTTAGGGAGTATGTATGGGATGCTATCTCGCTTCCAGTTACAGATAGGGGAACAAAGTTAATTACAAAGTTGTAGAAACTAACGAAGTCGGATCTCATGACTTGTCCATCCCCCATGGAAGTGCTGAATATTTGTTTTTACTTGAAAAATCTTTCAGGACACCATTTCCTTAATAAATCGTTGTTTTAGGGGGAACGGAGGCTATTTTGCTTCCTATTAGATATAGGGGAATAAAGTTAATTACAAAGTTGCAAAAACTAACGGAGTCGGATCTCATGCTCTGCCCATCTCCCTCGGAAACGTTGAATATTTCGTTTTTCCTGAAAAATCTTTCCAGACCTTCTCCAGTAGTCCTCGGTGAACTTTTGACACACTTACAGTATCGATGAATTTTTGCAGACTTACAATATCGATGAACTTTTGCGCGCTTACAATATCGACCATGGAACAGAAACTAACTGTGCAAATTTTTATTGAGGCGACTATTTTCGACACTAATCGCCATACACTGTTATAAACAAAATAAACTTATTGAAAATAAGTTACAACTGAATTTAAGAGTTAGATTTTGCAGTAAACTAGTATTTAGGCCTGTCTAAGACAGTAGTCCTCGGTAAACTAGTATTTAGGTCTGTAAACTAGTAGTTAGTCTGTCCAAGACAGGCCTAAATACTAGTTTACGCATAAAATTCTAAAGCGATATATGTGTTTTTCTTGATTTACCATGTCTAAATTCTTAAATACACAGAGAGAGAGAGAGAGAAATATTTCAAAGTGCTCGAAAAGGCAGTAACTACATTTGAAAGTATTCAAGTCTTAAAATGTAATAATCCACAACAATCTCGAATTCAAAACTTTTTCTGAAAGATAATTACTTTCGAATTTCTTAAGAATTCCAAGTTGCCATCCTGAATGCAAAATTCGGGCTAGCAACCCTGCACTGCGGTGGGTGAATCTGTCATAGTGAATATGACATTTTGCTTAATTTTAGAGAATTCACTTATTTTAAGACCCTTTTAATTCAAAATTTTAAATTGGCATTTCCTTTTATTTTAAAGTCATTCAAAGGACTTAGCCATGGACAACAAATTTTTATTCTAAATTCCTTTCTTACGCTAAGCTAACACCTGCAGTATGAGTTTCTCCACATCTGCAAGCACACGAGAGCAGTCACAAGTAATCCCCACCCCTCGCTAAAAACTTGTGCAAGATTTTTACATTCTTTTAGTCTCAGCGGTCAAAATTCCTTCCCAGGCAGGAACTCAGAATTCCAACAGAAACTTCCACTGCTGTTACACCCCGATTAAGTTGCTAGAAACCATTTGCGATGCCAAACTAAAAAATTTAGTGCCAAGTGTAACTCCCACTGGACTACAGCTTGACCAAAAGTCGAAGATGTTCCCATTCTCCTAAAACTGGGCAAACAATAATTTTACCCCTGCCTTTTAAACACTGCACAGGCTATATCCAATTAGATAGATTTTTTTTTAGAAAACTCCCAGCCAATTCGGTGGGACCTTTGTGAAGCGCCAGCGAAGTGCACGCTGCGTTAGAGAGAGACGATAATATGTAGTGGTACGGCTCGCATGTGTTGTTGTTGTTGAGACCCAAACCGTCCGACCTACCAGAAAGGTGTAAGGTAACTGTTTGGACGGCCGGGAAGTGCCACCCAATTTGGACAGGAACCCAGTGGGGGAGGCATCCACAGGGACGGTACCCTCCTTCCCCTACCACCAACCTCTCGGAAGGACTTACGGACCCACATGTTTAACGTGATCGTACTCCGCGTGAACACGGCGGCAGTTTTGGCAGTGGCTGGAATCGAACCCGGGCCTACCGAGTGCAACTCCAGCACGCTAACCAAGTGTGGTGGTCCAGCACTGTGCCCGGCAACTATGGGCTCCTTTCCATTGCATTATGCACTGAGATTCGGTCCAAGAGAGATCCTGGCTCATGCAGCCTAGATACCTACAAGATTCTGGCTCATGGAGCCTGGATACCTACAAGATCGTACCATATTTGGTAGACTGCGGAGAATTTAGGGCAATGGGAATCATAACATCGCATTATAACGGCTGCGTTATGTCTATGCTTTATTATGGCTGCTGATGTGCACGTTATAAATATATATAATAGCTATACATAGTCCGGGCGTCATCTTCAACGAATCTCAATTTTCGACGCCCAAAAGTAACAGCTCTACAAAATAACGTCAAATGATCACACATCTTACCTGGTGGCTCTTATACCATATGGAAATCAATGGCCTGCAATTACCATATCGAATCCAGAGGCAAGTCTATTGAATTCAGAGGTAACTCCATTGAATCCAGTAACCACTACAAAGAGGCAAGTCCTCAAAACCTCTATTTTCAAAGAGGCAAGTCCTCAAAACCGCTATATTCAGAAAGGCAAGTCTTCAAAACTTCCATATTTCGAAACGACATTAAATTGGTATAAACGTATATTAAATTGGTTAAAGACTTTAAAATGACTATGAAACTGATGAAACTACAAACCTGGTTTGCTAGCTTACACAAGACGAGCTTAACCAATATCGGATATGACAGTATACCACGTAAGTGAAATCTATACTTTACATTTTACTCAATTGTTCTAAAAATGGAACATACTTTCAACATTAACTTAACTTTCGTCAAATGAGTATAAGAAATACTTAGCAAAATGTTGCTTAATGAAATTAAATTAAAATTAGTGTTAACTTAATTGATATCAAGGAAACCAATTCACTTTGAAGGAATTTGATTAATCGTAAATATGAATACCCCGTTTAGATATTGGAAGAATAGATTTCTATATGAAGCCTGTTATTTTTGCACCATATGTATTCTCAAGTAGAGCCGATTTATAAAATATTACATTTTATGAAATATTAAATATGAATGTTACAATAATATTGTTAATTTTTCAATGCAAAATCAAAAATGATTTTTCTTTAATTAAGTAAATTAATTACGAATTTATAAATTTAACGGTTTTCATATATATATATATAAATATAAAATTGTAAATCCAATGTTAGAATGTAAGTAGTAACTCATAATACACTATTCCAAAATTTTTCTAAATACAAAGAAATAAAAGAAATTCAAACATAAAGAGGAAATTATAAAGCGTAATGCAGGTCATAAAGACAAAGACAATCAACAAATTTCAAAGGTGAGGAATGAAAATAGGAAAATAAAAAAATCAAGCAAAAAAGCTTGCACGTGGAAGAGCTTTAGGCTTAAGATAAGTTCATTTCGAAAAAATTATTGTCAAGTCCATATATCCCTTCGAAATGAACACAAAAATGCTTGTTTCTGAAACACAAGCTAGAATTTATCTATAAACTTGTGTTATATGGACGACTAGCATATAGATTGGAAAAATAAAGGAAACATAAATACCTTAAAATACACTTCATTAGTGCAACCATGACGAGCAAAATATGACTAAACCAATGTTGCCATATTCAGAAATGAAAAGATGTGATTTACTGTTGCCAAAGAGAGTAATAAAAATCGTACTGCGTAAAAGCAATAAAATGAGATATTCTACAGTTAAAGCTGCAAGATAAAATGATGAAAATATAATAAATTCAAGAGAATGTATATGTACAGCTAAAATAAGATACTAAGGAGAGATTGTGAGAATTTTAGGCTAATCGAAACTTATTAACTATACCATTTACTAAATATGCTGGATATTTATAAAATTTACTGGTAATTTTGAGGTTATTAATGTGCAAAGCATGAAATTTTTTATCTGATAATCTATAAATTCTAAAAAGTTGATCAAGTATAATATTTCTAAACAATTGAATGGAGTTGCAGGAATTAAAAGATATATATATATATATATATATATGTATTAGCTAATTTATACCTTTATCATTATGAAAAATCATTTACTTCAACAGATTATAAAATTTACAGATATGTTGATGATCTGATTTGTTTGGTTTATACAGACAACTGTGTCATAGATATAGATTTCTACCCGGATAATTTGAAACTAATTCCTAACGAAGCCATTATTAGTAATAACATAAATTTTTTGGATTTAAATCTAGTTATTGAACCTACTAATGGGATAGTTACTAATTTATATGAAAAAAAAAAAAAGACTATTTTAACTTTAACATTAATAAAATATTACCATTTAATTCCTATAACTCGATTCAATTGTTTAGAAATATTATACTTAATCAACTTTTTAGAACTTATAGATTATGAGATAAAAAATTTCATGCTATGCATATTGATAAGCTAAAAATTGCCAGCAAATTATATAAATACTCAGCATATTTAGTAAATGGTATAGTTAAAAATTTGGAATGGTTGAATATACTTAAATTCGCTCTTTAGTATCTTATATTATATTAGCCAGATATCCACTTTCTCTTGAATAGACATTACCATGTATTTACATCCCCTTATAATTTAGCCTCTGTGTTTTCTTTTATCATCTGCCCCTTTATTCTGAAGCTCTTACTGTTGAATATCACCTTTTATAGCCTTTTCGCATCACTGTTATTTATTTCTCACGATTGGCAACAGCAGTTCTCAACTTTTTATTTTTTGCGATTGGCAATATTGGTCTCTTTATTCAAGGCTCCAATGGATCAAACATCTGCAGTGTTTTTTCAGGTATTCTGGTTTCCTATAATTTTTCAATTTATGTCGTCCAAGTTAACAGTGTTTATAGATATAATCTATCACTGATGTCAGAAACATGAATTTTGTGTTCATTTTGATAAAATACTTGGCCTTGAAGAAGAGTTTATCGAAATGAACAATTCATTTGTTTAGGCCTAGGGCTTATTCACGGGTAAAGCTTTAATACTTAGATTTTATTTGATTTTCTATTAACGATTCCTTTCCATTGATGTTTGTTGTTTGTCTTCAGCTTGATGACTAGAAGTTTACATTTTATTTTCCACTTGATTGATGATTCTCTGTTTGATACTTTTTTATTTGTCAGGCATTTTTTTTAATGTAGGGGTTTTTTGAGTTGCAACAATTCTATCATTGGATTTTGAAACTATTATATATATATTCTCTTGCACTTTGTGTTATACAACAATTATATTATCCAAGGAGATAACATTTATTTATTTACATATTATCCAAGGAGATAACATTTATTATCCAAGGAGATAACATTTATTCTTTATCTGGTGTACCACAAGGTGGCTGTAGTAGTAGTATTCTCGCTAACTTATATCTTTATTATTATGAATGTCATTTTAACTCTAATTCATATATTATATATAGATATGTTGACGACTTAATTTGTATTATCATTGATGATTCCTATCCCATTAATATTGATTTTTACCCTTCTAACCTAGAATTAATTCCTAATGAGCCTAGTGTTAGTCAAACTGTTAATTTTTTAGACCTAAATTTAGATACCCTCAATAATCATGTAATCACCAATCTATATGATAAAAAAGATTCTTACAACTTCACTATCATAAAGCTGCTATCATATCAATCTTGTAATTCTATTCAATTGTTTAGAAACATCATTTTAAACCAGCTATTGCGAATACATCGACTTTCTGATCCTCGGTTTCACTTTCTCCACATCAATAATCTTTTTGTATCCTAATATTCTTCTCATCCCCCTTTCCATTGTAGTGATATGTTACCTTCTATCTTTATCCTTAGTCTTGGTCTATAGTTACTCATTTGTAACAGATATGCTAGAGATGGTTTTTTTTGTACATACAGTAGTTTATGCATAATTTTCGATTAAAATCTTTCAATTTTTATTTATAATATATATATATATATATATATATATATATATATATATATAAAACAGTAGTTCTCTACTTTTATCCTTTGCGATTGGCAACACTGGTCTCTTCAATCTGGGCTACAATGGTTAGGATATTTGCAGAGGGTTTTTTCATGTATTCTTGTTTCCTTTATAATTTTTCCATCTTTATGTATGTAGTCCAAGTTATTAGAGTTTATAGATATAATCTATCTCTAATATCAGAAACATACATTTTGTGTTCATTTTGATTAAATGCTTGGACTTGAAGAAGAGTTTTTTCAAAATAAACAATTCATATATTTAGGCCGAGTGCTTATCCACGTGTATAGCTTTAATGATTGGATGTTAATTGATTTTCAATTATCGATTCCATTCCATTGATATTTGTTGATTATCTTCAGCTTGATGACTAGAAATTTGTATTTTATTTTCCATTTGATTGATGATACTCTATTTAATACTTCGTTTTATTATGTAGGCATATTTTAAAATTGGGGTTTTTTAAGTTGCAACTTCTCTCTATTCTATCATTGGATTTTCAATATATATATATATATTTATTTGTTTAGAGCTACTTCTGTTGTGATTGCCTAAGTACTTGAAATTTAATTAATTAATAATTAATTTATAACAGCTGATTTTTTATGGTAAGCCTTCATTTTAAAATCTAACCACTTGATGATCATTTACTTTGAGTAATAGACCTAGGCAATTAAACTTTGAATGAATTCTTTATCTTAAAGATTTGGTAGCGCCTCCTTGGCCTATATACTCATCCTTTTTCATGTGTCAGGAGTATGACGACCTATACTCTCCTGATAGAATCTTGCACCTGACCGCAGGACTACGTAATTTACCCAAAGCCTTGTACACACGAAGGAACTCCAGATCTACAACCATAAAAATAGCACCAATAATTTGTATACGATCCCTCGTGTGTGACGAATGCTCTTAAATAACTGCGCACTTGACTAGCAGGCAGAAAGACTCCTTTATGAAATATCACCTTTAGACGACTGATACAGAAAATAAGAGCATGCACACATGTGATCGACCCGTCTGACCTATCAAAAAGGGAAAAAATACCGATCTGGAGCGAAAAATAACTGTATCGTTTCGACTTTACCTTCCTAGCGCATCACACAAAAACAAGACAAGACGAAAGTGGTGTAAGATAGACATCTTAAAACATATTGGAGAAAATCAGATCGCAAGTAGTGTACTTTATCGGATTATCTATCTAAAGTGGGAGTCTTCATTCGATTTTCTCATGCATTATTGGTAACAAACAATTTGCCATATTATTGTTTTAAGAAATATTTTTCTTTGAAACATCTATTTCCGGAGAATCAGCTATAGATAGAGAGCTCAGATGATGACTGATTTGGATTGGGGATCAAATTCCGGAGGCATTCACTAAAGATTTCCACTTCGTTTTCCATTTCCGGTTCAAAACTTTTCATTTTAATTGAAACATCGATTTCTCAAGATTAGCTTTATAAGAACTTTTATGATAACTGATATGGATAAAACGTCAAAATAAGAGTGGATTACAAAGTAGAGTGATATAGAGAGTAAGTAGAGTGGATTACAAAGAACTTTCATTTCCGGTTTCTAATCCAATTCTGGTTTTAAAATATCTCTTTAAACATGTTTTCCCAAGGTTCGCTATAGATAGAAGTTAGATAATGTCTGATATCGATTCAGTATCAAATTCCAGATCACAAATTCAGCATCACTTCCTGTTCAAAAAATTTTTTCGAAACATCTATTTCTCAGGATTGACTACAGAGCTTAGATGACGTATGGATTCAGAATCGAATTTCAGAGAGGATAGAAGGTTTCATTTAGAATTTCCATTTCCAATTCTGGTGCTGTCATTTCCTGTTTTTTCAAAAATATATATGACAGTACGAAATAAGTGAGCAAAGTCGTAAAGCAGTAAGAGAAGAGATAAAGGCTGGAAAAGAAACGATGAAAGAAGAGATAAAAACCGGACAAGAGCAATGAAAGAAGAGGTTGCAGCTGGGGAAAGAAGATAGTAAAGAAGAGATGAAGTGAAGAGATGAACAAATAATTGCATATTTATATTTGTAAGCTAAGAGTTGATTATTAATACCCATATAGCTACTATACATCAATCTTAATAACAATTACAATTTATTTTAATATAAGCATTAATTAGTAATAAAGCTGTTCATTAATTGAAGAAAATTAATACAAGTTAATGTTTAATATTAATTCTTAACTACTAATCTGTTAATTTTAACAATCTATATATATAAAGAAGAAAAGTATGTATGTATGTATGATCCAACATCACGGGAGAACGGCTGAACCTAATTTGATAAAATTTAGTGAATAGTCACTTTTAAAAATCGCAGGTTTGAAATATGAATTTCAATGGAAACTATTACCATGGTTTATTTCTCACAGGCTTACTCAACAACGAAAAGTATTAAGAAATCACAAGAAAGATCAATCATGCATAAAGCATTGATTATGAAACACTTTTCAACTTTAATTTTTTTTAAACATCTCTAAAATGCGAGACATTCAGCGTTAATATATCACAATACTGCAATAATTAATTATATTTGAAAATTGAAAACTTCATCGAAAAAAACGGAAGTTGATTCAAATGACGTCATCGAAATATAAATCGCCTGGCTCTCTGTATAAAAGCAGTAAATAGTTCATTCATACATTTTTATTTCATTCATCACAGTACCACAATAATTTATTCTACTTAAAAACTTAAAACCATGGAGGTCAAAGTAATTTAACTCTATGCATAAAACTTCATCGAAGAAGTCTGCCATTAAATCGTCTACATCTCTATGTAAAATCAATGAATGTTTCATTCATATCATCTATATTGCAAACTCCTGAGCAAAATAATTTTGAGTTAAAGAAATTCAGCAATTCTTATACAACTCATCTTACAGCCTTATCAGTTTACATTCTCCATAAGTAAAAATTAGGATTCGTTGTAGATATATATAATCAAAGTTTGATGATCATTTAAACTCAAATATATTGTAATTGTGTTGTTTCAGAATACAGATGCACAGAAATTAAGCAAAAATAAAGCGTTTTTAGGGCGGATACAACACTAAATTTAAATTAAAACGAACTTTAAAAATCACTATTTTGACACAATATGGATGGTATTGATCATTTAAACTCAAATATATTGTAATTGTGCTGTTTCAGAATACAGATGCACAGAAATTAAGCAAAAATAAAGATGTTTTAGGACGGATACGACACTAAATATAAATGAAAAATATTTTTAAAAATTACGATTTCGACGCAAGATAGAAGCCATCTTTTATTTTAAAGTGGGTCACGTGATCTGTTCATATAAAGAGTTTAATTATTAATGTTATTTAAAAAACTACTGAATATATTTTGCTGAACATTTTTTTATATATTTTATGGAATAATTTGAATATTTCCTAAAATTTTCGAAGCAATTTGTGAATTTTAAATCCGCTTAAAAAATGTTTGAAAAATTAGGTCCCATAGGGTTCAATTTATTTCATTTTTTCAACACGGGTTCAATCCAAAACTAATTGGGGGATATTATTCATTTATATTCCCATAGGTCCCACAGACCGTCTGAACAACATACTAAAATTTCATGTTGATAAAGTCATTTTTACGGCAGTTATCATCCTAACGGACAGACAGACAGACAGACAGAATGAACAAAGTCATAAACACTTTCCAACTATGTTGTAAAGTGTTAAAAATGGTTATTTAATTATCAGCATTTTATGAGGAAGATTCTTTCTTATGCAGCTATGACTTAAATAATGCAATGATTTTTTTTTTCTTATATAGTGCAATGAATTTACATCTTCCACAGTGAAAAAAAAATCTGATGTGGGCAACACATGACTTTCCTTATATAATGTAATGAATTTACTACTTTTACAGTAAAAAAAAATAGGTTTTTCCTATAGTAGATACTAATATTCTTTCCAAGATATTGAATTTTCGACAATTAGTCGTCATTTTCATTGATTTAGCGTCATTTTTATCCATTTGGCGAGATTTTCGTTAATTTGGCAACATTTCAAAAAGTCGCCAAGTTGGCGACATTCTGCCAAATTCGTCGCCAAAATCTCGCGAAGCATTATGGATGAAGAAATAAGTTATTCTTACAGCAGATATACGACTATTGGCGTTCAAATACAAAAGTATTACTTAAAGTATCTTTTTTCATGAATGGAACGAACTAGATCCACGAGAATGATGTCACCCAATTTATCGCATGGTATTACATATGAAAAGTGAACATGTTTCTCAATAGGAAATATTTTTATGTTATGACTTTTTGATAATTTTTTCGAAAAATTGTACAATATCTCGAGAACGGTTTATGTTAGTGTTCTAAAATTTATGCCAATCGTTTTCTAATGAAAAATTACATAAGAAATGTCTATTTGCGTAACTTTATTAGTGGTTTTGATTTTTTGACGATTTTTTCAATATTTCATTCGAAAATTTAGGAGGGTTCTGAACATTCGATTGCGTATAAAAACAATAGGCTTCCAGTGTTTATGGATTGTGATTTTTGTTCCAAATTTTGTTCGAATCGGTCCATTCGTTCGTCAGTTATCGTCTCCACAGACTCACTGACACACACACACACACACACACACACATACTTTCACACACACACACACACACACACACATACACACACACAGACATCACTCCAAAAATGTTTGATTCGTGATCAGAGATGCTTGAAACGTGCTCTCCCGTCGAAAACTCGAATTCGAATTTTCGACCCCGTCACAATACTTTCCTTATACATTATGTATATAAGGAAAGTAACAATGTATAAGATTCATGGCCCTATATATTCCGGTGTAATTTTTATCGCAGTTTTGCATGGCAAATTCCGAGTAACGCCGGGTAATCGCTGCTAGTAATGTATAACAGTGAAACCTGCAATAATACAAAAGTATCCGAAATACTATTGCCATAATTTTTAAATAAGATATGTAAATAAATTGATCATTAGTATAACCATACATTCAGCTAAATTAAAACGAAGTAATTTATAAAAAGAATTTCATACAAAAACAAATTTATGGAAAATGTGGATGATATTTTCGATGAAATTTCATATATCTTCTAATATTTTTATCAGGGGGTGGGGCTGAATATACTCTTAGGGGGGCTGAACCCCCTCTGGCCCCTGCCTGGCTATGGCCATGTGTCACGTTAGTTTGAAGACTTAAATAACAATTGGGTTCTGCTTGATCAAAAACTCATCTCGCTCAAAGTGAGGAAACAATCAGAAGGACATGAAGATAGTCAGACGAATGTCAAAATTTTAAATGGGACCCGAAACCCTACCAAGGATAACCACCAAAATGTCATGACACTCGGTACAGCCGTTCTACCGTTATGATGAGACAAACAAACAGACAAACAATTTTTCAATTTTATTTATTATGGACGAACAAAGCAAAGTCCATTCTCCATTCCTTACGAAGAGGGATCAACATTTGTCTGAATTTTGCGATCCCTTTTATTCGAAAACTACAATAAGGAAGATGAAAATTTGCACACAGATGTGCAAAATCACAATTTCAATAATTGTAACACCAATTTTAAACCGCTCATTTCACTAAGTACAAATAACAAGTCAACAACTTTTAAACAGCTAATCAAAGCGTGTGCATTTGCATGCATTGTGGTATAAACATGCTCCTATATATTAAACACGTTTTTGCGATTTAAATGTTTTACTTTTATCGTTCTAATCTTCTATCGTTTTACTTTTATCGTATTCTAATTTGTTTTATTTAATGGATTTAAATTTTGAAAACTTACATGTTTTTTGTATTAGGATTCCTAGATATTGAAATTAACGTTTTATACTTCTAATTTTGCAATTATCTGTTAGATTAAGCTTTAATTTGAAATCGTTCACAGCTTGCCATATGAGTCCATTCAAAAGCCCGTTAGTTCATTCAAAGCTGGGCATTTTGCTGGTACAGATTGATATATGGAGTCTTTCAAAAGAAAAAACGCTCGTTTGGCTCCTCAAAAAATTTCAAGTCGATCTACGTCTCTGGATACGTCTAATTTTAGGTCGATCTACGTCGACTGGCTACGTCTCTGGTGCGAACTTTGTTCAAGGTAAAACGTATATCACAACTTATTCCACTTTAACACTAAATGATCCAGCAAAAGTCGCAAAACGTTTACAGCCAGCACCTAACGTAAACAATCCGTGCAAGCCCGATAATGGCGAAAAGAATCTTCTCACTTATCAGCTGAGGAACCTGGGTGCATATCGTCTGTTTTGAAAGGTCTCTGCTGATGCTGATGGATATTCGGGCCTCTCACCTATCAACACGGTATTGAGGTGCAATTATCGAATATTCGAGGAGTTTGCGCAAATAGGTCTAGTCTTCTTATAAGGGCAGATTGCGGTGTAATTTACGGGAAGAGGGATTTTATCGAATCTAAATATAGATATAGTGGGAATTTGTTTGAAGGAGGGTCGAGGGTGTCGTCAATATTTATATTGGCAGGGGGGTTATATTAACAATTTGAGAAACTTTTTTTTTTCAGTTATCGGTGCCCTTGATTTGTTCAAGTTGATTGGGAAAATAGATATTCAAGATATGCTTATTAAATTCGACACAAAAATTTCGAATACAAAGATCGTCGAATTCGATACAAAGATCGTCGGGGAGGGGGGGGGGGGGGGTCATGATGGGAAGCTGAAGGTTTGAGATCAGCTAGGACCAATATTTCAGGCGTTTACCCGGTCTGAACAGACAGTATAAATGCCCAGGCCCGACCAGAGTTTGGCGAAATTTTTCCAACGTCGCTCTCGATTCCGGCTAGCCCAAAAACCTCGAATCTCGACCCGGTCCAGCTCAAAACGGTGTTTATCCAAATAAAAAAATTAAAAATAAACATGAATTTGCGCGGTTGTGCTCAGAAGTAGAATAAAAATTTTTTTTTTTTTATCATTTATGTTTACACCTCTTAAAGATAAATTAATTTAATCCTTAAGGGGTGAAACACGTGTCAGAAACGGACGTGGGCGTTGAATCAATAATATAATTTTATGAAGTCTATTAAATTTAATTTATAAATTTTTCAAGTCCGGTCAGACCCAATCAGAATTTTTTTTTTTTTAATTTATGTTGAGTCCGGCCGTTAAATCCCGAGTCCGTGCAGGCCTGCCTCAACAGTAGGCACTACACTAATATACTTGTCGCCCTAAAGTAGTATATCTTTGCTACCTTCATTACTAAAAAGTAACAAATTATCCATTCTATATACAATTATATTTGTCATTGCAGCAACAGATATATAAGGATAGATGAAGGCCTAATGCATGTATCACAACAAAATTAATTCTATATTTAGAAAATGTATGTAAAAGTGAGAGATACGTATGTTTTGGAATAAACAGAACATCAGTTTTATTCTCAAATGATAATTCCCGAAACAACGTATTGTCAATACAGGAAAACGGAAATTTGGATTACGCTATGCATTCAAAGGTATTAAAATGTATTCATATAAAGCATCTACTATATGAATCAAATTCAAATTAATGGATACGTTACCAACTTGGAAAAATAAATTTTTACTTATAAAATGGATTGTGCCTATACTGATGTTACTTTTCGCCCTATTAAAATAATTTAATTTTACAAATATTTTTATTTTAATACTTTGTTCAGAGGCTACGGTGAACACAAGTTTTGAAGAAAGAGTCGTCTCAAAATTACGGGCTAATTATCGTGTTTGCAGGTGGTCGTTTATAAAAGAAATATTTAATGCTATACATAATGATAAATTTTTCCGCGCCCAAAATACCTGGAGGTTAAAAAAAGTGGTTGTTGAATATCCAGGTTGTCTCAGAGCGATCTCACGGAACAACTTATTTATTACATTGTTACTAAGTAGTCTCCACCTGTTATCTGCAATAGGAGCGCGATTCAGATATTTATTAATTCCTTTAATTATAAATTATTTATCAATTTAGCCGATTTTGCCCCAAAATTTAGTGCATGCCAAAGAACAGAAGGGACCGAAACTGCGCCAAATGGCTTTATCCAAAAGGTCATTTTTTGCTTCATCTAAAACGATTCTACAAGTCACCCGATCAAAGTATCTAGAAAACGGTAACCATTACCCAAAGAGGTATTCCAACCTCCTAGCCATTACCTTCCTCCTGTATCAAGTTTTCCCCTTCGACCACTGCTGCTAATGACCACCATCTGGAGGTCAGGGGGTCAACTTCCAATTTCCGTCAGTACTTGGGACTGCAAGCCGGAAAAGTCACAGTTGATCATTAGATGCGGGGCCGAACTAATCTATTTCGAGAAGGGGAGGTAGGCAACTTGTGGGGCAACCTGTGAACAGAGATATGTAATTTTTCGGTCCTGGTTGATTAGAAACTATAAATATTCTATTCCTGAGGTGCATTAAACAGGAGGTGAAAAAAGTGATTTGTAAACAGAGACACAAAATATCTAAAAAAAGTCCTCACCATCAATAACTTTGTAAGGAAATATGCACGTTAGGATTATCTATAGTAAAGTGACCATGCCAAATCGATTAAAAGAGACTGCAGCGTCGCTAGAAAAATATTAAGATAACGAACTCGTCAACAAAGCGAAGTAGACGAAGAAAGCTAATTACAAAGCTAATTACAAAGCTAATTACAAAGAGCATTGTCAAATTAATAGGAATCAACACCAAGAACACACGAAACGCGAAATTGGAAGGCAATCAATACCCGTTAAAAAGTTGTATCATCAGGGACTGTAACAAGATGTCACCTGCAATGCTTGTCAAAATATGCAGTGATTGATCTATCTCGAATGGACAATTCCGATTTTTTTTAAAGATCTTAAAACCGATTGATATGTATAAAAAAAAAATTTCTGATTTTAAATATCCAAGCGAAAATCTCTTAAAATAATTATTTATTTAAATATCGAGAAATGAAAAAGCGTAAAATCTACCCAGACACAAAACGGCCCGTGATTGGCTGTAACATCACACAGCCTGTTCGGCCTGTGATGCAACATTCTACTATGTGCAGTTTCTACTGAGATATTTGCAAGTAGTTGGCGTTTAATTTTGTTTACAATTTATTTTTAATTGTTTTACCCATTTATTCTTGGTCTGCCTGAGTTTAAATTATGTGTTCCTTATTTTATTTTATTGTAAACATGGATTCTGGTTTTGTTAAAGGGCAATCAGACAATTTGCCTAAGATCGATTTTACTGTGATGGCGCTCTCTTTCAGAAATAATAAATATTTTGTGACAGCTGAAACTCGAGATGTAAACTTGATGCCCTTTTCTTGAATGCTTATAATAATAATGATAATAATAATAATTATTATTATGTGAATTACATTTACGTTTAAGGTATCTGTGTTGGAAATCAGAGCATTACGAAAAATGCAAACACTTAGGACGCCAATTTCTCCGAACGTGATAGATAAAAATGTACATATTTTTTTCTTGTTTCGTTGGTCTAGATTATGAATATATGAAATAATTTTAATACTTCGGAACTTTTTTGGAAAACACTTAATGCGTCTATCCAAGCAAGTGATTTTTAAATTTTTCCTACTTTCACTTAAACATCAAAAGATAGATATAAATAGTAAGCGACAAAAATATATATTAGTAAATTTAGTTTCTGAATCTACTTTTTGAGAAAAAAAAAAAGCTAAAATATATTGAACCTTACTGACTTTCTAGAAATTCTAGAAATCGTCTTGACAAGTTGAAGAAGATTGAAAATTTTTCATTTTACAAGTTTGTAATGCTTATATCTCAAAAACTAAAAGTCCTAGCTATGAACAATGAGAAAGAATTTGTAGCTCTTCTAAAGTCTTGCAAGTGTATATAATTGGGTTTTGGATCGAGTGATTCTAATTTCGATAGCTTAGTTTTTAACCTGGATTTTCCAATAGCTGGGAAAGTTGCAATATTTAAAATATCACAATTGCTGCAGCTCAATGTCCTTACTTACTCCTAGGGTTGATCATTTTGCCAGCAAAATGGTATTTTTGCTAGGACAGTGGCAAAAACTTGGTAAAAACTGAAAAAAATGGCTGGATTTAAAAAAATGTACAAAAAAACAATATAATTTTGTACATAATATAATTGAGACTTAAATCAGAATAATAATTAATTTCATTAACATTAATTTGTTTAAATTAAAATGATAAAACATAATGAAACATTAATTGATTAATAAGAAGTTGTGAAATCAATCTTCATTTTATCCTTATTTGAACCTCTAGGTATAACTTTAATGAATAATTTATAGAAGTAATTTTTTTTAAATTCCTACACTTTTTTTTTTTTTTTTTTTTTTTTGGTATAGAAAAAAACATATGGACCAGATAAAGTGATTAAGACTGTTGATGCTAATAAATGGTGGAGAAGTACAGCAAAAGCATGTGATATTTCTAAAGACTTTTGCAAGTTACTTGCACATCTCTAAACATGCCCTTCAAGCAGTGCTGCAATAAAGAGAATATTGTCTAATTTTTCATTTGTGTATTCAAAGATTCGAAACATGTGCAAAATATGTGCTCTGATTTAGGAAATTCAATTGCATTTGATGAAATCTAATTATTTTATGTTGTTGTTGTTGAGACCCAGACCGTCCGACCAACCAGAAAGGTGTAAGGTAACTGTTTGGACGGCCGGGATGTTCCACCCAATTTAGACCGGAACCCAGTGGGGGAGGCATCCACAGGGACCGTACCCTCCTTCCCCTACCACCAACTTTTCGGAAGGACTTACGGACCCACATGTTTAACGTGATCGTACTCCGCGTGAACACGGCGGCAGTTTTGGTAGCGGCTGGAATCGAACTCGGGCCTACCGAGTGCAACTCCAGCGCGCTAACCAATGGGCTACCGCGCTCCTAATTATTTTAAGTGTAATTCTTTTCATAATTAAAGTTATAATTTAATGTGAGCTATACTTTTTTTTTAATATTTATATTATATAGTAATTAATATACTTTATATCTTCAAATTACTATTGTTCTGACAGATAGCAAAATTCGTATTATTACTCAGACTTTGTTAAAAATTAACTGAAGCATAAGAATTAGTTGTTTAATAGTTATGACTGTTTAAACCAAAGTCAGTGAGTTAGTTATTTCAAAGTGATTTACTCTCTCCTTTCTCGTGTTCTTCATTCATAGTATTAACTAAAAAAGTATTTTACTGAAACAATACAAACTTCCTACAATACTTTCCGTGCGCGCCAAAATGGACCGTTTTCCCGCCACAGTCAGAAAGGCGAACTTTGACTGCTAATAAAACATGAAATACAGCTCGGAGAATAAAAATTTTTGTACAGTTGCCCATTTTGAAACATTTCGAATCGAATAAAAAAATAAAAAATGAGGCCGGAATTGTCCATTTAAATGTGCATTTTTACCGAAGCAGGACATCTTGAACAGGTTGTGCATTAGATTTCTACGTATGTTTGAGCTGTTAATTTTAGGGTAGTAACGTAGTTTGTGCTGTTAATTTTAACAGGTCAAAAATTTGTTAATTGTGTCAAATAAATGTCTTCTATAACAGTTTTAGTGTACACCTGTACTTTTCCTTAGAAAGTTATTAAAGTACTTAAGGACTTTCATAGGAATCTGTATAACAGCGACCCCTACCCTGTTTTGCTATGCAATTTAAGTACACATAGCTATTTTTAAATCAATTTTTAAATATATATGTGTAATCAATATATAATTCTCTGCGTATAACTGCTTATATTAACTGACCAACTTTTTTCTATAAATGTAAATATGTAAATACTTTCTCAACCTTTTAGTTCTTGAATACAAGACCCCCCTAAGTCTTAGGTCAAATTTTAAAATAATTCTAAATACAGAATTCCACGTTTCTTGAAATTATTCCACAAACTCTTCAAATTTGCTTTAATTTTTAAAGGGAAAGCATAAGAATATAAAAAGAGGTCAAAGGACAAGAATCGCAAGTAGTTGCCATTACAGTTTCCTTATACATTGCTGCAACTGATAATTCAAATTTTTAACAAAGCTCTTAGATCCGACAACGAAAAAACATTGTCATAAGGAAATGTATGAAAACGAATAATTACTTGCACTAGGAGAAAGTACGTGAAAGTGGACTGGTATAACCCAGTGGTTAGGAAAGGAGGATCGCACATGAGTTAGATCCGCGAAGCCACCCCAAACTATCCCAGTGTCTACGGGGAATATAAGCACGATAAATTTGTAGGTCCGAAAGAGCATTCGATAGGCAATGGGTTAGGGGGGGAATGGCACCGTCCCTGCGGGTGCCATACCCACTGGGTTCCGGCCAAAATTGGGTGATTTGAAGGAGTAATGTAATCCGCCTCCTTTGGTGCACCGAGACTATGTGTTCTCACGGCCAGGCCCTGATTAAACGCACGGGCTTCCGGGGCTGCGAGCCTGGTCCTCAAATTTTAAAGAGCTCCTAAATTTTGTATGTGATTAAAAATTTCAGCAAAAATATTTTTTTAATTAATTTAAAACTGGTAATATTAGCTAAATTATAAAATATGTTAATAGATTTAAATATTATGCATCCTTTAAAGGCTTACTATATTATTTTGAAGGAGAAATTTTGGAAGTTTTCTATATGTACAATGGGTCTTCAGAGCTGTGATCCTAAACCACTGTAAATTTGTTATGTGTTTTGCATGCGTTTGGTATGCATATGGGGACCGGCCCCGAATTAACAAGGAGGGGGCCCTGGACCCTACTTTGCTTGATCAGGTCCTGCTCACGGCAAAATGGTTCTTGCTGTGGCCGCTAAATACGCGAATGATTGAATAAACCTTACAGTAATTGAGATAAATCCTAATTTTAGGAATACCCCTTAGGGGCAAGCACTGAGAGCTTAGTGACTATATAAATGGGTACAGTGAATCTTTAGCTCGTTGAGGAGAGGGGGTGATTACGACTTCTAACCATCTAACTCCCCTGGTTAGGCCATTGAGATCCTGACTACACCTATGTTTGGGATATATCGCATATATTAGTCCAAAAATTATAACTGAATATTAGCAATATTGATGCATGTCATAATTAGTAAAACAATTCAAAGAAGAGGATGATGTCCATTAATATTTAAATCCTATTTATTCACATTACATTATCAGGATGCAATTTTAGTACATAGAGCGGGATATTGATAATCCATCTCTGTTGAGTTCTCGGAGCATTCTGACGTATGCATATGCAATAATTATGCAATTCGGGGAGAGGAGGCGTTCCAGAATATTATATTCCTGATACAGCATTTTTAAGGAATCAGACCATGAAAAACATGCGATCCTTGCGGTTTCTATAGAAAAAAAAATGCAACGGAGTAGCATGTAGTAGTGAGAAGCTTATGTTATAGACATATTTCAGTCGTATAGTTATGATTATAGTCGTAAGGCTGGAAAAATAGATAAATTGGAATGAAAGCGTTTACGTTGTAAGCAAGATTGGCTGCTAAAATTGCAGATGTCGATGAAACAAAGGAATACGTTTATTATGTGACAATATTAATGGCGTGGGATAGAATTTACAATGGTCACTATAAGCGAGTGGCATGAAACAAGAATTTAGAATAAGAATTTTGAAAGAAAAGATACGTTAACTTGGGGGAGGTAAAAAATTCTGTATCATTATTAAACTCCAAAACTAATGTGCTACCGTGGTTGTGTAATATAAATAAGGCAGATATTAGACTGAATTATTAACTTCTCCATCATGTAATATAAAACTTTTAAAAACAAACTTCTCAGTTTACCTAACCCAACTCAACCCACGATATTTTTCACACCCAAACAACCCTGCCCATAATTACACTGATACAAACACCAAGGGAATTCGAAATGACAGGCGTGGACCGTAAATATCAACTCTCCCCAAAAGATAAATCAAATGGAAATGTCTTAGCTCAACCAAGAATGTGCGCTAACAACCCTTAATCATAAAAGAACCCCTTGTCCTTATTAATATGAGGTAAAAACCGCCAAAAGAAGAAGAAAAAGAAAGAAAGAACGCGTAACCTTCAGCAGACCCTAGCGGACACCTGAGAATGTAGTTATTGTAAAAATGAATGGCGTCCTTGTTCCTGGGGACAGCCATGCCAACTATCACGTAAGCTCAGTAAGTTTAACTCCATGGTTGCATGTTCTTTCATCGGTAGGAGGCAGACGATTTCGTTCCTTGATTTTATTTAATTGGATGTCGCGTTTTTCAAAACCTGTGTCCTTCTAGGAAAAGGTTAAAGAGGTTTGGTTTCAAAAGAACTCCGTTACAGCGGTATAGGATTGATGGCGTTTACAGAAAGAGGAAATTACTGTTATAAGACGTCCCTTTTGACAAGCAGGATGTTTAAGTACATATTTTAAATTAAATAAGCAGAGCGTGAACGAGTAACCCGTGCTTTTTTTGTTGTTTTGAACAGGGTGTGCTTAAGTCAAACAATATACCTTTGTCGGTTTGTTTCAGATCAAAACGAGATAGGGAGATTGAAAATTTGATCAAAGCCTTCTTTGATGAAACGATGGGTCAAAAGAAATCATGATTTCTTTATTTAACAAAAACAAGGTTTGATTAGCTTTCGTATATGTGACTGTACACAAAGAAAGGAACCTTGATAAAAATGACTCCCCCCCCCCCCCCGCCTCATAATTGAGACTGAAAAAACGATTAAAAAAAACCTGCATGTTGATATTTGAACTAGTAGTTATTTTTCTACATATTTTTTAAAAATAACAATTACAGTGATAGTGAAGAATCGGTTATTACAATTTTTTTTCTGTCACATTGAATCTGCAATACTTTCATAATGTTAAACGAGTCGTTTATAGTGAACTATTAGATGCCAGTACATCGGATATTGGAGTTTTTAGTGTCGAAAGCCCTGACCACCCGACTCGTCCGAGGACTTAGAGCAGCTATTTGGATGGCCGGGGGGTTTTTAGTGTTGTTGTTGAAACCCAGACCGTCCGACCTACCAGAAAGGTGTAAGGTAACAGTTTGGACGGTCGGGAAGTGCCACCCAATTTAGACCGGAACCCAGTGGGGGAGGCATCCACAGGGATCGTACCCTCCTTCCCCTACCACCAACCTCTCGGAAGGACTTTCGGACCCACATGTTTAACGTGATCGTACTCCGCATGAACACGGCGGCAGTTTTGGCAGTGGCTGGAATCGAGAAAGTTGAAGAAAAGAATATTTTCGTGAAACTTCTTTGGAGTAAAAGTAAAATCCTAGGAGCAACAATTAGTTTGGTAAAAAAAGATTCATCTCCAGATAAGTTGAGCTTACACACATCCTCAGATACGTTGAGTTTAAACACATCCTCAAATACGTTAAGCTTAAATACATCCTCAGATGCGTTGAGATAACCTAAACACATGAAACTATACCTATAATGTCTAAGTTTGTACACTAAACCTATAATGCCATTAATGTTACAGTTTCCGATAATACGGCTGATGAATCTGAACCCGGAGAAGCCGAAATTGGAGGGAGAATTCGGGATTTAAAAAAGGGAAGATAACATAAAAATCAACTGGAATGTGGCTCAAATTGTTCTCATACCAGAATCTATTTATAAATAGCTTAGTGATTTTTTTTTTCAAATTTTACAGGAAAATATTTGAAAAAACTATATCCTTGGTCCAAACGATTGCAATTATAGCATATTGCTCTTCATTTGAAAGAGATTGAAAAAATAAAAATTATTCGATTAATACTAAAGTCGACAACGTAACCCCCCCCCCCCCCCCTGAAGAGGCTAATGTCTTCATGAACAGAAAAATTGTATCGCGGCTATTTTTCACTATAATGATTGAATCTAACTACAATGTGACTACAATGATTGGGATCAATCCATAAATAAATGCACCATACCCCTTTTATACATAATTATGCCAATTGTTCTCCTATACAGACATATTAAGAAGATATAAAATTCTAAAAAAAATCGACGTTTTCGCTCGAATTTAAAAAAATTATATCTAGATTTTTCGTTCACAAAGCCGGATATAAAATTTCATAAAAATCTATTAATATTTGTGGCAGCTATCTTGTGCACAATAAATCAACCACAGGCAGACAGACAGACACCACTCCAAAAATAATCAAAACGTGTTCAGGATGTCACGTGTTCAGGATGTACTAAAATCTATATTGGCATCAAAACCTCGAAATCGAAAATTTTCGTGAAAACAATATTTTCTCTATGCTATTTTCAATATGAGAAAGTAAAAACATTGTGGCAAACCTCCCAAACGTGTGTTTACTATGTCGAAGCCCTGAATGTTAACTGAAGAGAGAATTTAGATGCAGTAGAAAAAACGCTATGCAAATATGTTGTAAATGTTCAAAAGAAAATTACAGATTTTTGTTCAACGTAAATAAAAGAGCAATACATTTCAAGTTTATTAATATTTTTTCCACTGCACGGCGCAATCCTGTCGACTTCTGTAATATAGGCTACAATAGTCCAGAGAAGAGACATTTCACGTTACCAAAAATCTACTTTATTATATGACACTCGAAACAGATATAGTTACATAGGACGGCCGAGCTTCGGCGCCCAGCTCTCAAGAAATCTCAATGCCGTCTGGGTTAGTTCACACAATGTACAGTTAGATCTCAGGGAGAGGGATATGAGGACATGGGGCACATGCTGCCTTCGCGTTCTAAATGCGATGGGGAAGCAGTTTCATATGAGGAAGTTTACGAAGAGGTTAAGATTAGTGACCATATATAGTATGGTCGAGGAAAAGTGGAAGTGCTGGCAGACCTTGTTAATATTAATGCCGTGGGATAGAATTTAATATAGTTGCAATACGTACTTGACATGAAATAGGAATTTGGAATAATAATTATAAAAGAAAAGGGCGCTGTTATATTGTAATTTTCAATTCCCAATATAACATTGCTATTTTGAAAGTGGAAGGGGATCTAAGAAGATGGTCCCTCATACAGCGAGACAATACATATAACGTTCCCTTGAACACAGCTGGACCGGACGTAGTTCGAGGGTGAAAAAGGGTGCTTCTCGTATTCACGTCATCACTAGGTACTATATCAGACGGAAGGGGTTGAACCTCTTGACCCGAGAAGTCAATTAACTTCCTGATGGACATGGGAAAATGTTCGTGAGAACTTTCTGCTCGAAAAAGACAATGCTCAAATATCTGATATTTCAAGGGGGGCTTCGGCCAGTTAGATAGCCGGAAGGCGGAGTTATGTATTTACGGAACCAATGAGAGTCTGGGGGCCTAAGAGAGAGGGGGAGAGATGAAGAGAGACAAAAACTTTTAAAATTTGAAAATCGAGGAGAGGAGTTGAATTTTGTGAGTGCGGAAAGGTGGTCGCTAGAGAGAGCGACAAGGAGACACGGAGAAGTCCGAGCGGAGAGGTCCGATTCCCGCCAATGACAAGTTTCCGTCGACGACGATGCCAGAGGTAGGCAATTTCTTTACATGTATTTTGCACGAAGGTCAATTTGTTCAATATGCTCTCACCCTCTCTCCTCATTAATTAAGACTAGTGTTAAGAGTGACAAAAAGGTTTTATTAAATTTAATTATGCCATTGTGTAATGTATGCCTCACGCAAGGCAGATGTTGATAAAGGAGATCTATCAGTATATGATTTGAAATATTGGTTCCGCGGCATGATTGTAAAATTAGATGAGTTGATACGAGGTCTGGAGTATTAAACATGCATTGTGGAATTGTTGAATTTATCAAATATTAGTAATGGTTATCGCATAAATAAATGTTTATTTACTTCTGTTTTAAAATTTGTCTCTTCATTTTTAGTTTCTTATTAGATGTATTTTAATTTACTCCACTTTACGAGATCGGTCTATATAGCGTCAATACCTGACGTGTGATGACTCACATATCAGGCGCGTTATTGGGAAAATCTTAAAATTTCTGTATCTCACACACACACACACACACACACATATGTGTGTGTGTGTGTGTAGTATATACCTGAAATTGATCATTAATAGAAAATGCTCTGTATAGCAAAAGTGAAAGGAAGCTGGGCTGAAATGTAAGTGTGACATCAAATATACTATATGACAAGCCGTTGAGTATTTAAAAAAACATGATAAGTAACATTATAAATAAAACAGATAGTAAATTGGTATAAAATACCCCCTTTTCCCTGTTCCATATATAAGTTAAGGAATGGAATAAGAATTATATGTGGTAAAGATGGGTGAAAAAAATTTTATAACTACAAATTAAGATGAAAGTATATATATATATATTATGCATAAAATACAGTAACAAAAGACCCATCTCTAGCAAATCCGTTACAAATAAGTAGCTATAGACCAAGACTAAGGATAAAAATAGCATGTAACTTATCGCTATAATTGAAAAAGGGGATGAGGGGAATAATAGTATACAAAAATCAATATTAAATAGATAAATATATAAAAATATGAAAAAGCAAACATAGCAAAAATAAGTAAAGGCACTAACAATTAGCTCAAGCTAAAAGATCAAGACATGGAGAACAATCAGTTGAGACTACATAAAAAATGATGAATAATTCGGAATTACACACTCTTCAGGAAGTCCGGCCGTCCAAATAGTTGCTCTTAGTCCTCTGGACGAGTCGGACGGTCTGGGTCTTCTACACTCTTCAGGACCAGGCCAACGGCCGTACCGTGCTGAAAACACCGGTTCTCGTTAGATCACCGAAGTGAAGCAGCATCGGGCGCGGTTAGTACTTGGTGGGTGACCACCTCGGAACGCCGCGTGCTGTTGGCCATCTCGGGTGCGGTATCCCCGTGGTTTGCGCGCTAGATTTGCACGCTGCCACAAATGCCGCCGTGTTCATGCGGAGTACGATCACGTTAAACATGTGGGTCCGTAAGTCCTTCCGAGAGGTTGGTGGTAGGGGAAGGAGGGTACGGCCCCTGTGGATGCCTCCCCCACTGGGTTCCGGTCTAAATTGAGTGGCACTTCCCGGCCGTCCATACAGTTACCTTACACCTTTCTGGTAGGTCGGACGGTCTGGGTCTCAACAACAACAACACTCTTCAGGACCGGTCGTCCAAATAGTTGCTCAAGTCCTCTGGATGAGTCGGACGGCCTGGGTCTTCCACACTCTTCAGGCTCTTCTCTTGAAGGCAATACAGGCTTTGCAGTGTGAAAGCCCCAGGCCGTCCGGCTCGTCCAGAGGACTTGGAGCAACAA
The DNA here is from genome assembly GCA_951213105.1 of Amaurobius ferox. Taxonomy (NCBI): domain Eukaryota; kingdom Metazoa; phylum Arthropoda; class Arachnida; order Araneae; family Amaurobiidae; genus Amaurobius; species Amaurobius ferox. Next base: position 29,760,549 of record OX578137.1, read on the forward strand.
AATGGACGACCGGGAAGAGGCTTTGCAGTGTGTATCTTCAAACATGATGTTCTGGACAGGGTCTATTCATTCAAACTAGATGGTGAGAATACAGTATTCCAGGCCGAAATTGCAGCCATAGATTTCGCTATATCCTGGGCAACCGAAAACAACACTAAAGTTAACATCTTCTCGGATAGTCTCTCCTCGATCATGGCTTTCAAATCAATCAATAACAAATCTAACTTTCTTCAAAAAATTAAAATTAAAGCTAATACTTCCAAAAAACTTATAAATCTTTCTTGGGTCAAAGCCCACGCGAATAACCTTGGTAATGAGGTCGCAGATCATCATGCTAAATTAGCAACCACTTCTGGCTCTCCCTTACACATCCCCTTCCCTTACTCTTTTCTGAAAAAGCACTGTAAAATTCTTCTTAAAAATCTTTGGCAGTCATATTTAAACGATTATATCTCCCCCCCGAACCCATGACCCTGCGAGAATTTCAAAATTTCTTCCCTGTGTTGACCCTGATCTTTTAATTTCCAATCAATATTTAACTTATTTTTTAACGGGTCACGGCCCCTTTTTGGATTATTTACATTTCTTTAAGCATAAATCTTCATCTAATTGCACTTGTAATGTTTATGGTGATGCCGACCACTTTGTCTTTAACTGTCCTCTTACCCTCCCCTTCCACCTTTCCCGTCCCACTGATGCCAACTCTGCGGCCTAGTTTTCCAGGGTTCTTAAAAACAAATCTTCTATTTCAAAAATTAAAAACTGTATTCTCGCTGCTAGGGAGATTTCTAACAAAATTACTTGATCAGCCTGGGGGTCCCCCCTGGTCTGTGAATCCTTCACTGCTCCCCACACTTTCTAAATCTGTTTTATAAAACCTGCTCCCTGTGCCTTGGGCACTATAAGATTTTATATTCACCACCTCCTGTAACTCATATGGTTTAGTTTTTATATTTGTACATTAACTGTATATCAATCCTAATCTTTTCGGTATGTATCAAAAACATCCATTGTGTATATATACTTTGATCACGCTACATTATGTATATATACCTAATATGTATCATCCATTATATATCATCCATACCTAATATGTATCATCCATACCTAATATGTATCGTCTTTTATGTATCATCCATAAATAATATATACCTAATCTTTTCGGTATGTATCAAAAACACCCATTATGTATATATACTTTGCATACACCCTAACCCGGATTTTTATAATTATATTTTCTCACCCTGACTTTATTCCCTTTCATCCTCGGTTTCTCAATTTATACTTTGGTTTTTCATCCTCCAACTGTCATGTGTTTTTGTATATATAATTTTATATGTAATTTTTGTGTATTTTTTTGTATTTTTGTGTATTTTATGTATTTCATGTACTTCTTTTCGTTTTGTTTTAGTTGGTTATACTACATTTGTGCTTGGGTTTTTTCCCTTCGGGGTTTTCCCCTCTTTTCTTTTTTTCCTTCTTATGTCTCTCTTGTATTGTATTGTATTGTATTGTATTGTTTTTATGTTTTGTTTTGTCGTTGCCATTCTTTTATTTGTCTTGTTGTAACTGTGTTGTGATTCATTTTTAACCTGTTTTGTAATGTTTTGGATCTAAAATAAAGTTCCCGGCCACACACTTAGCTACAGTAAACCTTCGGGTCTGTCGTGTGGTCTGGGTTTTCAACACTTCAACACTCTTCAGGACCCGGCCACACATTATGCTACCATAAACCTTCGGGTTGGTCGTGTGGTCTGGGTCTTCCACACTCTTCAGGACAGCCATATAACCCGAATTAAAACCGAAAGAATAGCCAGTTTCTGACAATGGCGATAGTATTTAACTATAGACCCCAGATCCCATTGTTTTGTTTTGTTTTGTTTTATTTTGTATATTGAATGAAGTTTAATATATTCTGCACTTATAAAAACAAGCCCTCCCTTAAAAAAAGAAAAAAAAATCAGCAAGCCCCCTCCTCCCCAGCGCAACCTATTTACTTATTTACTACAATCTAAAGAAAGCCAGCATTTTCCGTACCCCCCCCCCCCTCCCTCCCAACTCATAACTTTCGAGCATGTGTATTTACCTCCACCGCAATGAAATTCCTACGCTGTCATAAACGGACTGCGAATCCACCTATTTCAGGTGGTGGTGTTTGGGAGGGGGTAGCTTTAAACACGGATCGGGAACTGCATTCCGTTCTAGAAAACTTAATTAAAAGATGTCATCTTTAAATGGTTGCATCTTCCGGTAAAAGTGAAAGGTTGAAGTTTATTGCTGTCAGTGGATCGTCAACCCTCTTGCATTGTTCTTCGCAACTAGTCGAGGATTTTAAAAGATGTCCGTGGATGAATTTTAGGTCATATTCCAATTCCTAATTTCTCATACGTAGTATTGAGGAGGTATTGTTGTCACGAAAATTTTCAATTTCGAGATGTTGATGCCAATATATGTTTTAAGACCTCCTGAACACGTTTTGGCAATTTTTGGAGTGGTGTCCGTTTGGCTGTCTGTGATGCCTATGGTGTACACGTTAGCTGCTATAAATATTATTGGATTTTCCCGAAACTTTATATCCGGCTTTGTAGTCGAAAAATCTAAAACCAGATAGAATTTGTATTTTTTCTTTCCCTATGCAGAACTAAACTGATACTATTGCTTTGAAATTCAAACATGAGTTGTATTTTATTATTTTTCTTCTTAATTAAGAATGTATCACAAACCACCTCAACACATGTATCAAGTCTGCCTACTATAGTAGAGGTTCAATACGATTGCAGTTGATCAATGTAACTGTTACATTTTTAAACCCATAGGTACTTTAATTCATTGTAAATAATTACTTTATGAAACCAAAAGTACATTTTATTACACTTTTTACTTTTTTTTATTTTACTTTATTAATTTATTTACTAAAATTTAATAAATGCAGATATTATTTATTAACAACTTGGTGAAAGCCCCAGGCCGTCCGACTCGTCCAGAGGACTTAGAGTATCTAAGTTTATTTGGTGTAATTATTCGATGCATTCGATTATTCGAGATACGGTTAGAATTCGATCAAAAGAAGCATTATTAGCCCATTTCTAGTTTTAAATTATAAACAGTTGGCGAATGCCACTGTCTGACGTCTTTCAATTTAGGTGCGACTTAAACAATGCCCAAAGTAATCTACTTTGCGAACCATTCAGCATAGAACAATAAAGCAGTAACTCCACCACGTATAAAGGATATTAAAAGCAGCGCAAAAGCCGGCTGACCCTTCGAGGAAATAAGCATAAAAAACTCGCCGGCGCCAAAAGGTCGGCTCCGGCGGAGAAAAAAGTTCCGGTGTTGCCGGATTTTGTTATCTGGAATGCACAAGGAATGAGGAGAAACGGGAAAAAATTGCGTTACCTTAGAGCTGGCCCTCACTGTTTTTTGTTGGCGAGAGGAAGCGGAGGTTATTATCTGGATCATTTGCCTAGTGCAGCAAAGAAAGAGGGGGGTTTTATAATGAAATATGGACCAGGAAATCAGTTTTATAGGGATGGTAAAGTCTTTAGACGAAATGTTTGTTTTGGAGATAGATACGTGGATATTGTTTTAGCTCAGATATTAACATGCAATATTCATTTATTTGAAGCAAAGGGAGCAAGCAGTATGAGTTGCAGAGCAGTATCTACCAAATTTCGGATAATTCTTTTATAGAGATTGACTAGCAGATATACTCGGCGTTGTCCGGAATAATACTAAAATAAAATTAACGCCGTACAAAATTTGAAATATTTTAGCAAAAAATCTGCTCCTAATTAATCTTAACAAACCAAGTATAGATAAATTGGGTAGGGAAAAGTAGGTAATTTTAACCCCAATAACACTAAATTGTGCGGATAAAATATTAAAACAAAATTAACACGGTACAAAATCTAAAATATTTTAGCTAACAATCTGCTTCTAATTAAGCTTAACAAACCAATCATAAAAGAAAGTAAGTTGGTAGGTAAAAGTAGGTAATTCTAACCCCAATAGTACTAAATAATTGTCCGGAATAATACTAAAATAAAATTAACGCGGTACAAAATCTGATATATTTTAGCAAACAATCTGCTCCTAATTAATCCTCACAAACAGTAAGTCAAAAAAGTAGGTAAATTGGGTAGTTAAAAGTAGGTAATTTTAAGCGGTCATTACAGATAGATAAAGCAAGTAATTTAGTTCCAGTTGTTCAGAGAGATGTTGTAGGAGAATAAAACTCATTAAAACATTCCATGGATTGAGGTTTCATCGCATAAAAAAGTTTTTTTGAATTTTTCACTCTTATTAAATTGGCGACTTTAAGGAAATGTCGCTAAGTTAGGAGTAATTCAATATAGCTGGAGTTAATAATCTAATAATCCCTGTCGCTTTGCGGAATTATCCATTTAATATTCTTAGCGCAAAATATACCGAGTTTATTCGTGGAACAGATAAGTTTTGTTACGGGTCATATAGAGATTATCTTATTTTCGAGCAATGTGTTTCTGTCTGTGTTGTGTGTCTATCTGCGTGTGTGTATCAATCTGAATGTACAATGAATGTATCCACTCTAGCTGAAGAACTAATAAGCCAAATTTCAGAAAAATTGTCAAAAATGTCACTCGGGTGTTACCCTGGTGATAATTAACTTTTGGTATGATTCGGGGAAAAAATACTTTTTAACACTTTACAGCATAGTTGAAAAGTGTTTATGACTTTGTTCATTCTGTCTGTCTGTCTGTCCGTTCGCACGATAACTGCCGTAAAAATGATTTTATCAAAATGTATGTTGTTGAGACGGTCTGTGGGATATATGGGAATGTAAATGAATAATATCATTCAATTAGTTTTGGATTGAACCCAAGTTGAAAAGATGAAATACATTGAACCCTATGGGACCTAATTTTTCAAGCATTTTTTAAGTGAATTTAAAATTCACAAATTGCTTCGAAAATTTTAGAAAATATTCAAATTTCCTCATAAAAAATACAAAAAAAATTTCAACAAAATAGGTTCGGTAGTATTTTAAATAAAAATTAAAATAATAATTGCACCCATATTATGTAAAGAGATCACGTGACCCACTTCAAAATAAAATATGGAATCCATCTTATATCAAATCGTGATTTTTAAAGCTCTTTTTAATTTATATTAAGTGTTGCATCCGTCCTAAAATTGCTTTATTTTTGCGTAATTTCTGCGCATCTATATACTGCGCCAACACAATTACAATATTTTTTAGTTTAAATGATCATCAAACTTTGATTATTTCTACAACGAAGCATAATTTTAACGTAGCAGAATGTAAACACATCAAGCTGTAAGATGAGTTGTATAAGAATTGCTGAATTTTTTAACGCAAAATTATTTTGCTCTGTAGTCTGAAATATAGCTGATATGAATGAAACATTCATTGATTTTACATAGAGAAGCAGACGATTTTATAGTATTGCCTTTTTCGATGAAGTTTTAAGCGTGGAGTTAGAAAGTACTTTTACCTCCATGGTAAAAGTTTTACCTCCATTTTTAAGTAAAATAAATTATTGTATTGCGGTAATTTTAAAAATATCACCGCTTAATGAAAGGCATGGAATAAAAGTGTATGAATGAAATATTCACTGCTTTTATATAGAGAGCCAGGCGATATATATTTCGATGACGTCATTTTAATAAAGTTCATTTTTTTTCGATCAAGTTTTAAGTTTTCAAACATAATAAATTATTGTAGTATTGCGATAATTTTAAAAATATCACCGCTGAATGTATCGCATTTTAGAGATGTTTAAATAAAATTGGATTGCAGTTGGAAAGTGTTTCATAATCAATGCTTTATGCATGATTGATCTTTTTTTATTATTATTAAATGGCCCGCAAAAATTATCAAAATCTAAAATAAAAGACTGCATATGCTCAAATGTATCAATTAAATACTTATTTCATACGTAATTTTTTACGGCAATAATAATAAGACCAACCCCATAGTTCTAGGGTTAACAGTTCTCGAGATAATTTTTTCCTCTATTTTTACATTTTTCCACGTTGCCCTTGAAAATGCCTTGAGTCGCTAAATGAAAAAGAAAATTGTTGCAATATCAAATAATTATCCGTGTTATTTTGCGCAATTAAACTAAAATTAATGAATTAAGAGAAAAAGAAAATACATTTGAGTCTGTGGGGAGATATTTATTATATTTTATAATTCATTTTTACTTTCCTTATATGGAATGTATAAGGAAAATATTGTGACGGGGTCGAAAATTAGAATTCGAGTTTTCGACGGGAGAGCACGTTCCAAGCATCCCTGATCACGAATCAAACATTTTTGAAGTGATGTCTGTGTGTGTGTGTGTGTATGTATGTGTGTGTTTGTGTGTGTGTCAGTGAGTCTGTGGAGACGATAACTGACGAACGAATGGACCGATTCGAACGAAATTTGGTGCAAAAATCACAATCCCTAAACACTGGAAGCCTATTGTTTTTATACGCAATTGAATGTTCAGAACCTCCCTAAATTTTCGAGTGAAGTTTTGAAAAAATCGTCAAAAAATCAAAATCACTAATAAAGTTACGCAAATAGACATTTCTTATGTAATTTTTCATTAGAAAACAATTAACATAAATTTTAAAATGCTAACATGAACCGTTCTCGAGATATTGCACATTTTTCAAAAAAATTATCAAAAAGTTATATAAAATAAAAAAAATATTTCCTATTGAGAAACATGTTCACTTTTCATATGTAATACCATGCGATACATTTGGTGACATCATTCTCGTGGATCTAGCTTGTTCCATTCATAAAAAAGATAGCTTGAGTAATACTTTTGTATTTGAACGCCAATAGTCATTTATCTGCTGTAAGAATAACTTATTTCTTTGTCCATAACGCTTGGCGAGATTTTGGCGACGAATTTGGCGGAATGTCGCCAACTTGGCAACATTTTTAATTGTTGCCAAATTAACAAAAATCTCGCCAAATTGATAAAAATGACGCTAAATCAATGAAAATGACGACTCATTGAAGAAAATTTAATATCTTGGAAAGAAGATAAGTATCTACTATAAGAATGACATTTTTTTTTTAACTGTAAAAGTAGTAAATTCATTGCATTATAAAAGGAAAGTCATGTGTTGCCCACATCAGATTTTTTATACAGTTTTTGATTGCTCTTGTAACAATAATAACAGGATCAAACTTGAAAATCATCTGCAGGCTATTCTTCTAATCAAATCAAGCTGTTGAAAATGCATTTTATTAATATTTGATTTTTAAATAAAAATTGATTGAAGCGCCGAAAATAAGGCAATATTGGGGATGAGATATCGCTTTGCTTGCCGCAATTTCTATGTTAAACTATAACGTGCGCGTCATTTTTATGCTTAAATTTGAAATGGTTTGTGATAGTCAGAACTTTTATTAAATGTATAAGTGTCACAGTTAGTTACCACTACCATTTTTCCCGTGCAAGGCGTGGGTGGAAATTGCTAATCTATACATAACATTTGGTAATACTGCTGGATTTTAAGAGCAGAATTCTTATTAGCAGAAATTCAAAAAATCACACCGTAAACTTAGAGGGAAAAAAAATTCCGCTATTTTGAACACAATTTTCGAGATTCAGTTATTTTCAGAACTGCCACCATTTTTGTTTTTAGAACCGGTTGCAAGATCTTTAAGAACATCTTTTTAGCAAGAAAGTCAATTCGTCGAATTAGTAATAAAATCATAAGTTATATTTTCCTACAATAAACAAAAATCACCAAAAAGGAAATAGACTCACAATTTAGAGAAAATTGTTGATGCAAGGTATCAAAAGTTATATTGCATATCTATAGACAAAAATCTATTGTGGGCAGAACATGGCTCCCCCTACAAATCCAATTAATTTATCAAATTGAATTTAATTGCACAAAATAACACGTATAATTATGTGAAATGACTCTAAATTTGCACTTTTAATACAATTTTCGTTTTCATTATTAATGGGACGTATTTTTAAAGGTGGCGTAGCAAAAATGCGAAAAAACTAAAATATTTAATATTACTTTTGCGGGTCATTTCGCAAAAAAAAAGGCAGGTTATTTTTATCCCGAATCATACCAAAATCTAATCAGCATCAAGGTAACCCACAAGTGACTCACGTATAAAATTTTATGAAATTTGGTCAATTAGTTTCCGCGTTTGAGTGGATACGTACACACTTAGCACACACACACGCAGAGAGAGAGAGAGAGAGAGAGAGAGAGAGAGTGACGTCATGCAAAAAAAAGTTTTTTCATATTCTAAGGTGCTCAAAACGTGTAGATCCGTCGAAAACTCGAGTTGCGATTTTCGACACGATTTTAATACTTTCCTCTTACATTACCATGTATTAAAGGGAAAGTAATAAGCATCGCACACAAGCGTATCGATACGAAATATCAAAATATCGACATGCTTATTTATCACTAATGGAAATTAAGATAATTGGCATTCAGACAAAAAGGCTTCTGAGTCTCAAATATTTTGCCCCAACAAAAGAAAATTACCAAAGTAATCTTTATCCTGTGTTTTGCCCAAGAAAAACAAAAGCTCACCGTAAAAACGTAAATAATATTAATAGAAGAGGAAAAGGCTTGCTGACCCTTAAAAAAAAAGCATAAAAACATGACGGCGCCAAAAGGTCGGCTACGCGGTTAAAAAAGTTCCGGTGATGCCTGATTTTGTTATCTGGAATGCACAAGGAATGAGGAGAAACGGGAAAAAATTGCTTTACCTAGAGCTGGCCCGAACTTTTTTGTTATTGAAGAGAGGAAGCGGAGGTTATTATCTGGATCATTTGCCTAGCGCGCAAAATGAAGAAATGGGGTTTTTCTAATGAAATATGGAGCGGAAAATCATTTTTATGTGGATAGCGAAAATCAATGAGAAGGAATAAGTTTGTTGTTTAGAGACACGCAGGTGGATACTGTGCTCGCGTTAGGATACAAATGATATGGAATACATAAATATCTTTGGAGTTATAAACTAATAAATAAGAATAAATATAACTGCTGCTTGCTTGTGAAAATACAACCTTTTCGTACTTACTTTTGCATCGGTCTGCTTCTATAAAGAAAGCGCAGAAAAATTTATCTTTTTACAAAAAGCTTGATATTTATTCGGTTGCGTCACCAAGGAAGTGAATTTCAAGCGTGTCCGTCCATAGATTTTTCTCCAGGGGTTGACTCAAGGATAAGACGTACAATATCAACTACCTTAATGCCTTACAGGCCGTGCAACTATTTACTTAAAACCTATAAAGTAAATTGCACGATCTGGGTTCTGTAACTACCTGTCTTTGTGACCTACCTGTCTTTGTGATCTTAAACGTTTAGGAGGGGTGCCCATGGTTTCACGGGTCATAACCTTTCTCAAAGGACATATCAGTTCCACTATTAATATTATACGCAGTAGACATCGGTAAGCAATGCTTATTTAAAAAATATTTTCAGTAATAAAACCTCCTTAACGGACACTTCCAAATAACGAACACCTCCAATTAATGGACATTATTTTTAATTTCCGGTCCCAAAAGTAGCAGAATCCATCCACTTCCACGATAAGAGACTGCAGTTCCATCCCAGAAGTTCGTCCCGCTTCTCAGCTGATCAGAAAGAAGATCCGTGGTTTGAGCCCCGGCTGAGACAGCAAATCTTTTTACAGCGGCGCCCCAGGCAACGGCTCTACCGTGCTGAAAACACCGGTTCTCGTTAGATCACCGAAGTCAAGCAGCATCGGACGCGGTTAGTACTTGGGTGGGTAACCACCTGGGAACACCGCGTGCTGTTAGCACATTTCGGACGTGGTAACTCGGTGGTTTGCGCGCTGGATTTGCACGCTGCCACAACAGCAGCCGTGTTCATGCGGAGTACGATCACATTAAACATGTGGGTCCGTAAGCCCTTCCGAGAGGTTAGTGGTAGGGGAAGGAGGGTATGGTCCCTGTGGATGCCTCCCCCACTGGGTTCCGGTCTAAAATTGGGTGGCACTTCCCGGCCGTTCAAACGGTTACCTTACACCTTTCTGGTAGGTCGGACGGTCTGGGTCTCAACAACAGCGGCGCCCCAACAAATTAAATCTGCAGGATAGTGCAGTGGTGTTGGGTGTCTAAAAGTGTAAAACCCTAGTACGATTAGTACGGATTCAGGAAACTCTGACATATTGGGCGCCAGTTTCTACCAGGGAAACCACCGACCACGCAGGATAAAAATAGTATCAGGAGGCTAACCTGAGGGGAAAATAACAGGAGGTGGTTGTCAGATTGTCAAGTTGCGCGTTGATCTGACATTAGAGGAAGGGGAATACAGGGTTCACTTCGACAATAAAATTTTGATATTCTATTCCAGTGAGCCAACTGGAGAGCATCAGTTGGCTAGTATGAAGATCCGCGGTTCAATTCACAGCTGGGACAGCAAGGTTCTTTACAAAGTATATCCGATTCTGTGAATTTATCTACAAATAGTAGACTCTCCGAATAATGAACAATAGTTTGGGTCGTTAAAAACGCATTTACTTAAACATATTTTTAATACGTAAATATGCACTTTAATCCTGCATTTAAAAAAATGCACTACAATTGCAATTCTATTGCTAATGAAGCAAGAAAAAAAAATATTTAAGAAAAAGAAAAATATTCTCTTAGTTATAATTTGGGGGATGTGTTGGGAATGGTTATGGGAGTATTTTTAATTACTGTAAAATGATCGAGATATATTATGTAATAGAAAGGCTTTAAATAAATGTGGAATCTACCATGAAGTTTCATCCTGTCATAAATATCGAATAAAAATCATAATGCCACACTTTTTCACACACATGTGTGAATGCATAATAAACTTTCTGTAACAAGTATAAATATCCAATTAACTCGAGTGTGGCTCGCTCAACTCGACTGTCTCATACCAGAATCTTTTTTTAAATAATTTATGATTTTTTTTTTTTTCAAAGTTTGCAAGAAAAATTTTTAAAAATCTATCTCGTTAGTCCAAATGATCCCAAGTATAGCATGTTGCCTTTCATTTTAAAGGGCCTGAAAAAATCTATTTTTTGTTGCATTTGAAGGGGGCGGATTTACAGAATTATACGGTAGAACACGAGAGATGGAAAAAGAAGAAGAAATGACTATATCACAGAAACTCCACCGCACGTATAATGGTTATAAAAAACAGCAAAAGGAGCCGACTGACCCATACCAAAAAAAGGCTGTCGGCGCCAGAAGGTCGTCTTCAAATCGAAAAAAGTTCCGGTGTGCCGGATTTTGTTATCTGGAATGCACAAGGAATGAGGAGAAAAGGGAAAAAAAAATTGCGTTACCTAGAACTAGCCCTCACTGTTTTATGTTGGCGAGAGGAAGCGGAGGTTATTATCTGGATCACTTGCCTAGCTTACAAAATGAAGAAAATGGTTTTTCTAATGAAATATAGACCGGAAAAATAGTTTTATGGGGATGAAAGGGGACAATGGAAAAGAATTAGCTTTTTGTTTAGAGATGGGCAGGTGAATATATTGCGTTAATTCGAATGCAATATGCAATGTAGAAATTCCGCTGAATTATTTATCTACCAAACACTGATGTAGCAAAGTAATTAAGCGCTCAATGGAAATTGGAAATTAGAAGGACATGACCTCATTTCGACTTAAAAAGAAACTTTCTCCATGTATTTGATTGTAAAATTGTACTATTTTTTTAATACAAATAAAAAAAAAGCTTTAAATATGTGTATAAATAAATACACCAGATCATAACGAAAACTGCTGTACAAATAAGGCAGTAAACACCAGGGCAGTGTTGTCATCGAACAATCGTTTCTTGACCTGCCACCTTGCAGTTCTCTCTTAGCGGTTGTTAAGTAATGTACTGTTTGATCTGAGAAAGAGGGCCAAACGCCGACGAAACAATTCACCTAATTGACTTATACCTGTTATCTTCAAGGCGGTATTGAAAGTTATATTCTTACAAACAGCAGTTTGTATTTATTGTGTTAGTTTGTTAAAATTAAATGCTAAATTCTTTAATACAGCTTTCTTTCCTTGTGTTGTATTTTCCAAAATAGGAGTGTCTACATTTTATAATGTCCCTTGAGCAAAAGATGTTCAATTAGAAAAAGTTTCGCTGTACAGTAACTAGTCTAAAGAAGAAAAAAATAGTTCAATTATCTGCAAAATTCGACGAGTTATTATTATTAAATAATTGGGAAATTCCCCCTACAAATAACAACCGGATCCGCTGCAAATATCCCTGCGCAGATACGTTTTATACGAATTTTTATTTCAATTTGGAGTCAGTCCCAGCAACACGAGTCAACGATCCGAAAGAAAGGGAAAATCAGATTCCGATTTTCCCTATTTGGGTAGTTTTTTACGTTAATTCTATTGTGAATATCTTAATATATATTGCAGAAAATTAAGCATTCCTTTAGACTAGTTTTTGTATAACGGAACTTTTTCTGGTTGAACTTCTTTTACGTACTATAAAAAGTTAGTACTATAAAAGGGATCGTACTATACAAAGTCAGACTCCCTATTTTTTAGAAAATACCACTCACTGGGGAAAAAAATTATATGAAAGAATTTCGTACATAATTTTAATAAACGTTCATATTGGAAGTATGTATCTAAAACCAATTGCTGAAACAAGAAAAGCGAGGTCAAATAGGCTGAAATACCCTATATAGCTGCGAAGGTGAGGTCATATATGCTACCATGGACATCACAAGCTAAAATGGGCCGAGACATTCGCCATCATTAATTACAGTCAGGATCTCGGAAAGAGGGGAAGGGTTCAACAATCAAATACGGGTTATAATAGTAAAATGTAAATATCGTGTGGACTCAACGAACAGCCAATTAAATTGAATAGACAGTACAGTGGCGGTACGACACCACAACGGCATTATCTATATTGTATATATCAGAATATTTTCTCTCTTCATGCTAACGTACAAATAAATGTAAATGTCAGGTATCGTATATGCCGCCATGAACATCACATTGTAAAATTGTACGAAGCAAAAAGGGATAGTTGCAGTGTTTCTTTCGGGACTTTTTGGCCGGGGGGGGGGGGGGGGGGCGAATGAAATTTTAGAGGGGTAAGTTTTCTATTTGCCTTATATAAATATATCTAAATGACGTGTTGCATAAATTGAAACTAGGTTAACATAAAATGTCAGGTATGCCTGAAAGAAACACGGAATAGTTGTGATCGTAGACAGAATCTCGAAAAGAAGGGTCAGCGGTGGAATGATGAGTTAGTTTACAGTGGCTAATATCGCTTACACAATATAGATCCAATGGAAATACAATGTAATTATTTAGCCAACGGTCAGAGGGGGGGGGGTGTATTATATGACCTCCTGGCTAAGCGGTTGGTCTCAACTATCCTGGCACAACGCAGCCACTCCACAAAAAAAAAAGTTCTGTCCGCTGACTCATTCTATACAACTTCATCCGTCGACACCTACAAGTGGTCGGATTCTTCCAGCTACTCAGAAACCTTGCGTTCCGAATCCCCATCCCAGCAACAGAACATCGTTCATAAGGTGTAAGACGATCCCACCCCGAATTCTTTCACCGACATTATTTCATTTTTTTTCCCCTCTCGCGACCGGTAATGTCTGATCCAAACCAGATGCGAGCCGGTAAGGACAGACAAATAGTTCCTTGTTTTTTAAAGAGAAACGAAAAAACCACCTTGCGGTGCAAAAGGCTTGGCTTGTCCGCTATCACAAACAGAACGTTTTCGCCGTACGTGGGTGAAGAACCGGCTGAAAAGGTCGGATGGTACAGTCATAAGAGAAGAATGGGGGATAAAAAGGGTTGATGCATTTTTTGAACTTTTTATACTATGTGATAAATAATACTGTTTATGTGCGATGGTCATAAAACTGCTAATGCTACGTTTAAAATTTCATATTTTTATATGCGATTCAACACGACTGAATAGATGACGTTTATGAAGCAATAGCATGCACAGCAGGAGGATGGGTGTATAGCCAAAAACAAGTATTATCAGACCTAATTAGCTCCTAAGCTATTACCTAATTGCTCCTTAAAGGATTATAGCCCTCATTAGCAAAACAATTACATTGACTCTGTCTTCAGTGAGTCTATAATGGTTAAAAATGTAGATATCCTAAACGTAGATAAAAAAACAGGGGTGGGGAGTTACAGCGCTCATCATCCCTGTCCGAGATTCTGCCAACGTGTGCTGCATAATTTTCTGCCACCCAAATATAACACTCGACAGATACAATAAAATTCAGATACAATAAAATAGCAATTGTCAGATACAATAAATGCTCAGCTAATCCCCAAAATAGCCAATAATATTCTCAAAACACTGACGTTATCTCACAATTCAATTTAGTCCATAACACGCCAACTACTTCCAACTAAGCGATAACTCCCTTATATTATACTATCCATAGAAATTTCAAATAAGTACTCGTATATCCAAGAATATTCGATATTTTGAGAAAGTTCTAGAATATTCGAAAACTCGCCAAATTAGCAATAAATCGCCAAATCTGGCACCTATGTCCCGAAATGTGTTGCAAACCTACTTTTACATAATAAAAATGGCTGCCTGTAAAGATTGTTTTCCCTTGGAGATAGGCAATATACAACAAAAGCATTTTAGGAATTCATAACACTATGGAGAGCTATTGTGTTTCTTTAGCCAATGAGGGGTAGAAAGCAGGGCCGTAGACAGGCGGGGGCCCGAGGGGGCTAAGCCCCCCTAATAAAAATATTAAATTTTTAGTAGTGATATGAAATTTAGATTCAAACTTTGCATAAAAAATGTCTGATATTTTCTTATAAATTAGTTTAAAGAAGAGAAAGATTATACTAATAATTTTAAAGATTATACTAATAATCAATTTATTTACATATTTAATATTGATGTATAGTAGCTATATGGATATTAATAATCAGCTCTTAGCTTGCAAATATAAATATGCAACTATTTGTTAATAATTTATATGAATCGAAATATATAACAGTAACTATTACGGTTTATACATGCTAATGTTTAATTGTGTTTTTGGTGAGCCCCTTCTTTAAGATTGTTGATTTCCCCCCCCCCCCTTGAATTTCCCGCCAGCCCCTCTTTATTTCGTCTCTGGCTATGCCTTGGTAGAACGATCCCGGATGATTCCTTCAGACCGAACAATTCCTCCATATTTCCAAAAGTGTTCGAAATGGATTCAAGAGGTCTTAAAACATGTGCTTGCCCATCGAAATTTCGAATTCGAAAATTGTCTTGAAACATGTGCTTTCTTGACTCTGGTAGATAGCCCAAACGTTCTTCTGCTCTCGCCAACTATCAGGGACGATCTTGTTCTTGCGACAATGTATTCGAGTTCCAGGAATGGTCCTGCTTCTCTTATCAGTACAACTTTCTCTACACAATAGTACGAGAAAGTAGGGGGGAAAAAACAGATATGCGCAGCACATAACTTTCTGTCCATAATGCAGTGACCTCATCAAAATGCAATTGACGTGTAAATAATATCTTTTAAAATTAATGATTATTTACGAATTCTCTGACGTCAAAATACAAAACTGTAATAACTCAAAGCATCTTCTCCCGCAAGTCCACGAGAATGATGTTAACAGATTTGCTGCATAACACTGCAGATGGTAAATGAATATATTTGATAATACTAACAACATTTTTTCAGTTTTTTTCCTTTTTATTTTGGGAAAATTTATTTAAAAAATCATACAATATCTCGAGAACGGTCCATGCCAGCGTTCTAAAATCTGCATCATTCGAAAATTGGGCCTCTTCCGAACATTCAATTGCGTTTAAAACCAATAGGTTTCCACCATTCACGGATTGTAATACTCGTACCACATTAAATTCGAAACGATCCATTCGTTCGTGAGATGTCGCATCCACAAATTCACGGACACACAGACATCACTTTAAAATATTCGATTTGAGTTCAGGGACGCTTGAAATCAATAACACGAATTTTCAACGGAAGGGCACGTTTCAAGCATCCCTGAACGCGAATCCAACGTTTTTGAGGTGATGTCTACGTGTGTGTGTGTCCGTGAGTCTGTGGATGCGATATATCACAAACGAATGAAGCGTTTTGAACGTAATTTGGTACGATTATGACGATTCGTGAATACTGGAAACCGATTGATTTGAAACGCAATCGAATGTTTGGAAGAACCCCCTAACTTTCAAATGACTTTTTGAAAAAAAAATCGGGTCATTCAACAGTGTTAAATAAATTATTTAATAATGTTATATAAATAATCATTTATACATAATATTTTATTAACCAATGACACAAACTTTAGAACGCTAGTTTAAACCGAGAGATTGCCTGTTTTCAAATAAATTTGTCTGAAAATTACGTAAAATAGAGTATCATTAAATATGTAATACACCGATTTATTTGGCGACCTTGACGACTAACTTGTTGAGATTTCGCCAATTTGGCAACTTTTTTATATAGTGCCAAATTGGCAAAAATGACGCTAAAGTTTTGAAAATGACGCCAAATTGGTGAAATTAATAATTAACTTTTTGCTTACGAGGAACGCCAATGCCTGCAAAGGGGGATCGAACTGTTTGGGATAGGGTATGTCAAATACCTGTCTTTTTGGGAGGTTCTTCGTTTGGGATTAACGCCATCCCACCCGTAAGCAAGAGGTTAGCATGTTTTAATGTAATGGAGTATATTGATTAGCAGATGTTAGCAATATTTCCAATTGTCAAGCTATATTTGTACGGAATATAAGTGAATTGGGTATAATTTTACATGTTGTCATTCAGATATATATAATTTTACATATCAATATAATTTTACATGTTGTCATTCAGGAAAATGGCAAATGTCAGTGTACTGTTAAAACATTCCGTCTTGGATCTGGTATCGTATCATTATTTGGCACGGAAAGAAATAAAGCCATTATATTGTGTGGGGGAAATTATGTGCTGCCCACAGTTTTTTCCCCCCTTAATAAAATGACAGAGAACAAATTAAATATATTTC
This sequence comes from Amaurobius ferox, assembly GCA_951213105.1. Taxonomy (NCBI): domain Eukaryota; kingdom Metazoa; phylum Arthropoda; class Arachnida; order Araneae; family Amaurobiidae; genus Amaurobius; species Amaurobius ferox. The sequence goes on from OX578137.1 coordinate 29,777,583, forward strand.
TACCCTTTCCCCCAATCTGAAGAAATGTTCTCCACACATCAAAAACAAAAGAAAAGAAAGAAAATGAAACCGTATCATCGACCTCATTTCCGCGAGGAGTTGAATCATTTCGGCTCTTCATCCGCTAATTGGAACAGTCGCAGTGTTTTTGAAGTTATTGCGTTGCGTTTCTCGTTTGCAATACGAACATAAATTTTCATTTGCGAGTCAATTTATGTTACCTGTCGAAACATCCTTCTTACCTTTCAGGAAAAACCTACATATTTCGGTCGGGGATTTAATAGGGAAAATCTTTTCGAGAGGGACAATTCTAGAAAAGTTCCGGAATTTCAAAATTTAAGCTTTCAGTTTTAGTTCCTCATACTGTTGCATAGAGGAAATATTTGTTTCCTGAAAATTTTCAAATTCCACATTCTGATGAAGCATGTTTCAGTATGAACCCATTTCTAATAATTTTGGAAAGATGTCCATCTGTATGTGTGTGGGTGTGGTGTATATGTGAGAGAGGGAGAGAGAAAAAGAAATATGTATATCAACAAAAATAGAAAGTTTGATAGAGATATATATATATATAAAAGATAGACAAAGAGAGAGAGAGAGAGAGATGTTGAGAGACAAAGAGAAAGTTAAACATGAAGCGAGATAAAAAATAGACAGCATAGAGAGAGAGAGAGAGAGAGAGAGAGAGAGAGAGAGAGAGATACTCAGACAGACAGACAAACAGATAGGCAGATAGACAGACAGAACATGACGTTAGATTCCTGTGCATATATGTTGTTTATTGTACAATTCCTGAGTGGGACAGCAATTCGCAAATAACTATACAGGCTGTCCCAAAAGATTGAAACGCGCTTTAATTCTTTACCTGTTAGAGATAAGTGGGCAATGTAAATTGCAAAAATGTTGAAAGTAAGGTAGGAAATAAGACTACGTTAATGAAATAGTCCCCCCATTCATTTTCAAAACGTTATACTTTTTAAATTTTTATACGACCCCCCTTAGACAAATTTGGTCAATCAGAAATTTTTTATTTTTAATACAACAAGATCATTAAAAAAAACTGCATATCTGTATCTTTAAAATTGAGCGAGTTATATTTAATTGAAAATTGAACATTGTGAATGGGGACCCTATATCAAATTAGAAATGTAAATTTGTGACATATCACAAAAAGATAAAACTGGATGATAATACATAGGATACACAACCGAGTAGTGAATACCACTGCTTTATATGATCTCTGTCTGCGTAATGCTTTATTTAGATGCATTTATGATAAAAAATTTTGACACATATTAACGTATTTTTGATCTAAACAATTTTCATCGTCAATTTGTTTATGATCCCTATTTTTACTGATGAAACAGCCTTTCACATGGTATGGAAAAGTGGCATAAGTCAGATTTTTTCCTTTATCATAATTCAGTTGATTATGCGGGATACAGATATGCGGGTTTTTTTTTTTTAATGATCTTGTTGCATTAAAAATAAAAATTTTCTGATTGACCAAATTTGTCTAAGGGGGTCGTATAAAAATTTATAAAGTGTAACTTTTTGAAAATTAATGGGAGGACTATATCATTAACGTAGTCTTATTTCCTTCCTTACATTCAGCATTTTTGAAATTTACATTGCCCACTTATTTCCAACAAGTACAGAATTAAAGCGCGTTACAATCTTTTTGAGACACCCTGTCAAATAAACGCCCCCTGTAAAAGTTTTATTGTCGACTAGCAATATACCCGTTCTTCGTACGGAATGTATAACATAAATATCACAATTATGTGCACATTCAGTGTTCTAAATGACAGTGTTATTCAAAACATTCTATTAAAATATTTAATTAAGTATAAATTCTCGCTATAAAAAGTTATCTTCACAAGCAGGTGTGAAGAATAAAACACCTTGGTCCTATTTGTAAACAAATTTACAAAAAACAGGTAATTAGATCAATATATATGCCAAAATGAAATCGTTGTGAAATTGAATAAACATATGCCAAAATGAAAGCGGTATAAAATGGTATTAGAAGATATATATGGACTTGACGAGAATTTTTTCGAAATGAACTTATATTAAGCCTAAAGCTCTTCCATGTGCAAGCTTTTTTGCTTGATTTTTTTTGTTTTCCCATTTTCATTCCTCATCTTTGAAATTTGTTGATTGTCTTTGTCTTTATGACCTGCATTACGCTTTATAATTTCCTCTTTATGTTTTAATTTCTTTTATTTCTTTGTATTTTGTAGAAAATTTTGGAATAGTGTATTATGAGTTACTACTTACATTCTAACATTGGATTTACTAATTTATATATATATATATATATATATATATATATATATATATATATATAATGTTAATGACTTAAATCGAAAAAGATTTAATAAAAATCGTCTGCTGTATATTCTCATTGGATTTTATTCTGTTGCTTAGCAACATAACATTTCCCCTGGTCCTAAAAATTTGAAAAATGGACTAAATCCTAAGTGAATCTATTTCACGACTACCCACAAAATTTCATGACATTCGGTGCAGTCGTTTTTCCGTTATGATGAGACAAAAACGCATACATATGCAGGCGTATTTTCATTTTTATTCATATAAATTTCTGCAATTCCCTACAACTTCGCAGCTGGCTTTTTCGTGTATCTCGCTTTGATGCCGAGAGAGTTATCCTATAACTTTTTTAATTGTCTGCTAGAGCTTCTTTTATTTTATCCAGCATAGTCACTTTACTATAGACAGACCTAAAGTGCATCTTATCTTCATGGACCTTTTCTTACATTAGGATTCTTGTATATAATACATACATTCTTGTATATAATAGACAACATTGGTATAAACAGCAGGAAAAAGTAAATAAATAAATAAATGTATATTTCTGGGATATTAAATAAGGAATATCTGAAAAAAAAAAAAGTTTACTACAGATATGTTTAGGAAAAATCATATAGTTAAGTAAACTTGAACAGTTAATTCCAAACTCACCTCGTAAATAAAATATCAACACAAGATTCCAAAACTAACATCACTATTGGGCTTTTTCGTCGCAATACCTCGCCCTATCCTCTCTTTGTTATTGTTATACCTTTAATATCAGTTTAATTTTTTTCCCCACTCCTCCTTTCCTCAACTTTTTTCCCACTTAGCTTACGGAATAAGCTATAATTTACCGCATTCGCCCCCCCCCCCCCTCCTCCTTGAACATACTTGAACGTATTTTTTCAATAGGAACTTTTCATTCATTTTTCTTTCGAATCCGATATCCATTGTGATGCGGGATAGTAAAAAAAAAAAAAAAAAAAATCGAAAGAAAAGAAAATATAAAAAATAAAGAAAACGAAAGGTAAAGAGGTTGACACAAAGAGATACGGCACGACGGCACGTGCCAGGTGGCGGCACGCGTCTAACGGTTCGACACTCAGTTTCTTTTTCTCCTTCAAACACACAAAAGGGTCCTCTACTTATTCAATAAAGCCCGCTGCTCATAATAGGCAGACCCCAGGTGAGCTTCTAGTGTTCGATTTTGTGGGTTGGTGGAGGGGGGGGGGGGGGATTTTCGCTTTCGCTTTCATATTCTTTTTCTTTACTGGATCGTTTTACGGTTTCCAATTTTCCTTTAGCAGTTTAAATGGTAGAAGTGTTGGTGTTGATATTATATAGGTATTGCAGCAGAGGTGAAAACGAATAAAATAGTAGAAAAGGGATGGATGTGAAAATGTGGGAAATATCGGAAACTGCATATCACAGGTGTATACGGAATATTTTAGTTTCGTTAAATAATTGTTATGCGGTGAATTTTTTTTTACTTTCCCTATATACATAGTTTAATATTATAGGGAAAGTACTGTGACGGGGGTCTAAAATTCGAATTTGAGTTTTAGACGGAAGAGCACGTTTCAAGCATCCCTGTATCCCACTCGAAGATTGTGAGGTGATGTCTGTGCGTATATGTGTGTGCATGTTTTAGTGTGAGTGTCCGTGAGACTGTGGATGCAATATCTCGCGAATGAATGGAGCATTTCGAAAAAAATTTGGAACACATATTACAATCAGTGAATACTGGAACCTAATTTATTTTAATAATCAATCGAATGTTCGGAATATCGCACAATCGAATGTTCAGAAGGCTCCTTCAAATTTCCGAATGGAATTTTGAAAAAAAAATTATTAAAAATCAAAACCGTCAATAATGTTACGTAAATGATCATTTCTTATGTAATTTTTCATTACCACACGAATGACACAAATTTTAGAACGCTAGCATGAACCGTTCTTGAGATATGGCACATTTTTCTAATAAATCTATATATACTAATTGCCAAGTGTCCATCTGTCGGTCGGTCACGCTGTTTTTAGGCACATCCCGAATAGATAGAGAATTGCAATCCGGCACACGGATCTATCGTTCGATACCCCCCCCCCCCCTTAGAAAAATCGCATTCTGCGAAAATATTCTATATCAAAACGTTCGAAATGTGTAAATATATGAAAGCATGCTTTGCGATGAGATGAAGGCTTCAAATTTGGAGTATGGATAAATAGTTCGAAATGAACAAAGTTTGCAATTCCAGATTTCAATATTTGCTACTTTAACGGGTGCCACAGACCAAAATGTTAGATTTGTCGACCAAAGTGAGCTATAAATCAACAATTCAACATTTACAGTTTATTTCTAGTTAAAGTGAAAGACCTGCATAATTTCGCTTTGTCTACAATAAATTAAGTTTCTGGAAAAATGCTTTACTAACCTGGTAATTATTGAATTGTAAATTGTAAACAATAATTAAGTTATTTAGAACGTGAGTATTTTCTCAGAAATTCTTCCATGACACTCTCACCACAAGAATGGTTAGAGAAATAGTGCTCCAAAAGGATTAAAAAAAAAATCACTTTGAGAAAATGCTATGTTCTTTGATTGATAAAGAAGAGGTCTGTAATTATTGTCTACTCTAAAGTATGAAACAGCAGAGGATATTTCCGATATATTGAGGGTATAATGGCACCTAACTGAAAAAAAATCTACTATTTCATTTTCTAGGTACATCATGATTTTAAAATTCGATGTTGTTGTTGAGACCCAGACCGTCCGACCTACCAAAAAGGTGTAAGGTAACCGTTTGGACGGCCAGGAAGTGCCACCCAATTTAGACCGGAACCCAGTGGGGGAGGCATCCACAGGGACCGTACCCTCCTTCCCCTACCACCAACCCCTCGAAAGGACTTACGGACCCACATGTTTAACGTGATCATACTCCGCATGAACACGGCGGCAGTTGTGGCAGCGTGCAAAACTAGCGAGCAAACCACCAGGCTACCGCGCCCGAAATGTGCCAACAGCACGCGGTGTTCCCAGGTGGTAACCCACCCAAGTAGTAACCGCGCCCGATGCTGCTTGACTTCGGTGATCTAACGAGAACCGGTGTTTTCAGCACGGTAGGGTCGTTGGCTCTTAAAATTCAATGTTGTTGTTGAGACCCAGACCGTCCGACCTACCAGAAAGGTGTAAGGTAACAGTTTGTACCTCTCGGAAGGACTTACGGACCCACATGTTTAACGTGATCGTACTCCGCATGAACACAGCGGCAGTTGTGGTAGCGTGCAAATCCAGCGCGCAAACCACCGGGCTGCCGCTCCCGAAATGTGCCAACAGCACGCTCAGGTTCCCAGGTGGTCACCCACCCAAGTACTAACCGCGCCCGATGCTGCTTGACTTCGGTGATCTAACGAGAACCGGTGTTATCAGCACGATAGGGCCGTTGGCATTTAAAATTCAATGTGAACAACTTTTCGTATATGCTGTTTCATTACTTTTTACTTCTACAGCGTAATTCAAACTATCGTTTTAAATCATTTTCCATCTAAGAAAATACTTTTGACCGGAAACAAATCATCTTTTATTTTTCAGTAATTATCACTAGCCGTTCTCGATGTATTAGATTTTTACTTTTTCACAAGGAGCTCAATATCTCTGGAAATAATCAAGCAAATTACGGGAAATTTGTTACGCTTATTTTAATCTATAGCCAGAAAAAATTTAACTAAAACTATTCTGAGCGTTCAATTTGAAAAAAAAAAAAAAAAAGTACTAATCTGAGTTTTCGTTTTCTCACAATCTCGAAATATATTAATATGTGTTGGACACAGCTCTTTTTTTTTTGTCATATTGACAAAGAGACATACATATTCGTCTCTTCAAAAAGGGGCATCGTCTTAAGTAGCACAATATTTTTAGTTTTTTAATATAAAATGTAATTAAAACCTTAGAAAAAATATTAAAACATTTACAAAGTTTTCAACAATATTGTTATGTAAAATACCTAATCCGGAAGATTAAGAATAGGAGATTTTCAATAAGAAAAATGCGCTTTGTGCGAAGGATAAAGACAACTAGAGTAACGTAAATATGCACGAATAACACAATGATGCAGCATACAGCTGTTTCGAAGATACGGTGGATCCCCTTCGTCAGTGCAAGAAAACCAACAAATCCGACGTCCAAAAGAGGAATGACCTTCCTCCAGTTTTCCTAATAGAAGGTTTGTTTGGATTCAGGGCCGTAGCCAGGCAGGGGCCACAGGAGGCTAAATTCCCCCCCCCCCCCCGCAAGAGGTATACTCAGCCCCCCTGATAAAAATATTAAATTTTTAGTAGTCATATGAAATTTCATATAAAATATCATTGAAATTTTGCATAAAAAAATTTCTTTGATATTTTTTTATAAATCACTTCGTTTCAAAAAATTTTTAATTTAGCTGAATTTGTGATTATACTAATGATCCATTTATTTACATATTTAATTTAAAAATATTTTAAAATTATGACAATAGTATTTTGATACTTTTGTATTATTGTGAGGTTCACTGTTATACATTATAGAGTCAAAATCAACTGATAAGTAACAGTTAATATTAAGCATTAACTTGTATTAACTTTCAGAATGTTAATACAAATTATTCACAGCTTTTTTACTAGTTAATGCTTACATTAAAATCAATTGTAATTATTATATATTAATATTGATGTTATATGAATATTAATAATCAGCTCTTAGCTTGCAAATATAAATATGCAATTATATGTTAATAATTTATGTAATTGAAATATATAATAGTAACTATTATTATTCATAAATGCTAATGATTAATTGTGTTTTTGGTGAGCCCCTCCTTTAAGACAGTTGAACCCCCTTGAATTTCCTTCCAGCCCAGCTTCAATTTCGTCTCTCGCTACGGCCCTGCTTTAATTGTCTTATAATGTGCGCCAATATATTTATAATAAACACATTCTCAGACAGAGGAAGTTCCTTGTCTACGTCAGAGAAAATACAAGCAAGTTCAGCACTTTTTTTGTTCGTTCTTGCCCGTAGACTTCGCGTTGGAGGTCAACCTCTAGCAGTACAAGACGCACATAAACGGACACTGTTGTCAAAATCTTGAAATTAAAGATTTTGGGAAAATAATTTTTATACTAGCAGAACAAGACGCACATAAACTGACACTGTTGTCAAAATCTTGAAAAATCTTGAAATTGAAGATTTTGGGAAAATAATTTTTATACTAGCAGTACAAGACGCACATAAACGGACACTTGTCAAAATCTTGAAATTGAATATTTTGGGAAAAAAAATTTTATACTAGCAGTACAAGACGCACATAAACTGACACTATTGTCAAAATCTTGAAATTGAAGATTTTGGGAAAATAATTTTTATACTAGCAGTACAAGACGCACATAAACTGACACTGATGTCAAAATCTTGAAAAATCTTGAAATTGAAGATTTTGGGAAAATAATTTTTATACTAGCAGTACAAGACGCACATAAACGGACACTGTTGTCAAAATCTTGAAATTGAAGATTTTGGGAAAATAATTTTTATACTAGCAGTACAAGACGCACATAAACGGACACTGTTGTCAAAATCTTGAAATTGAATATTTTGGGAAAATAATTTTTATACTAGCAGTACAAGACGCACATAAACTGACACTGTTGTCAAAATCTTGAAATTGAAGATTTTGGGAAAATAATTTTTATACTAGCAGTACAAGACGCACATAAACGGACACTGTTGTCAAAATCTTGAAATTGAATATTTTGGGAAAATAATTTTTATACTAGCAATACAAGACGCACATAAACTGACACTGTTGTCAAAATCTTGAAATTGAAGATTTTGGGAAAATAATTTTTATACTAGCAGTACAAGACGCACATAAACGGACACTGTTGTCAAAATCTTGAAATTGAAGATTTTAGGAAAATAATTTTTATACTAGCAGTACAAGACGCACATAAACGGACACTGTTGTCAAAATCTTGAAATTGAATATTTTGGGAAAATAATTTTTATACTAGCAGTACAAGACGCACATAAACGGACACTGTTGCCAAAATCTTGAAATTGTATATTTTGGGAAAATAATTTTTATACTATAGTATAACATGTGTAATTCTCAAATCGAGTTTCTTTTTTGGGCTGTTAAAAAAATCATTCGCTTAAATTTTTTTTTTGGGGGGGGGGGGGAGAAAATTCTTTAAAATTTATCTTTTAACTTTGCAACAGGTGAGTTAAGAAAAGGAAAAGGATGTTTTTATTTTAATATTATATATATATATATATATATATATATATATATATATATATATATATAAATAAAAATTGAAGGATTTTAATCGAAAATTATGCATAAACTACTGTATGTACAAAAAACCCCATCTCTAGCATATCTGTTACAAATGAGTAACTATAGGCCAAGACTAAGGATAAGGATAGAAGGTAACATATCACTATAATGGAAAGGGGGATGAGAAGAATAATAGGATTCAAAAATCACAATTAATGTATATAAAAGTAAATAAAAATAAAACTCGGCAATATGAGAATAGGCAATAATAAACAGCTCAGGATAAGAGATTAAGAATAGAGAACAAGCAATTGAAACTACACAAAAAATGGCGGTTAGTTCGAAATTGCATTCTCATCAGGACAGCCATACAATTCGATACAGAAATTTTAAGCTTTCCCCAATAAAGCGTCCTTTTCTTTCATAATTATTATTCCAAATTCCTATTTCATGTCCAACATATATTGCAACTATATTAAATTCTATCCCAAGCCACTAATATTAACAAAGTCTGCCAGTACTCCCTCTTTTCCCGGACCATACCATATATAGTCACTAATCTTAACCTCTGCGTAAACTTTCTTATATGAAACTGCTTCCCCATCAAATTATTATAGCATAAAGAACTCGAAGCCAATATGTGCCGCATGTCGTCATATTCCTCCCCCTCTGATGGAACTGTACATTGTGTGAACCAACGCAGACTGCATTAAGATTTCTTGAGGAGCTGAATTTCGTTTTTAATTACAGATCCCATGGAGAACAAATGCAATTGTTCAGTTAGTGTTTTAAAATTCAGGAATCGAATGGGAGAGAGGTTTAAAGCTGGACTTTTTTTCTCTATCAATATAGATCCTATAAAGAGAATGAACTTCAACCAGTCAATAAGTAGAAAATCTGATGTGAAGAGCATGACCTTCCTTATATAATGCAATGAATTGACTTCTTTCACAGTGAATTAAAAATTTGTATGTAGGATTTTAATTTCAAACGAAATGTATGAATTTTAATTTTTTTTTCTTATGATTTTTAAATCTGTTCCGTATACAAATCCACAGATTCAAAAGTGATATGGTTATTCTTTACAGCAGCGCGGGAAATTGTCCCTGTTTCGAGTTTCTAGGACAAGGGGTTGTCGAGATATTAACAAAAAAACGCAAAATTAAAATTTCTATAGAAATAGCATTATGCAGGCGATTTATTTTCCCCCCAGAAAATTTACTTGTAAAAAATTATATCTACATTATATTAATGAAATGTGTTTATACTGCGGACGATTTTTATTCAGTTATATGATGTAAATAAATAAATGCATATAAATTAAATTTCGTAAATGAATAGCATATTTTTGGTTCTATTACGGCCTTGGGATATAAAATTACGGGAATTATTGACGTTTTTAATTTAAAGTCATGTGTTTTATTTTGACAATTAACTGGAGTGTAGCTCAACTCGACTTTTCAGAATTCTTCCCCCCACAAATTTTACAAGAAAATTTTTGAAAAATCGGTATTGTAGGTCCAAATTATTAAAACTATAACGTGTTACCCTTCACTTTAAATGGCTTAAAAACATCTCTCGATTGATACCATACTTGACAATGTATCCCCCCGGGAGGTAATTTATTTACCCCCAAAAGGGGGGGGGGGCGAATGATGTCACGAACAAAAAAATTTATCGCTGCTATTTTTAACAATGATTGAAACTATAAAGTCTGGTGATCATGTCGCATTATGTCCTATGCTATCCCCCCACAGGAGGCCCGTCACAAGATGGTGGTGTATGGAACTTGGCTTCCTCATAGCCTTGATCCTCCTTACCTGTGGGGAAATTTATCTGTGGAGAAGCCGGCTGCTAACATGGATTGGTTCTCAAAGCAGACGCTTCCAGGTGGGGGAAAGGAACAGGCCCTTTATGACTTGTTTCCAGACCCGTCGGCGACTGGAGTCGAGACTCGACGGCTTCACCCTACCCGGTGAATGATGCCACTGACTCTTGCTTCCTGGGTCGTGGCTTAGCTGGACGGCGGATATGTCTCCTTGCCTCCTCCCCTTCGAAAGCCGGCGTAAACCTCCAGGTCATCTCAGGGAGCGGTTGTTATATGTCCTATGCTGCCAAGTTAATAAAATATAAAATTTCGAAGTTTTCACTCGAATTAAAAAAAAATGTATTTAGTTCTGGAATTTTTAATAACAAAGCCGAATATAAAGTTTCGTGAAAATCCATTAATATTTGTAGCTACTATGTACTACTTGGTGTACACAAGAAATCGATCACAGACATCAGACAGATGGACATCACTCCACAAATGGTCAAAACGTATTCAGGAGGTCTCAAAACATATATTGGTATAAAAATTTCGAAATCGAAATTTATCGTGAGAGAACAATACTTTCTCAATACTACGCATGAGAAAGTAAAAATTGTTCAAACTCATATTTCTTATTGTGTTTAATCGATTGTTGACATAGGATAAAAATAATACAGATATATTATATATATCGTCTACCCTTTTAGCGTCTTCATTTTGGTGTATGATGAACCAAACTTCGTATTTTTTCTAACTGTGTTCACAAACGCGACAAGGATATTATTCTTCAAACTGCCTGTGCAGAGAATTTCATATAACGAAAACAAGAACTCATATTTCTTTTTAAAGGAATTAAATTAAATATGTTAATAGAATTTTTTGAAGAGCAATATCATTTAGAATACTACCGAAATTTGTGAATATTTGAAACCACGAGAAACGCCGAGTTAATATGCAATACAATATTTAACTTAAAACTTACTTATCGATCCGTAAAATCCTCCCACATTATGCTCTTCCTCACCCGAGCCTAAAATATTTCGCTCTAAAACCCACAAAACCCACCTCATCTATTCCAAATATGCGCCTACCTAAACGACGGAAGAATCCCTCTCATACCCCTCCTCCTCATACCTTAACGAACATCTATTTTACACCGTCGATCCACCGCACGGTCATAACGGAATATGATCCCCGGAAAATGACGTTAAAAAACGCTTACAAACATTCCTTTCAGTCGCTTGAAATTGATTAAAACTGGAAGAGTAAAATATCTCCGTTTAGACGCGTGAAATTTCGGACAGATCTAGGAGGATGAACATCCTAAATCTGCACTGGCCGAAATTTGAGACATTCAGCCGGCCTAACACGACAGTACCAGAGCCCGAGCCCTACCCGAGACATTTTTTTAAAAGGTCAAAGACAAAAAATTTCGAAAAAATTATTATTTTTTTATTAAGGAAGAAAAAAAGTTCAAATTGTAGAATCGAAAGATATAAATATTACATAAATATTTTAATAAAAACGTAATAAGTTAAGCATTAAAAACTTGGTTTTCTGATACTTACTTACTGCATGAAATAGAATTTTAGAACCGTTTTTTCTCAAAAATTGAATTTTGAAAAAGGCCAGTGTTTACTGCTTCAGCTAGACTTTGAAATTTAAGACGTAGTTTGTTTATAATGTTAACTTTTGTTTGTCTTCAAGATTTGTATCATTTATATAGAGAGCAAAATAATTTTTTATTCCTATTAGTATAGCAAAATACAAGACAAATTAAAAACATGCTTTTCTCCAATAAAAACACGTCTTTATTTTGTAAATATAGAGTTTTAATTTATATCAAATTTAAAAACTTTTTTTGCGTTTTAAATATCTAAATTCTGTTTATTTATTTTACATACCTATTAATATAGCAAAATACAAGACAAATTGAAGAACATGCGTTTCTCCAATAAAAACACGTCTTTATTTTGTAAATATAGAGTTTTAATTCATTTATATTTATATCAAATTTAAAAACTTTTTTTTGCGTTTTAAATATTTAAATTCTGTTTATTTACTTTACATACCTATTAGTATAGCAAAATACAAGACAAATTAAAGAACATGCTTTTTTCCAATAAAAACATGTCTTTATTTTGTAAATATAGAGTTTTAATTCATTTATATTTATATCAAATTAAAAAAAAAAAATTTGTGTTTTAAATATCTAAATTCTGTTTATTTATTTTGCATGGCATAGTACACCTAATATAAGAAAGACATTTGTATCGATCTCGAAGACCCAGACAACACAGCCAACCCTAGGGCTTACGGCAGTTTAATGTGTGGCCGGGAGAGGAGGTTAGCCGAAACCGTCCTCCACAGTCAGTCACCAAGTTTTAGTCTGCAATTATTTAAAATTCAATAAAGTGGTTACATGGTAAATATATATACAGACAGATTTAGAGTTTTACATAAAATACAGTGGGAAGGGAGGCAAAGAAACGTAGATTTTAACAAATTTTGAGGTAAAAATTAAATTATTTTCTTAAAATGAAATTAAATTTATGTAAAAAGTATGGTCAAAAGAATCCGAGCAACCGCGGGTAAAGGGACAATACAGTTAAAACCAACAAAAAGAAAGCAAAAAGAACATAGCTGAATAAAGGTTACAATCAGTTGAGGTAACCGGATAAAGTTAAGTGCAATATAGCACTACATGTACATGGTAAGACTTTCAAATATATGAACAGCCGAGGAACACAGGGAAAACATATATATACAACAGAGGAATATAAACAGGAAACAAAATATACAAAAGACAGACACCAAAAAGTGTAAGTACAGGAACAATAAGAGACAAAGTAAAAAACTTTGAATAAAAATTTCATAAATAAGATTTTCTGTCCTGGACCCCCTTACAGTGTATAATACAAGCCCGGTGTGGCCCGAAAATCCTTGCGGCTCAGCTCAAAACTATGTTTATCCAAATGTAAGGAAGTGCTCAACTGATCATTAGTTATCATAGTGGTGGACTTTCTCTGTCTTTTATTTTTCCTTGTTTGCTCCCAATATTCATGTTTCTAGTTTTATTTCCTTTTTGTGTCACTGGATGGCGCCATTATATTGAGATGTCGTTTAGCCATTACAGTTTGGCCGATATACAGGTTGTCGCAAAAAGTTTGAAACGCGCTTTAATTCTTTACCTGTTGGAGATAAGTGGGCAATGTAAATTGCAAAAATGTCAAAAGTAAGGTAGGAAATAAGACTATGTTAATGAAATAGTCCTCCCATTAATTTTCAAAAAGTTACACTTTTTAAATTTTTATACGACCCCCCTTAGATAAATTTGGTCAATCAGAAAATTTTTATTTTTAATGATCATTAAAAAAACCGCATATCTGTATCCCGCATAATCCACTGAATTATGATAAAGGAAAAATTCTGACTTATGCCACTTTTCCGTACCATGTGAAAGGCTGTTTCATCAGTGAAAATAGGGATCATAAACAAATTGACGATGGAAATTGTTTAGATCAAAAATACATTAATATGTGTCAAAATTTTTTATCACAAAGGCATCTAAATAAAGCATTACACAGACAGAGATCATATAAAGCAGTGGTACACACTACACGGTTGGGTATCCTATGTATTATCATCTAGTTTTATATTTTTTGTGATATGTCACAAATTTACATTTCTAATTTGATATATGGTCCCCATTCACAATTATGAATTTTCAATTAAATATAACTCGCTCAATTTTAAAGATACAGATATGCGATTTTTTTAAATGATCTTCTTGCATTAAAAATAAAAATTTTCTAATTGACTAAATTTGTCTAAAGGGGTTCGTATAAAAATTTAAAAAGCGTAACTTTTTGAAAATTAATGGGAGGACTATTTCATTAACGTAGTCTTATTTCCTACCTTACTTTCAACATTTTTGCAATTTACATTGCCTACTTTTCTCCAACAAGTAAAGAATTAAAGCGCATTTCAATCTTTTTGGGACACCCTGTATACCCTTGGGTTTATTTGGGAGTTCAAGTCCAGACTTATTGCACTGAAGAAGGAAATCCAGTTGATTTCGAAAACGTACGTATGATTATTCACTCAGATTTTACGCTGTATTTTAAGTTATAAACCAATTCATTACTTATTGTGCGCAAAGCCACGTGCTTTACTTAGTGGACAATAGTTTCGAGCTTTCTGTCACTCGTTAGCACGGTGCAGACGATGGGTGATTACAGGTCTGCACGGGCCTAACTTTAAAATTTTTACCCGGTCCGAGCCGGACAATTTTTCAAAATAATTCGCCCGACCCAACCAGAAGACACCTAAAGCCCAGCTCGATTTTTTTTTTTAAATACATTGAAACCTGTCTAAAGCTAACAAACTGTTGCCTCATATCATGATAAAAATTTGCCATTTAATTAAACACAAATTATATTACATATAGTGTAAAGAAACTTACTGCCCCAACCTGGAATATAACCACTTATCTTCGCTTATTGAGAACTTTTATTCATATATGTTGTTTCATATAGTTTTTCTGCTTGTTTAAATTTTTCTATTTCAATTTTAATTTATTTTGGGTTTTTTATTTATTTATACCCAATTCAAATTTTGACAAGAACCCGTGCAGAGCCATCTATCGGTGGGCACAAAATTCCTTAGAGAGCAAGCATTTTAGAATTTTCCTGGTAGAAGTATTTTCTTCAAACTCAATAACGATGTTGGACATTATTTTACACCTGCTCACGGTTAACAAAATTCTAAGCGCCATGGATTACATACAACGAACTGTTACACCCGTTTCACTGTAATCCTTAGTTAGCACTTAAAATTTTGTTAACGGCTACGAAGCTAAAGTAATGCCCAGCATCGGTATTTGATACGAAATAAATACTTCTACTGGAAAATAATTCAAAATTCTTGCTTTAAGAAGTATTGTGCTCACTGACCATTTCGCCTCCAGCCTTGTACTGACGAGACACAATAAGAGCAAAATGATGATGATCCAAAGGTAGATATGATCACAAATCAGCACTTTCTCGATTTTATGCAATATTCTGTTATGGGGCAGGAATTGCTTTACTGCCTTCACTCTTATCAAAATGTGTCAAAAACATGATTTTGTGTAATTTTTAAAACTGACACAGAAGGCATTGATATCATACAATAATGGCTATTGGCGAATTTCTGTCTTTTGAATGCTAAAATAATCAACACTTATATGCACAGGTATCTAATCAAACATGTTCAAAATGCCTTCCATCAAGAACAGTGCATATTTGAATTCGAGAAAAAATAGTGCAGCGTACAAACATTGCAGGTGCCACTGTTGTTCAGATCCAGACCGTCCGACCTACCAGAAAGGTGTAAGGTAACTGTTTGGACGGCCGGGAACTGCCACCCAATTTGGACCGGAACCCAGTGGGGGAGGCATCCACAGGGACCGTACCCTCCTTCCCCTACCACCAACCTCCCGGAAGGACTTACGGACCCACATGTTTAACGTGATCGTACTCCGCTTGAACACGGCGGCAGTTTTGGCAGCGGCTGGAATCGAACCCGGGCCTACCGAGTGCAACTCCAGCGCGCTAACCAATGGGCTATCGCGCCCCGCAGGTGCCACTGTTGAGTGTTGAAAACTCAGACCACACGACCAACCCGAAGGCTTATGGTAGCAAGATGTGTGGCCGGGAACTTTATTTTTTGATTCAAGAGATTACAGTACATATATTAAAATGAATCACATCACAGGAACACAGAAAACTACACAGATACTTAAAGACAGATACTTACAGAAAACACATAGAACAACACAATTAAAACACAGAGTACACAAAAAATACAGGAGTAATAAATTCAGGTATAACCAGAATGGGAAAAGGATGAAAGTTTTCCCTGGAATTACATAAGATGATGAAGAATATTTTGATGGCAATTTTTCCAAAAATTTACATATGATGATGAAGTATGATATGATGATGATAATTATACCAAATGATAGGTGAATGTGGATGAAAATGGTTGGAAATGATTGAACAGAAGGTGTACTAACATTTTGAAGAGATTTACAATGATTATTCAGGATGAAAATTGGAATTTACCGAAGAGATTTACAATGATTTTTCAGAATGAGTAAATTGGAATTTACAGAAGTATACAATTGTTTACAGGTATTTTCAGCAACATCCCAAAAGAACTAAGGAAAAGAAGAGCAGTGCAAGGTCAGGGACCAGAAGGGGCCAGGAGACCCCAGGTTGAGCAGGTGCCACTATGTAACAGTTTCTAATAATACAACTTTTTTACAGGTATTTATTACCTTCCATATACGAATTTCTTGCGTTCATAATGTCGATCCCTGTCGATGAATAAACAATGCTCTACAACTATAATTGGTTTTTATCGTCATCTCGCTTTTTTTCCCCCGAGTTCGTTATACTAACTTTACAATTTACAATTCTCCACTAGTGGCGCTGCAATTGCTTTTATTCGATCGTTCATGGTCACTTTACTATAGATAGACCTAACGTGTACATGCATGAATATTTCCTTATAAAGATATTGGTGACTAGGTAAATTACCACTTATTAACAACCAGTGTACCAATTCTTTAATATTTGAAAAGCCGGTTTTAATAACTAATTGGTGCCGATTTACACATAAATATACAATCTATTCATTTACCAATTTTCTATTTTTAATTATTAATCACAATGGCTAATTATATAATTATTAATAACTAATGATATTTAATCAAATATTTTGCACCCCTCGGGAATTTCTAAGTACATCACCGCCAATACAACTCCATGTATATTAATAAAACCTTACAATAATAATCCATTCATTTTTAACGAAATAAACAAATCCCATTAACTTTTCTATACATCTTCCAAAAACCCATTTCAACAAATGCACGGCCCCTCCAGCATTATTACCTAACGAGCTGCCAGCAGAAAATAAAAAGCATAATAACCACGTAGCGGATGTGGCCAGACGATAGCGCGGAGCAAGACGGGCTAAAAAGAGATATCATTGGTTGCAATCTGGCCAACACAGGATATCCTTTTTGCTGGCCAGTCTCTACCTCTCGGACGCCAAGGTGACTGACGCAGGGCGGGTCTCTAAAAAATGAGCTCTTTTCTAGGAGCTCTTCGAATCGAACTAAGAATAGAATCTTGATTGAGGGTGGGGAAAAAGGTAAAAGGTATCAATAAAAGAAAAGGAGCGTGGAAGAACGCATAGATTTGGGCTGAGATAATCCATTAGTTATTAAATAACGAATCTCGTTGATTATTAAGCGTTCTAAACAGGGCCGCAACCGGACACGAAATCTAAAAGGGGCTGGAGTGAAATTTAAAAAGAGAAAGGGGGGGGGGGGGGCTCAACAGTCTTGAAAAAAGAGGGCAACAGAGACATTTTAGGGGAGACAAAGGAGAATGCACTAAAAATATTGAATTTTTATCTATAAATATGCAAATATTTTTAACATTTATTATATTTTAAATATTTGTATTATTTTAAATTATATTAAATTTTTAATATTTATTGTATTTGAAATATTTTTATTATTATGTAATGTTATATTTTTAAAATTATATTATTAAATATTTTTAATAATTATTACTTTCCTGATATACATAGTATAATGTATAAGGTAAGTATTGTGACGGGGTCAAAAATTCGAATTCGAGTTTTCGACGGGAGGGCACATTACAAGCATTCCTGAACACGAATCGAACGTTTTTGAGGTGATATCTGTGTGTGTGTCCGTGAGTTTGTGGAGGAGATATCCTCACGAACGAATGGAGAGATTCGAACAAAATTTGGTACAAAATTTAAAATCTGTGAACAGTGGAACCCTATTGTTTTTAAACGTAATCGAATGTTCAGAACACCCCATAAATTTCGAATGAAATTTTGAAAAAATTATCAAAAACTCAAAGCCTTCAATAAAGTTATGTAAATAATCATTTCTTTTATGTAATTTTCCATTATAAAGCGATTGACATAAAAATTAGAAGGCTAGTATGAACCGTTCTTGAGATATTACACATTTTACAAATGAATTTATTAAAAAATTTTTAAAATTTAACTATTGTAAAATATGCCCACTTTTCATATGTAATATCATGCGATAAATTTGTTAGCATCATTTTCGTCGATCTAGCATGTTCCATTCACGAGAAAAGATACTTCGGGTACTAGCTTTTTTATTTAGACGCCAATAATCATTTACCTACTATAAGAATAACCTATTTCTCGTCCATAACCCTTGGCGAAATTTTAGCGACAAATTTGGCGAAATATTGCCAACTTGGCGACTTTTTTTAAATGTTGCCGAATTGACGAAAATATTGCCAAATTGGTAAAAATGACGCTAAATCAATGAAAATGACGACTAATTGATGAAAATTCAATATCTTGGAAAGAATATAAGAATCGACTATAAGAATAACCTATTTCTCCGTCCGTCCACCTAGTCATCCGTCCGTCCGTTCGTAACGCTAGGCGAAAATTTTGGCAGGATGCCGCCAAATTGGCGACTTTTTTAAATGTTAGTCGAAAATTTTGCAGGATGTCGCCAACTTGGAGACTTTTTTAAATGTCACCAAAGTGAGGAAAGTGTCGCCAAATTGATAAAAATGACGCCAAATGGGAAATAATGATTTGCAAATTTTGAATTCCGTCGTATGACGGGTATACCTTCTAATATATAAGAAATGCTTTTCTCTCAGTTTATCTGTAACACTTGGCGATGCATTTGGCGAATTTTGCGAATAATCCAGCAAGATAACGTCATCTTGGCGATATTTCGCCCCAGATTGACGAAAATATCGTCAAAGTTAATGAAAATGGCACCTAATTGATGAATTAATTATTAAAATCTTTTGATAAATAGACTATATTGCTTATTGAGGATGCTATCAATATTAATAATTGTTAGAGTTGCGTGAAATATAAGTTAATTGGGTACTTTGAAATAGGGATTTTAGGGACCCCATAAAATTTGGGGCCCAGTACCGCGGCTCCGTAGGCCCCCTACGTACTACAGTGAGCACAGCAAAATATCTACAAAAATAACTTCGTTAAAAGTACGATTTAGAACAAACTACTAACGGTATCAACCAGTTCTGAAGAGAAAGAAGAGCATCTTCTTCCGGACAAAAAGAACGAGCAACCACACCAGTAAAAACAAGAAAACGTTTGGCATGTAACCCAGAAAGGAAATCGTTGGCAAAAGAAAACTAGGAAATAAACTGAAATGAGATAAAAACTGCAAGGAAGGAAAGATGAACAGTGGAAAGAATCAAAACACTTACTCACTGATTAAGACTATGAATTTAAGTGGCATATGGCGAAGTAAATAGGAAAACAACAGGTTTAGAAAGCAACATAAGCAATACCCTCAAGTAACTTAAGAGACATGTGCTAAAATACCTATACACAAAAGTACAAAATTATATAAGGTACTTTTACAATATTCAAAGACATTTTATATATATATTTTTTTACAATATTCACAGGAATTTTTACAATATTTTTGTCTGTATTTTTAATGATAGTTGATGTTGGCTCATATAGCTCTCGAAACCGGTTGTTTTCGTATTTATTTGTCTAAGGCACTTCAGTTCATAGTTTTATTCAATAAGAAAGAGTTTTTGAGTCCTTTTGTTGTTCAACCTTCTACTACGTTTTTCTTTTGAAATTTTTTCCTACTTTTCTTTTGACATTGTTTTCCTTCCTGGGTCACGTGATGCAAATATTCATATTGACATACGTCTTTTTTTTTTTTTTTTTTTTTTTTTTTTTTTTTTTAACAATGGGTCGTCACTGTCAAGGTCAAAAACATAAATCGTTCGAGGAGCTGCAAAAATTTTATTTTCGATAATTATTTAGTAATTAATAATAATTTAGCATCGGCTCGTTAAAGTCGTGGATATTAAATTATGCATTATCCAGAGCCATGCTCGAACTCGGGACCTAGAGCTTACAAGATCGACATTACAGGGTTAGACCAAACGCTAGCTTCCGGCCCGAACTTATAATTCGGATACTAATTCCTAGCATCTTCGATCGATGCTTAGGAAGAAGCAGAGTCGGCTGCTGCCACACATAGTTTGTGTGATTTGGCAGATCAAATTCATTGTACGAATAACATAATGTTTGAAGTTGAAATACATTAACCGAGAGACTCGGTTGATTTTCTCTCACTCATTCTCCTCCCACGCCACCCCACCCTAAAAGCAAAAACTAAATAAAACAAATCTGATGTGGGCAACACATGACTTTCCTTATATAATGTAATGAATTTGCTACATTTGCAGTAAAAAAAAAATTGGTTTTTCTTATAGTAGATACTAATATTCTATCCAAAATATTGAATTTTCGACAATTGGTCGTCATTTTCATTGATTTAGCATCATTTTTATCCATTTGGCGAGATTTTCAGTAATTTCGCAACATTTCAAAAAGTCGCCAAGTTGGCGACATTTCGCCAAATTCGTCGCCAAAATCTCGCCAAGCGTTATGGACGAAGAAATAAGTTATTCTTACAGCAGATGAATGACTATTGGCGTTCAAATGCAAAAGTATTACTCAAAGTATCGTTTTTCATGAATGGAACGAGCTAGATCCACGAGAATGATGTCACAAATTTATTGCATGGTATTACATATGATAGGTGAACATGTTTCTCAATAGGCAATATTTTTTTTAATTTTATATTATTTTTTGATATATTTTTTGAAAAATGTGTAATATCTCGAGAACGGTTCATGTTAGCGTTCTAAAATTTATGTCAATCGTTTTCTAATGAAAAATTACATAAGAAATGTCTATTTGCGTAACTTTATTAGAGGTTTTGATTTTTTGACGATTTTTTCAAAATTTCACTCGAAAATTTAGGGGGGTTCTGAACATTCGATTGCGTATAAAAACAATAGGCTTCCAGTGTTTACGGATTGTGATTTTTGTACCAACTTTGGTTCGAATCGGTCCATTCGTTCGTCAGTTATCGTCTCCACAGACTCACTGACACACACACACACACACACACACACACATTCACACACACACACACAGAATATCACTTCAAAAATGTTTGATTCGTGATCAGGGATGCTTGAAACGTGCTCTCCCGTCGAAGACTCGATTTCGAATTTTCGACCCCGTCACAATACTTTCCTTATACATTATGTATATAAGGAAAGTAATAATATGAAATTTTACGGGTTTGAAGATAAGTGGGATTTAAATTAAAAGGGGGAATACAGTTTAACGGAAGATGTGAAGATAAAACAGTTTAGAAACCCTGTGGTATATGTCATAGTGAATATGACATGTTGCTGAATTTTAATTAATGCACGTATTTTTAAAACCTTTTAACTCTTATTGTATTTTGAAAAGAACAGGAAAATGGGAATATAAAATTCTGAGTTCAAAATCAAATTCACAATTAAATTTTAATATAAAAAAAAAAATTAAAAAGGTTTTTAAAATATGCGCATTAATTAAAATTCAGCAACATGTCATATTCACTATGCCAGTATAAATGATCGAACACAAAATTCGGTGAAATAAAAATAATTCACCGGATTTGTGGCATCAGTTCTTGCAGAAAACTTGCACCATCTTCCTTTTCATCTCAAAGGTAATACGCGGCCGCCAAAGCCGTTATTCTATTTATATTGGAAACGTAAACAAGGAAGGGACATACACAAAGGAGTGTGTGTGTCACTACAACACCTGGATTTGTATATACCGCAGGACCCCTTTTTTCACCGACCCTACCAGACGATCCCCACAGCTGGTTCTCATCTGAGCAAATATTCAACAGACACCGTTCACGATGCCTTTCACGCGCACGATTTGCGTACCTCGTCGGTAAGGAAAGGACCCTGTTATTTTATGTTACTGATCCTCGTTTGCGGAATTCTGCCCTCAAAGTCCTATGAGTTGTAACCGCGATTTTATTAAGACAGCAGTAGTATCACCAGAAAAAAAAAATATTTAGGGGGAGGGAGAGATATAACCCCCCCCCCCCCCCCTCCTTAGCGACTCTACTATTCGAAAATGTAATAGGATCTCATTTTATTATTTACACAATTTTCATTTTATAATATTGATATTTTTAATATTTTGTTATATTTAATGGAAATATTAAGCGTATTTGTCAGAACATACCATTTTATTTAAATGTATATATCTTTGTTTCCTTTCTATGGTTCACTGTAATTAGATTGTTATCCTTAGTTTACCATATGCATGTACGAGTATTTTTGCTCAAGGGTTGATCTGGATTTGTGATTATTTTCATCAACCTATTTATTCACCACGTGAAATTTTCTTTCGCCGAATGGGAGTTTTTATTTGCCAAATAAAATTTTCTTTCGTCAAATAGAGTTTTTATTCACCTAATTCTATTTTGATGAACCATTTGAAAAATTTGTTTTGATTTATAAATTCTCAAATTCCAAAAGTCGTTGTTTTGGAAAAGACAAATAGTATAGTAGTACACATTACGATTAGTATACCATGATTTTTTATTTTGACACTGGCAGAATTCATAATCGCCAACATTTTCGCCAAATATTTTTTTTTTCAATCGCCACATTGAATTTTCTTTCGCAAAATGCAACAATGGCGATCGGTAGCGCAGTGTGACCCCTATTTGCATATGTATGTATGAAATAAATAAAACAAAAGCTGTTAGCACGTATGTAAAGCTACGAATGGGTCACATGAGAGTTTTTATTACAATGTCATCCCTTTAAGTTTTAAAAACATCCCTCAGCAAATGTTTGATTACAAAAGAGCTTGCAGAAAAGGTATCCATCAAACAATATGGAGGGAAAAAAACTCCAGGAAAAAAAAATTGGCTGCCATAATTTCGTGAAACCCATTCCGCATCCTGATTGACGAAACATTTCTCTTGCTCGACCTGGATCAGAGAGTGCTGGGGGTCCTATAAATAGTCTCTTTTCCATTAAGATACGCATCGCATACGTCTCGTTAGAGGGAAAAGTCCGGAGAAGCAGTTGACGGTTTACAGTTACGCGCTCCGCTATAAGGAAAGGCCTGTTCCTGCACTTAAGAACTAATCCATTTTGCGGCGGTTTCGACAGTTTTGCTTTCCGCTTTTTATACCGACGCGAGCATAAATTTCGGAGACGGTGACAACAGTGGTGGCGGTTGTCGAGAGGGTTTCAGAAAGGTATTTGAAAGATGCAATCTGTCAGTGGTTGATGGTGTTCTTTTTTCTGGAGATATTTTCCCGGAATTTTGCTAATAAAATCTTTGATATCAAGCTTACAAAAGGTGCAAAGTAAAGTCCTAAACTACCCACAGGAAATAGATCGAGCTCAAATCGCAGATAACAAAATCCATGAAAACCGGTTTCGCTTTTTTTATGCAATTGTCAGCATGAAATAGCCGATACCTGCAATGACAAAAAAAAAGAAATTGCTACCATAATTTTGCAAACCTCTACGGGGACTGAAATATTCGTTCCCAACACGCAGCCGATTTCAAATTTCTCAAAATTTGAGCTTAGCCCTGCAATGGTCAAGTTCACATACACAGAATATGCCTATAGGGAATGGGGCTTCTCAAAATCAGGATCAAACTACCATTGTAATACCCATCATGGACTTTCGCATTTTTCATAAGCATTTCAGCATAGAACAGCCGATGGCCTGCAAGGTGCCAAAATTTTTCGAACCTGCATTGAAACGACAAGTTGGGTCCTACTATGCAGCCGACTTAAAATTTCTGAAAGATAGCTCAGGCTGCAACGGACAAGTTCATACACACGCACGCGATTCTAACTTTGGAAACGTTCCCTACAGGTCGGTTCTGTTTGTATTAAGGTTAACTGCTGGCGATCGATGACTACAGTTTTTTCTATCTTAAAAAACTTTTTCTTACAACATTTTGCATAAACAAACGGATAAGGGGATATTAATTTTAGCAATAGTGATTAACTATGGGTGTTTCTAATAAAATTTCACCCAATTTTAATATTTTTAATATAAAAATGTAGTTTATTACTAATAATTTCATTTAAAAATTATTATTTCAGTTTCATGTTTAGTGCAGTTTCATTATTGAATGTCTTATGTTAATAGCCATAAACATAAAAACAATTAATTAATACTTTAAAATAGAAATCAACAGATAATTGCTAATTAAAGAAGATAAATCTATTCGTATTTTATATTAAAATTAATCAATAAAGTTAACTTTTATCTAATAAAAATGTAATATTTCGCAAAAATTAACTAAGGTTTTAATTTACACACACCCTTCCTCGCCAACGGCCGTACCGTGCTGAAAACACCGGTTCTACATTTTATTGCCTTGCATCAAGTAATTATTAAAAATTACACACTTGAGAAGGTCCAACGGCTCTACCGTGCTGAAAACACCGGTTCTCGTTAGATCATCGAAGTCAGGCAGCATCGGGCGCGGTTAGTATTTGGGTGGGGACCACCTGGAAACACCGCGTGCTGTTGGCACTTTTCGGGCGCGGCGCCCGGTGCCACAACTGCCGCCGTGTTCATACGGAGTACGATCACGTTAAACATGTGGGTCCGTAAGTCCTTCCGAGAGGTTGGTGGTAGGGGAAGGAGGGTACGGTCCCTGTGGATGCCTCCCCCACTGGGTTCCGGTCTAAATTGGGTGGCACTTCCCGGCCGTCCAAACAGTTACCTTACACCTTTCTGGTAGGTCGGACGATCTGGGTCTCAACAACAACAACAACACACCCCTCCTCCCAAAAGCCTTCAGGTTGGTCGTGTGGTCTGGGTTTTCAACATTTCAACACTCCCCTCCTCTTAAAAATTCAAATTTTCCGAAGTAGATAATTCAGGACACCCCTCCCTATAAAAAAGTTATTTGCTTAAACATATTCAATTTTTGCAATTAAAAAACCTAGATGGAAGCTAAACAAATAACATAATGAAACAAAATATGTGTTTTTTCAAGTTAGCTGATGATGCTGCTCAAGTAATTTCTAAAACCAGTTGTCCCATTTATTTTGTTATGCAACACTTAACTTCATAGCAATATACTAAATACAGAGTTAAAAACATGGATAGACTCACAGTGAATCCATCCCAGCCTTGTAGACCATCACAATCAAGTTTAGGCAAAATGTCCGGTTTATACATCATTTCGGCAAATGCACGTTCGAGTTTCAGACTTAGAACAGCATTTTATTTTAATCGATAAACTATTACCCGACATTCCTCCCCCAATCGCTGAGCCAAGGAATAACAAACAGAACGTGGGTGCAATGCGTTGACCTTCATCACCCAAAACATAGGTTCAAAGAAAAAACACGGCAGGTGTTTCCACTCCAAGTCTGAAGGTAAATCAAGAACTTCACTTCTGTTCCCGGTGTCAGCAAGGTTCAGTCATGTAAAGGTAACTGGCAACCGCATGCCACATCGGAAAAGTATGCATATTGATTACTAGTCTTTTCTTTATACATATAAAAGGACTCACTTGACATTACTAATATTTTGTTTTTCAACTTTTAGACAGGGGCGCTAAAAGGGCTGGCGATCGGAAGCCCTCTAAAGAATCTCAAGTAATTATGTTTCATATATAATTTTTCTTGCCAAATCATATTTCTATTATTAGAAAATAGTCCTTCAACTTTCGCCCCTCCCTTAAGAAATGCCCCGCCCCCTAAGAAATGACTTTAGATCCTTTCAAAGAAATTACTAAAATGGCGCGCCTGGTGTAGTATCCACTTCGACAAGAGTGGACTCTGTCGTCAAGTGGTCAGCTCCGTCCAAAAATGTGCAATATCTCGAGAACGGTTCATGTTAGCGTTCTAAAATTTATGTTAATTGTTTTCTAATGAAAACTTACATAAGAAACATCTATTTGCATAACTTTATTAGTGGTTTTGATTTTTGGACGATTTTTTCAAAATTTTATTCGAAAATTCAGGGGGATTCTGAACATTTGATTACGTATAAAAACAATAGGCTTCCAGTGTTTACCGATTGTGATTTTTGTACCAAATTTGGTTCGAATCGGTCCATTAGTTCGTCAGTTATCGTCTCCACAGACTCACTGACACACACACACACACACACATACTTTCACACACACACACAGACATCACTTCAAAAATGTTTGATTCGTGATCAGGGATGCTTGAAACGTGCTCTCCCGTCGAAAACTCGATTTCGAATTTTCGACCCCGTCACAATACTTTCCTTATACATTATGTATATAAGGAAAGTAATAATAACAAACATGTGTTCACTAAGAACATGTTGAAGAACACGTGTATAACTGTAAAGACTTTTAATTTCAAACTCAAGACAGCGATATAGGAACGCTTTTGAATGATGCCAACGTACAACGTATTCTACAAAAATACCAAAATCCTGGAACATTTAAAACTGCTATTTATAAGATTCTGGAATCACTTGATTTCTTAAGTGAAATTGCAATAATATAATAATAATCATACTTCATGTTTTCTAATTATGCGTCATTACAAATATTTATTAAAACATTTACAAAACTGTAATTTTCTTGAAAACGGTTGGTTTTGAAAAATTGGAAGTGGTTTCCGTCGCTTTCTTGGGCAAAATACGCAAAAAATATTTACTCGCTTGGCATATTTTTTTTTTACATTTGAAGTTCAAGAAATTTAAAATGGCTTTAGTACTTCCTCAAACATATAAAAAATTCGGTCTCAAATGATCTGCAAGGGGATCGAATTCCTTGGCAACAAGTCGAATTCCTTGGCAAATTTTAACTACTTTTCGAAGTAATTTTCGCTTATAAGTTTGAGTTTCCAAGAGTTTTGATCTCTTCAAAATATCTAAATTTTCAAAATATCCCTGAGAAAATGTTGAACCATGCATATTGTTAGAATTACCTGGTATTTCTTTTGCCTTACTGTTCGACTTTTTCGAAGGAAAAACAACTTTTTACTTTTACAACTTTTACTTTAGGTTTTCAATCAATCGTCATTACACAAAATTTTGACTCATACATATTGTTAGAATTACCGGATATCTCTTTTACCTTGCTCTTCGACTTTTTCGAAGGAAAAACAACTTTTCTCAGATTTTCAATCAATCGTCATTACACAAAATTTTTAATCATACATATAGTTAGAATTATTGGGTATCTCTTTTACCTTGCTCTTCGACCTTTTCAAAAGAAAAACAACTTTTACAAGTTTTCAATCAATTGTCATTACACAACATTTTGACCCATACAATGTATGGGTCAAAATTTTGTGTAATGATATGGGTCAAAATTTTGTGTAACAATATGCAATATTGTTAGAATTCCCTGGTATCTCTTTTACCTTGCTCTTCGACTGTTTCGAAGGAAAAACAACTTTTACAGGTTTTCAATCAATTGTCATTACACAAAATTTGCCACACGACCTTGTTGGCGACATACTGGGCGAAATATCTCAACTTGACGACTTTATGAAAGTTTCTCGACTTGCGAGAGCCAGTCTGAATATGCCAATTTTTTGAGAATAAGATTTCTTTGTGAGTGAACTTATTAAGAAGTAATTGCTGCTTCATTGTAACCGGGGATTGTTTTCGCACTTTACCAGATAGTTAGAAAGTTAATATTTGTAACTAGTTCCTGTTTACACTTATTGCTGCTTTAAAACATTTTTTATTGTGTCTAAAAAACTCTTTGAGTAAGTCTTTAAAATACTTTTTATTGTATCTAGCTGCTTTAAAAAACTATTTATTGTATCTTGAAACTACACAGGCCAATCCAGAGGCGATACAACGTAATAATATAAACGCCAATGCGTTCCTTTGCAGACTGACTAACTCAGACATCTTCGTGAGTCAGGAACCAGTAATTTTACAGTATTATTTCTCATGGCAAAGATGAACAGTAATAGACATTTCCGTATCTAATTCCTAAGGGAAGAGAAGAGGTGGAATGACTAAGGGTCATGGTTGACCCCTGACCTCCACGAGTGTTGAGTGAAGAACGTTTTAGTATATGTAAAAGGAAAGTAATATAAACATTCGACTGTTCGATTTCGATGGATACACATTTTGAGCATCCCTGAATACAAATCAACAACTTTTCAGTTATATTTCTGTGTCAGTGGGCACGATATATCTCAAACAAATTGATAAAATCGAATGAAATTTGGTATGATTATTTCAACCAATGAACTTCAGGATACTATTTATTTTCGTGATGAACGTACCAAAAGAAAGGTCTTCAATTTTTTTAACATTGTTTATTCGAAAATTAAAAAAAAAATTATAAAAACATAATAACGTATAAAGGTTATTATTTAATGTGATTTTTGTGCGAATGTTATCACTTATCAAGACGTTAACATGCGCTTTTTTTTTCATATATTTCATATTTATTTTTTTATTTAAATTGGAAAAATTCATAAAAAAAATAAAACTCTTTACTATAATCATATGAGTGAAAAATGCTTTGAAAATACTTTTAATTCGACATGAATGTACACCATTATTTAGAAATTATTACAAGCTGTTTTCGAGATATAAAAAAGTTTGTTCTATTTCTACATGGAACACTATATTTGTCGAAAAATTGAGCAAATTGGATAAAATTTGGTATGATTATTTTAAATAGTGAACGCAAAAGACCTATTTTTCAAGGCGAACAAACCAATTTAAGGTTCTCGTTTTTATCTTCTTTTCCGAAAATAAAATAAAAATAAAAATGTTATAAAAACATAATAACGCATAAAAATGTTACAAAAATAGATATTTAATATGATATTTTTTATTTAAAAGCAAATACCGTCATTTATGGTGTTTAGATAAAAGCAACATTCAAAAAATATCAACATTAAAGAAAACATTGAGTATTTTTCGATGTTCCAAAATGGCATTTTTATTAAAACTTTAGAATTGATATCAAAATTCCATTTAAAATATTTTGTTTGTTTTTTACCCTTGGCAGATCCCAAATTTAAAAATATAACTTTTAAAGCAAATTTACAGATGTTAGCCCAGCATTGTGAACATACGAGAAAATTTTACTCCAGAGCATCGATGCAAATTAAAAAGAAAAACATATAAAAAATTAAAAATGGCGCGTACTAGAGTAAAGAAAGCTGTTCTCTCTACTTCAAAAGGTCATTAAAGACGCTTAAGATGGTAAAAGCAAGCTGAAGAGAGTTTTTAAAAACTGCTTGAGATCCGAGAAGGGGGATCCCACCTTTAAGAAAAATATCAAGCCAGGGGGGAAAAAGAAAGCACTCGGGCATTTTTAAATTGCGTAAATAATGCGAAAATGATGGAAGTATGACACAGCGTTAACTGTCGGCGAAGATTACGGGGCACACGATTTCTTGGAATGAAGCCGACACGGCGTTTCGACCCAATTAAAACGGGAAGATAGCGAAATGGCGTAAGGGGATTAACGCTTTAATCTGCTATTTAAATGTCGCCGTGAGACGCGGTTGCTATGGTTACTCCCCCTTCCCAATCTTCAAACACGCCTCGTAATAAACGGTACGGTCGCGAATATATTAAAACAATAATTTAACCCGAAAAGGAATCGGGGAAAAGTTTTCCCTGCGCCTCACAACATGGATGTTTACTTCGGAAAAAGAAGCAGACGATATTCTCGTTAGCTGTTGCCAATTCCGAAATCCGAAATGTCGGAGATTTGGCGCTGGCAGTTTCTTAACGAGCGATAGCTGTTGATTGTTCGAGGCGCTCAAGCTTTGCTTTAAGATCAATCTTCGGCGATCAATCAAGTTTAAAAGAACAGATTTTCCGTTCGCTTGCAATTGGCTGCGAAGAAAAGAGATCTATTAATTCTCAGGGAAGAGAAAAGAGTTTTGCATTACGTGCGCTGTTCCAAAACGGACCTAATAACGGACAAGGGGAAATAAGAATCAACATTTGTCTGAATCCGCGCATGTTATCCCCCTTTTCCATCTCGCTCCAGATAAGGACTTAGCGGTAAAAAGCTGCGTTTGACAGTTGCTCAAATGAGATACAATTTATTTCTCCACTTTTCCTTTTCAACAGCGCCCAGGAAACATCAAGGTTGCAATGAAGTAGGAAATATTGTCGCCAAAGTAAACGATAAAGCAAGTAAAACATCGGATTTTAATTACGTTCTAAATGAAGCGTAAAAAGGATGTGTTAATTTAAATATTTTTTAAGAGTATAAGGGTTTAGACAGGAATATTAATTCGTTCGCGAAAGTGTATATCTTTATATTTGGGACAGAGGCAATGCATGCCCTAATAAATGCCTTCTGTATGTAATTTAAATTACTCAATATTATTTAGTCTGAGAAATGTTCAAAATAAAAATTACATAAAATGGGCTAATTCGGTCTTAATATTTTTATACTGGTTTTTTTTTTCTTAATTGGAAAAAAAAAATCGGAAAATTGAGGTCAATTCTTTGGTCCTAGCTCTCCGAAAATCAATAAACTCCAACATTTTCAATCACAATAATTGTACCAAATTTCAGTCAATTTGTTAAATTTTTTCAAATGATATCGTGGTCACAATGTTTTCTCTTTATATACGGGGTTTCTGGGAAAGACCTTAGTGCCCCGATAGCTTTGTAAGAAAAGGCCCATGAATATGCACGTTAGGTCTGTCTATAGTAAAGT
The DNA here is from genome assembly GCA_951213105.1 of Amaurobius ferox. Taxonomy (NCBI): domain Eukaryota; kingdom Metazoa; phylum Arthropoda; class Arachnida; order Araneae; family Amaurobiidae; genus Amaurobius; species Amaurobius ferox. The sequence goes on from OX578137.1 coordinate 29,808,669, forward strand.
GGCCATGCTCGATAAAATAATAGTGATTTCAGCGCCCCTAGCGAAGAATTTAAACAATTAGGATAACGAACAGGTCAACTATGCGAGATAAACAACAACAACAAAGAAAACAATTACAATATTGTCGAACATTATCTAATAAGCAAGAATGGGCAATAAAACATTTACAGAAGACATTTATTTAACACAATAGGGTAATTCGCGAATGACTGCTCTATTCAAGAATGTTAAAACAACGCTTACATGAACGGAAATTTAGTGTACAACCTGTTAAAAATGCCGTCCATCAGCAACACTGCACATTTGAATTCGAAAAGTAATATTACCACGTACTTGACAAGCATTGCAGGTGGGGGCGCGACAGCCCAGTGGTTAGCGCTCGGGAATTGCACTCGGTCGGCCTGGGTTTGATTCCAGTCACTGCCAAAACGGGCAACGTGTTCAAGCGAAGTACGATCACGTAAAACATATGGGTCCGTAAGTCCTTCCGAGAGGTTGGTGGTAGGGGAAGGAGGGTACGGTCTTTGTGGATGCCTCCCCAACTGGGATACGGTCTAAATTGGGTGACACTTCCCGGCCGTTCAAACAGATACCGTATAACTTTCTGGTAGGTCGGATGGTCTGGATCGAAGAAGAAGCATTGCAGTGGTCGCCGTGTTACAAAATTTATAAACCCATAGAGTATGGCGGATATTTACTGACTTCCATACAAGCGTTTCATTCATTCCTGTTATCCATTCCTACTAATTAGATAACACTCTACAATTTTATAACTGGCTCTCTTCATCTGTCTCGCTTTATTGCCTTGTTGGATATCCTACCTTTTAAAAATCTCTGCTAGAGGCTGCTATAATCCATTTTATTCGATCGGGCATGGTCACTTCACTATAAATAGATCTAACATGTACACTTATGGACCTTTCCTTACAAAGTTAGTTAGGCGCTTAAGGATTTCTTAAAGACCTCTGTATACAAAGTATTGCAGGGGGGGGGGAAAACAAAAAAAAAAAAAAACGCATACACATATGTTAGAGGACCTGGACGCTGGACAGATGACCAAACGACACCAAGTCGGGCTCGCGTTCTATATTTTAAAATACATTCGTGGCTGGATCGAGTTCGGTCTCTGGTAGTATCGGGCCAGGCAGAGTAAAAATTAAAAAAAAATTTACGAGCAGGCTCCCAACGCACATCAAGCTGAAAGTTTGCACGTGTAGTTGGTACGTGCTTCAGAAAAGACAAAAAGAGTCTTAAATTCTAAATCGAATATTCGACCCGTTGTAATAATTTTCCAATACACGTACTATTTGAAGTGAAAGAAGAAATAGAAACTTTAAAACTTGTAATTTCCCCCTCCCCATTCCACAAACACTTCCTTTTATAATCCCCTTTCTTTCAAACTAAAGCTTATCTTCCCCTATTTTTTCCAACAATTAATTAGCTGTAAACAATTCCTTCGAATTCTACCATGTTCGATGTAGGTGTGTGACCACTCCAGGTTGACAGTGATGAATGTTCGAATTTTCCTCCGAACTCCAAAGTAGATATCGAACAACCTCCATCCCCAAGGTACCCGGATGACAGATTCCTTCAATACCGTTATCGCGACCCACAGTTTAGTTTTCGTTTTCCCATACATACACCCAGACTGGAATTTTATCTGGGTATTACTTTATCCTCGATAAAATCTTCAGAGAGGTACCATTAGCGGGTATAAACACCCCCGCAAATAACAAGGGAGACATGGCGTTCCTTTATTTTTCTTTCTTTCTTTTTTTTTTTCCGCATCTTTTCGGTCGCTCTCTCTCTCTTTTTTCAACGGTTTCGGTGTTATCGTTTCGTCAGTTATTGTAAACGGAGATTGGATTTAATGGTCAATAACTCTGAAGTATTGGATGACAAAATGGCAACATGATGGATAAGAAGTGTAGTCAATGATAAGAATGATAAACAAAGATTTCTGATTTTTTGTTTGTTAGGCATTAGTATCAGAGTTGAACTTAAATAACCACATCCCTAAAGAGAAAAACTGGGAAGGAAATGCAGTTCTTTAAAGCAAAATAAGTCATTCCACGCCAATTCACCCATGCTATGACACCCACCAACTCAGATTTTCATTAATATTTTCTTTATTTGTTACCAGAGTCAGATTAACGCACGGGCCTTCGGGGCCACGTGCGTTAATCAGGTTTTAATTAAGGGCCCCTAAATTTTTATATAATTAAAAATTAAGTAGAAATAATTTTTTAATTAAAAATAATATTAGTTTTTATTTTAAATTATAAAATATGTTAATAGTTATAAATAGCATACTTCCTTTAAAATCTTAATATACTACTTTGAAGTAAAAAGTTTGGAAGTTTTCTACATGTACAAAAAGGCCTTCGGAGCTGTGATCCTAAACGACAGGAAATTTGTTACGTGTTAATATTTTGAATGTGTTTGGTATGCGTATGGGGGTCCCGAATTAACACCAGGCCCTCGGCCACACTTTGTCTTGATCAGGGCCTGCTTGTTACTACCACCAGGTTATTAATCAATGTGCATTTTTCCCTGTTTAGTCTTACTATTTAGTCGTTTCCCTGTTTAGTCGTTTCTGAGATATAAAAATACGGGGAATTGCACATAAATGACTTTTCAGAAACTCCGCTTTTACAGACATACTTGAGGAAAAAATCTAAAGTGAGCAGCATATGACTTTCAACATTTATTTTATTATTTTATTTTATTTTATAATTTATTAAATTGAGTTTAATTGTACAAAATAACACGGATGATTATTTGAAATTACACTGAATTTGCTATTTTATTTCACTTTTTCGTTTTCATTCAACGGCTGGACACATTTTCAAAGGCGACGTGGCTAAAAAAAAAAAAATCTAAAATATTGCGAGAATGGTTAGTCTTAGAGTTATGGGGTTAGTCTTATTATTTTCGTTGTCAAAAATTACGTATAAGCCTTTAATTAATACATTTGAGCATACAGCAGTCTTTTATTTTAGTATTTTGCAAATTTTGCGGTCCAGTTCGCAAAAAGACTAGTTCTTTTTTTCGAATCTTACCAAAATCTATTCAGCAGTAGAATATCCCACAGATGACTTTTCTACCAAATTTTATGAAATTTGGTCAATTAGTCTTTAGCTAGAGTGGATACATACTCTTTTTGCTGGCCATTTTGCAAAATAGGCAGGTTCTTTTTTTCCCGAATCGTGCCAAAATGTAATCAGCACCAGGGTAATCACACACAGTAATTCCACCAAATTTTATGAAATTTGACCAATTAACTTTTCACCCACCCACCCCCCCCCCCCCCCACACACACACACACACAGATGTCACGCTAAAAATAGTTTTTCCGGGTTCTAGCGTGTTTGAAACGTGTAGATCCATTGAAAACTCGAGTTGCGATTTCAATACTTTCCCTATATACGTTGCCATATATTGTAGAGAAAGTAAAAATTCACATATCTACGTCTAATCTACATATCACTACAAAACTTTTAACACATATCAATAAAAGTATGTAGCTTTCTAAAACAAGAATTCGGTATAAATATTGCCTACTTCTGAGATACACTAAAATTTAATTAGTTTAATTTTATTAACAAATTTTTCATCCCAATAACATATTCATTAATTAAGTATTTTGGTGTGAGGCACAAGAGTTATACCAGAAAGACAATAAAACTGTTGCAGAAGATATTTATTAGACACAATTTGGTTATTGGTGGAAGACTGCACTATTCAGGAACGGTGCGATAAGAAATATTTACATGAACAGAAATCTGGTGTAGAGCTTGTTTAAAATGCACCCTCCACCCTATCGTCAGAGACAACGCACATTTCAATTCCCGAAAGTATATTAGAGCGTACTTTGACATGCAATACAGGCGTCATCGTATTAGAGGCCCTGATGATATAACTTTTTTACAGGTATTTATTACCTTCCGTATACTAGTTTCGTTCATTCATGGTGTCGACTCCAACTAATCAGACAATGCTCAACAACTTGAACAAGTAATTGACTTTTTAATCTATCTCGCTTTGTTGCCGAGTTCAACATTCTGACTTTTAAATTCTCCGCTAGGGAGCACTGCAATCATTTTTACTCGTTTGGGTATGGCCACTTTACTATAGATAGATGTAACGTATACATTCATGAACCTTTCCCTGCAAAGTTATTGGCGTCTTTCCTAAGAAGAGGTATAGAGGGAAATAATTCGTCAATCAAAATATTTCTTTAACCGAATGAAATAGGGAGAATTTTGAAAAGTAAAATCATACTAAATTTGAGATGATGGATGCCTACCTTTGTGACCTTGAACGTCTAGGGGAGGGTAAATACCCCCACTCCCCCGCCCGTAGCTGAAAGACTTTCAATTATATGCATTTAAATATAAATATGGCAAACTATTTTAAATGGACATTTTGAGAATCCATTCATTCTCAGTTCTGAAAAATACTGTTCAATCACCAATCCTACTCGCACGTAGAACAATGTTACTCCTTTCAATCATTTATTGTTCTGAAGACCTTAATTTAATTTATAGAAAAGGAGACACGGATCTGTTATCAGATATAACAGCAGAACTTCAAAATATGACATATATTAATTAATTTTAATCAACCATTCTGCAAAAGGTTCGATTGTCCGCCTTCAAAACGAACTGTGCATCTATCACTATCTGCGTCGCACTTCTCTTCTGCGAAACACGCAACTTTTATTGCACGAAACGCTCGCAGAATTCAAGAACTTTAAGTGACAAATATGATTTCATTTCCAGGCTGAATTTGTCAAGATTAAGACAGCAATTAAAAGAACGGCGGGGAAAGCCGGAGGAATTGCCCGAGTGTCTTCTTATTACTTTCACCATGTAATGGGATCATATTACTACCCTTTACACGAATGTCACCAGCGGTTGTCACGTGACTGCCGAACGCCAAGCGTCGCCAAGGCCTGTCACACGATGCCAAAAGTGGACTCAGTCATCTCGTGGCACAATCGCTCGATATTTCCAATTCCGTTAATGCCATCACCAAAGAGATAAACAGTTGTAAGTCAGACTTTCTCATTAAGACAGGGATGCTGTCTTTTCCCGAAAAGAGAAGGAGGAAAATAAGGAGGGCGTTTAAGAAGAATGCGCCATGCACCGTGCTGAAGGAGTTGCACAAATTATCCGCACAGAGAATAACACGTTGCCATTAAATTCGCAGTGATAAGAGTGTCCCATTGCTGTTTGAAATCGTTAATCACAGAGGAAATAGATATTTACCTAATGTTCTTCTCCCCCCCCCCTCCCCCTTCCCTCCCGAGTCTCCCACCATTATCACTTTGAGAAATGACGATTCGAATCCGAAACATTCGACCCGAAATTCCTCCGGTTGCGGTCAGCTATTACAATCGATCACGTGATGACAATTAACCAATCAGGGAACGAAGCATAGGCGGGTCGAGTAAACATCGAACTCCGAGGTATTCGATATTTCAAGAACCTCCTCATTTATATCGGAATGAACAAACAGGTCATAATAATTCCGCTCGGAAGAATCCGAACACCTATTACGATCGTAAAATATCGTCGGAATCGGGTCGTAAATTTACGGAGAGCTTAGATGTGCGAACTAATGAGCGGGATTATACGGATTTAAAAGCCTCCATTCAGTTGAATTCTTGAGCATGCGAAACTATTATTGGTCACGTGGCTTTTGAACATGGAGGTCATCATTGCCCAATCAATTTAACAAGCACAATAACCAATTGCTTCGTAGGCAATCATATCATTTAATGTTTTTATTCTATTGTTCGGCATTTACACAATCGCTCACCGATCCTTAAAATGTGGAAATCGAGCGATTGTAGCTTGTAAACTAATTGTTAGGCAATGACTGAGAATATGTTATAGAAATTTACGACAATCGCATTAAAATCACTAAACGTAAGAGTTTGAATTCGGTTACAAGGCAAATAGTAGCACAGAGATAAACCATTACTGCCGTATAATGAAACATCTAATTCTTCGTTACAACTTGACGAATTCTGTTGAAATTGAACATTAAAGTTTGTAAATTTTTAAAGACTTCAAACATTTTAAATTTGTATTATACATATCTAGATTCAATGTCGCATCGGGTTATATTTCTAAAGTTTTGTATAAGCAAAAGTTTTGTATAAGTTTTTTATATAAGCAGTTTTTTTGAATTGATTAAAGTTTTGTACTTTAATCAATTCAAAAAAACTGCTTATATACCACTAAATTTTTACTTTTCCTACATACATAATATAATCTATAAGAAAAGTATTGTGAGGGGGTATAAAATTCGAATTAGAGTTTTCGACGGAAGGACACTTTCAAGTATTCTTAAACTCGAATCAAGTATTTTGGGGAGATATGTGTCTATGGAAGCGATGATATCTCACGAACGAAGCGTTTTGAAATTAATTTGGCACGATTATTACAATCAGTGAATACTGAGACCCTATTGATTTTAAACGCGATCGAATGTTCGGATAATCCCCCCCCCCAATTTTAGAATAAATATTAAAAAAATCTGATGTGTGCAGCACATGACTTTCCTTATATAATGCAATAAATTTACTACTTTTACACTATAAAAAAAAAGTTATACTTAGATACTTATATTATTTCCAAGATAATGAATTTTCGTCAAGTAGTCGTCAGTTTCATTGTTTTAGCGTCATTTTTATCCATTTTGCGATATTTTCGTTAATTTGGCAACATTGAAAAAAGTCGCCAAGTTGACGACATTCCGCCAAATTCGTCGCCAAAACGTCGTCAAGCGTTATGGACGGAGAAATAAGCTATTCTTATAGCAGATAAATGATTATTGGCGTTCAAATAAAAAAGTATTATTCAAAGTATCTTTTCTCATGAATGACACGAACTAGATCCACGAGAATGATGTCACCAAATTTATCGCATGGTATTACATATGAAAAGTGAACATGTTTCTCAACAGTTAATATTTTATTTTTTATTTATGAGATTTTTTGATAAATTTATTTGAAAAATGTGCAATATCTCGAGAACGGTTCATGCTAACGTTCTAAAGTTTATGTTAATCGTTTTCTAATGAAAAATTACATAAGAAATGTCTATTTGCATAACTTTATCAAAGGTTTTGATTTTTTCAAAATTTCACTCGAAAATTTAGGGGGGTTCTGAACATTCGACTGTGTTTAAAAACAATAGACTTCCAGTATTCACGGATTCTAATTTCTGTACCAAATTTCATTCGAATTGCTCTATTCGTTCGTGAGATATCGTCTCCACAGACTCACTGATACACACACCCACACCACCTCAAAAATGTTTGATTCGTGATGAGGGATGCTTGAAATGTGCTCTCCCGTCGAAAACTCGAATTCCAATTTTCGATCCCGTCACAATATTTTCCTTATACATTATACTATGTATATAAAGAAAGTAAGAATCAGAACTTCATTAATGATAAATAAATAATAATTTAAAACGCAATTTTTCATTGTAAAAGGAATGGCAGATACTTTAAATAAATTACAAATAGTGTATCATCAAATATGTTGACTTTCAATATGCAATTGCAGCAAATCTATTAACATAAATCACGTGGACCTAATTTTGTTCCATTTACGAAGATATATTTTGTAGTTTTATATTTTGACGCAAAAGAATTGGACAATAGTCATTTATTTAACAGGATATTAATTAAATTTTTTTTGCATTTTGATGAGGATTTTGCACGCGAGTATGAATTAATTACTAGTTTGCACTTACAGAAGTGAAGTCCTTGCATTATGCAGGAAAAGTCATATGCTGCCCGCTTCCGATATTTACTTCCTTATATTATAAAATATAGCATACAGAAAGTATTGTATTCACAAAAATTTTCGATTTCGAGCTTTTGAAGCCAATATATGTTTTAGGGCCTCATGAACTAGTTTCGATTATTATTAGAGTGATGTCCGTCTGTCGTTACACGATAGCTTCCACAAATATTAATGGATTTTTACGAAACATTTTATCCGGCTTTGCTAACGAAAAATATAGAACTCGTTAGCATTTTTTGAACTTCGAAAGAAAATTTTGAAATTTATTCGCAATTTTATAATTTTTTAACATGGCAGTATATGACAAAATTTGACATAATTATACATAAAAAGGGTTATTTATGGCTCCCTGATCACAAAACAACAGTTTCTATCATTATAGCTAAAAATAGTCATGATACAAGTTCTGTGCTTAGCTTATGGCGTCATTTGTTTCAATCGGGGGGGGGGGGAGCAAGTTACTCCCCCCGAGAGGTACATTGTCAAACTTGGCATCAATCGAAAGATTCAAACATGATATAGTCGAGTTGAGACATACGCCAATTAATTTTCTTTTAAACTACAAATTAAGAAAAAGATCGAAAACATTTTTAGGTACCACGCGCACAAAGAAAATTGAAGAAACATCAATCCTCACAAACACAGCACCGAATTATCGCTTTTAAAATTATACTTTCTCCACTTACAAATGAAAAGAAAACCACCCAATTTCAGTAAGAACACTCAAAATTCCGGACAATTACCATTCGAATAAATGGAATTCTATACTGTACATGAGGTAGTACAGGTGATTTAAATTGTCGAAAACCACGATCGCAGTAGCACCAGGACTCCCCTATAAATATGTTCAACACGAAACTCACCACCGTTTTGAAACTTAATGATAGGTAACAGCTGCTTCAAACGCGCCCGGTGTTTACCCCCTCCTATTAAACTTTTAAATTAAACATTTGAATATGTTATCGGGACTTTGCTCCTTCTGATGAAATAAATGGCAGGTAAAGCTTTCCGTAATAACTGCTTACATTACACAGGAAATAAATACATGGCACCTAATGCACCATTTGAATATACAGGTTGTGAAGGAAGTTATGGATTATGTAACTAACTTGAGAGGCATTTATATTATATAATTTTATTATCATATATTAATTATCATATACTTTTATTATCTTTTATCATATATTATTATCATCTTATGATATATTTTTTATGCTGGCGTATAGCAAACCCTAATAGCGCTACATGAAGAGACAATTTTCGGGAGGACCCCCTTCTTTAGCGGGGTACGGGGGAGCTACCTTCCTTCCGGTTAAAGATAGGGAAAAGGCCAATTAAAAAGTTGTAGAGCAATACAAAACGAGTGTCAGATATCTTCATTCTCTCGCAAAAAATGAAAAAAAAAATGTGAAAAGAAATGTATATAATCTAACCCTCTTGCCCTCCAAATCGCGCATTTAGACACTAAAGCAGAATAAAAATTACTCGATTTTACACAAGATACGATTACCTACACGATTATTACACAAAATAAAATTATCTCTTTCAAAAAAGATATTTAGAAAGTTTTACGGGGGAGGAATGCTTTGTACTAATTTTGAAATGTTCTACAACTTTATAAATGACATTTACTCTATCTCTAACAGGAAGCGAGATAAACTAAATACTGAGCTGCAAAAGGGGGTCAAACCTCCCCAAAAATGTCTCATCGTCCATTGGGGTTTCCTATACACCCGCATAAAAGTATAGGATGACCCTAATTAATACGTCTTGAGGTATTTGCCTGGGGGGGGGGGGGTGTTTCTTACGTAGCTACGGTTTCTTGTCGGGGGGGAGTAAAAACTCTAAATATGACCAAGTTGATATGTCGTCTGCCCCCCCACCCCCCCTTGCAAAAAATGCACAATACAAGAAAGTCACATTTTAAAAATACGTTTTCAAGAAAGCAGATTTTGCACCTCGAATTAGCGAATCAAATACAGAATAAATAAATACATAAATTAAAATAAAGGATTTTATTTTTCTTAATTTCTTGACTTTTTCCGATTTTGAACTTTTCAGGCTCATTTTTTCCAAAACTCCCTCATAATCCTCGGTCGTCCTTTATATAACCATAAGATACAGTGGCAACCCCAGTTTTCACGATATTTTACGTCATGCATTCCTGTCAAAATCTCGAAGCCTAAAATTTACAGGGAAAAAAAAATTACATTGTACTATAGTATATGGAAGTAAAAACTGGAATAGATTAAAAAAACATTCAGCAAACTCTTCAGACTTCAGAATCTACAAAGGATTCAATACTCCGAATTCTACTACACAACTTTCCCCTTGAATTGTTTTCCAAAAATCGATTCTACAGCATTGATCGCCCAAACTTGTTTTTAAAGTCCACTCCGATTTTTATTGGATCTGTTTCTATTTGTTTCCGAGAAGAAGAAATATATATATATATATTTCACTTGGGACAATCCTTTTCTAGTTGAGATAAGACCGTGAATAAAGACTGGAGGGGACAGCGAGGAATGGCGGGAAACGCTTCAGGTAAAGTGACACTGGGACATAAAAGGACAGGAAGCAGGGGACACTAAATTAAAACCATTGACAGCATCCTGTGGAAGAATCAGGAGTGGTGGGTACGGACATTTTTCAACGAACAGCACAGCACATACAGTACTTTTTTAACGTTTTACCGTATTTTGTTATTTTAAGTAATGGTGCAGACTAAAAAATGGCTGTTCTGACATTATCTGGTAATTTATATGGAGTGATTCAGAAATGTGTCCTCATTGGAATGATTCTAGAAGAATGAGTACCTGGTAATGTTCTGGTAATGGTTAACAGGCTTACAGAAATCTGTGTTTACCTGCAATCAATCAGGTACTTTATGTAAAGCAGCAGTGGAACACATGGAAGGCACTAAATGATTTACAGCACCTTGTGGGAAAATAGCAAGCAGTAATCAGGTATCGTTGGGTAGGCTATCTGTCCTCGTCAATTTCCTGCATTTCATTATTTTCAGTAATGGAGCACGTCAAGATTAAAAAAATAGCTGTATTGACACTATCATAAAAATTCACAAAAGAAAGGTTTCAGAAGTATCACCTCTGGGATGATCTACAAAACAATGAATTGCTTGGTATTAGTAATAGGAAAAGGATGTTAAGGATAGACCCCGGCACATGCCATGCGTATATTACTATCTTATTAGATGTAAATCCCCTGTGCTGAACTATATCATACCTCAAAAAACTACGATACCAGGCCCAAAATACAAGGAGGTATACTGAAGAGGAAGTAAAGGAAAAAAGAAACTCGACGGAAATAATATGTAATTTTCGTATTACATTATTTTTCTTCCAATGAATTTAAAAATATATATATAGAAATTTTAGTAAATATATTTCTTGACACGTGTGTATAGGATAGGGATGGGCAAACTTACTTACAGGAGGGCCAAATGAAAAAAAAGTAATAATAATAATAATAATAATTTTGGCTGGCTAGCTAAAGACTTTTATTCATTATTTTTTCTTCTAAATTTATTGTAAAAATGTTTAAATTTCAGAATACAAAACAATGATAAATACCTACGAACATCTCAGTCTGGGGTACGGAAATACCTACTAAACTGTTCTTAATTCGAAAGGTTTAAAATAATGGGTTTGAGATGAGTGAAAAAGTAATTGAGCTTACCAGTATTTTTTCATAATCTAGATTAAACTGTGAGTCTGTGATTCTCAAGAGATGTAAGGAGGTTTCTAAGATCACTTTTTTCCTATGTTGCCATATGTCGGATACAATTTATCAAGTTCAAACATGTTGATTTTGTAATGGCTTTATAAAAATTCAGTTTGTGTTTAAAAAAAAAGCCTGCATGATTTCAAAATTGCACTGCAGAAAAGAGGATTATTATTTTTTTACTTTTCTTATATTTTGTTACGCCAATTGTGTCATTTGACACTCACTATAATGTTATTGTTGAAAATATTTTGAAATTAAAAGTGGTAGCATGTCGTATGAAAACGAAAATAAGTGGCTTGAGGTTCCAGATAGGGGGGGGGGGGGGGAGAGAGAAAGAATTGGTATTTTCGCTTTTATGATCTAGGTTAAAGTAGCTCCACAAAAACTAGTGCCTATTTACGCTGCAATACATTTATATTTCACATTGTCTAATGTTCCAATGATTGCATAGTGCTAAGCAATATTATATTAAAAAAAATCTATCAAATTATATTAAAAAAAATCTCGATATACCATTGACGTAGTTGGGATTTCACAATAAGAGGTGGAGGGGGGGGGGGGGGTCAGACCAAAAAGAGCGATTTCTTTGTCCAGTGTGGACAGACACTATGATGAAAACGAATGTATTGTTCCGCGAATGGGTGGTGGATATGACCAAGCGTAATAATTAATGAATGCATGTTGTTGTTGTTGAGACCCAGACCGTCCGACCTACCAGAAAGGTGTTGAAGACCCAGACCGTCCGACTCGTCACCAAGGACTTGAGCATCTATTTGGACGGCCGGGAAAGGAGTTAGCGGAAGCCAACTTCAACTGGCCCTCGTCCGACGGTCCAAAGCAACGTTAATTAGAAAATCATAATAATATTTACAGGAGATTTACATATCTGATTCACAACATTGGAACTTCTGTGAATTTTTTTTTTTTTTTTTTTTTTTTTAAAGTGAGCAGCACCATAAAAAGTAAAATAAATGTTGGTGACAAATGTTACATCTTTAGGTAAAAACTGTGGAGTAACAAGAACACTCCCGAAAACAAAACGAGGAGTAAACAACTAAAACAACCACCAAAAACATCACAAGACAAGTACAGCAAATACAAGACAACAAATACAGCGATACACCAAAGGTAACACCTCCAGAAAAAACACAGGGAGACCGACCAAAGGGAAAAGAATAAAGGGACAAACTCACAAGCTGATCAGGTAATTTGGTTTGAGATGTCTCTGAAAGGTGTAAGGTAACAGTTTGGACAGTCAGGAAGTGCCACCCAATTTATGCATGCATGCATGCATGTGGAAATCTTTAGCTTTACATCCTTAATTATAAATATAATAAAAGTATATTTTGAACTCTCAGAAGAAAAAAAAAAAATTCAGCCCGTATCCAACCAAATCAAGCCGTCCACATTTCAGATTCGAAACCCGATTTCCCGCAACGTCGCGCGACGTAATGCAACATTGATTGCTATACCTATACTTCATTCTTTATTTTCAGGTCGGCCAATAACTTTTTTTTTTATCTTCCACATTTCAACCAATCCCACGGCGAGATCCGTGAAATGTACGAGTGGGAATCCTTTCGAAAAACAAAGTTCTTATCGTCTGGTGGTCAGGTGGAAGAAAGAGTTGCGCAGATAAGAGATATAAACAAAACGGCAATCTGATGACGGATTGTTTACGGCAGAAGTACCTAGGAGTTGCACGGTCGGGAAGGACATTTTTAGGCCGTACGGCTTATCATTCCGAATAAAAAGATTTCGCTCTAATCAAGCAGGATTTTGAAATAGAAACGACTGAAGTTTGGAAGTAAAAGCGAATAGTAGTGGACGTCGTTAGAATATATTGCCGTACTAGCAAGGCAATTCAGATCGATTGCTTTTAATAGATTATTGAATCAGTACATGAAGGTATTTTGGCTATATCCTTCTGACACAAGATAAGGCGTGTAAAGACCAAGGAGGACTCTAAATAGCCTTAATTAAACATTTCGTAGTTTCTATTCCCATTAAAATTCATTTTCCAAGTGTCTTCACTCAGAAATAAACATTTGTATAGTGAATTTATTAGATAAAATTACTTATCAGCTACTGTCTGTTAAAATCAACTAAATTTCAATAATAATAAAAAAAAAGAAATAATAATAATAATAATAATAATGCTAAGCAATTAAGGCGAAATGAGGTGAGCCCAAAATATTTTATTTGATTAAAATAGAAATCTCGATAATTCAAATTTTTTTTTTTTTACCAATTTCATGCATATTATAAACATATTTTACACACATAGTTTGTGTTAAAATTCTGTTCACACATGATTCTTATATTTGTTCAAGGTTTATCTCATGCCTTTACTATTCACTATGCTAATTTATTGAATAACAATTAAACTACCAACAAGGTACTCATATAAAACATATCATTTATTTCAAAACATTGGGTGATCCCAAAGATTAGCTGTTACACATTGTATTCAGTATCAAAATGAACTAAATTCAATTTTAATTCACCCTAATACAACTCATAATATTCTTCCAATCGGCGTGATTTTATCAAATTACTACAGTCACACTTTGTCTAAATTAAGTACATTAATCATACATTCTGTTGTACCTTCAAGATTGGTATTTAACTTGAAATTTTAATTTCAGCCATTAATACATGCATTCTAATACATAATCTGAGTCATTTTGTAATCATGTGTATTACTATTAAGTAAAAATTGTTTCCAAATCAATCACTTACATTCATGTATGATGAGGGTGATATGTTCCTTCACATATCTGCCGAGCTAGAAGTAGCTTGTACAGAGTTTATATTTCAGCTTAGTGTATAACAGGTTGAGGTATGATGTCTGCATAACGAAAGCTGACTGTATAACAGGTTGAGGTATGATGTCTGCATAACGAAAGCTGACTGTATAACAGGTTGAGGTATGATGTCTGCATAACGAAAGCTGACTGTATAACAGGTTGAGGTATGATGTCTGCATAACGAAAGCTGACTGTATAACAGGTTGAGGTATGATGTCTGCATAACGAAAGCTGACCGCTCATAAGAAACTCCCCAGGGAATCTTATGTGATTCAGATCTTATATGATTCATACTAGTCGTCCAGAGGCACTAAACTCTCTTCTATTTTGTTCAGAAAATTTCGTCAAATCATCATGCTTTAATTATTGCTCCTGACCACTGGGATTGAAATTCGTACATAGTTGTGGTCCGGCTGACCAACAGGTACATATATAGGGGCCTGGACTGCGTGCTTGATGATGCAGAGTCAGTTTACAACATATAGTTTGCTTGGTAAAAATGTTAGTATAGCAAAATAGTCTGGAAAGACCCAATACTTCCATCTTACTACGACATTCCATCAAAAGGGTAATTTTCGTACAGCACCTGGGACTTACGTCCAACCAAAGTTCTTTAATATAAGATTGGGTATTCATCCCGGCAACAAAACGTTGTCAGCTTGACGTCATGAGGATTAAGTTTCGTTATTCGTGATGTCACGGTACAGAGTAAACTCTGAGAGGAGTTGCCAAAACACAAAAATCTTTTGCATTATTACAGTTAAAAATTTTTTGTTCATTTTGAAGTGGCAATATCCAGGTGTAAACAACTTAAGCAAAGATGTTAAATTGTGCTGTGCACACAGGACCCAGTGACGTTCAAGAAAATTTACTGACGTCGGTGGGGTAAGATGACAGTCGCAATTAACAAGTTCGGTCACACTTGAGAGCCTGAGAACAAAATGCGCGTGTTCTTAATCCTCATAACATCATATGCGCAGAGCCAGGTAAAAACAATTCCATCATGTCCGTGACGGGTACTCTCTCCGTCCGACTTCTCTGGGTGCTGCGCTTCGAGTGCTGAAATTACATACATGGCCGGCCTAAATCAGGCGATAAAAAAAAATTATATCTATATACACTCATTGCCATAAAAATTTACGCACCAAAAAGTAATTGTGGGATCATAACGAAACTTGTCATGAAGGAACAGGCAAAAAATGCCAAGCTGATATGGAAATGATTAGAAATACAGCGTGATTGCGCATTGCAGAATGCCACCAGAGGGCGTTGAACTTCGTTCTCCCTGGCGCAGTAAAAAGGAACACAGAGAATTTTTGCTTGCACTTAATCTGTTGTAGAGGGACGCTTTTTCATTAGGGATGCCGTTACGCAGCTATCGAAGACAATATGATCAGCTGTCAGAGTTCGAGAGGGGAAGAATCATCGGGATGATGGAAGCCGGGTGGTCAGCTCGGCCAGTAGCCCGCCACCTAGGCCGTTCTGACTTTACTGTGAGAAGGTGTTGGGACCAGTGGACGAGAGAGGAGTCGCATACACAGCAGCTTGGCTCAGGACGCCCTCGGCAGACTAATAGCCGAGAAGACCGTCACATCACCCAACATGCACGCACAGAGCTAACTGCATCAATGTCCGCCATCCAGACACAGGCAGCACCTTCACTATGTGCCCCTGTGTCTGGCCGTACCATATAGTAACCTTGCGTACCATCGCGAGGCGCCTGGCTGAAGGAGTATCGCGGCGCCCATTACGTGTGCTGCCAATGACACCCACCCATCGTCGTCTCCGTTTGGAGTGGACCGCAACCAAATGGAACCAGGTCATCTTTAGCGACGAATCGAGATTCAATTTGGGCAGTGATGACAACCGTGTACGCGTCTGGAGGCTGCATGGTAAAAGCCTCAATTCTGCCTTCGCTTTACAGCGGCACACCGCTTCCACAGCTGGTGTGATGGCATGGGGTGCCGTCGCATACGACCCCGGTCACCTCTAACATTGATCCACTGAACCATGACAGCCCAGTGGTACGTTCGTGACATCCTTCAGCCACATGTGTTGCCACTCATGGCAGAGTTCTCAGAAGGTATTTTTCAACGATGCTCGGCCACACACAGCAAAGATGTCACAGGTATGCCTCCACCACATTACCACCCTTCTCTGGCCTGCCCGATTCCCAGATTTGTCGCCGATCGAGCATGTCTGGAATAATTTAAGACGGCAAGTTGGACAGCCTACGAGTTTGGTTGGTCGAACTGGAGGCGCGCTTACAACTGTGGAATGAGATGACGCAGGACACCATACTGGACCTGTATGCCTCAACACCCGCCCGTATCGCATCGTGTATTCACGCTAGAGGTGGCCCAACAAGGTACTAGAACCTCCATTCATTTGTAGTATTTCCTGTAATAAATTATCATTTTCTTTGATTTTGTATCACTTACTTATAATTAACGCTGCACTCACATATATAAAATTCTGTTCGATTCTGACAAGTCTTTCTTGGTGCACAAATTTTTATGACATTGAGTATATATATATATATATATATATATATATATATATATATATATATATATGTATATGTATATATACAAAAATTAATCACCGTAGCATACTAAAAAAATTAAGGATACTTTGCAAAAATGCAAATGTAAAAAAATGAGTAAATAAGAATGACAATGCAAAATAAATTTAATTTGCCACCATTGCTTTTTGAAGATTTCTTTAATAACTTGATGATTCGAATTTTTTCTTTTTTTCTTTCCCCATTTGATTTATACTTTTATTTTGTAAGCTTGTGAGAAAGTTAGGTTTTTCGAGTTACAGCTTCTCAGGGCTTAAAATATACAAATATGATACATAAATTTTAAGCCTTTTCCAATAAAGCGCCCTTTTACTTCATAATTATTATTCCAAATTCCTATTTCATATCCAGCACGTATTGCAACTACATTAAATTCTATCCCACGCCACTAATATTAACAAAGTCTGCCAGCACTTCCTCTTTTACTCGACCATACCATATATTGTTACTAATCTTAACCTCTACGTAAACTTTCCCATAGGAAACTGCTTCACCATCACAGTTTTAAAGCCTAAAACGGGAAGACAGCACGTGCCTCATATCCCCCCTCCGATGTAAATGTTATTTATAATTGTGAAAAACTACTCAGACGGCATTGAGATTTCTTGGGAGAGAGAACTGGTTGCCGAAGCTCAGCCGGCCTATGTAACTATATCTGTTCCAGTATCGTATAATAAAGTAAATGTTGATAACGTGAAATGTCTCTTCCCTGGATTATTGTATCCTATATATATATATATATATATGCTAGAGATGGGTTGTTAGTTATTACGGTAGTTAATGCATAGTTTTCGCTTCTAAATATCCATACACACACACACACATATATATACATATGTGTGTGCGTGTGTGCTTTCTTGATTGCTACATTTTTACGTTCTGGGGAAAATTCAGGGTTCTTATGTACAATGGGGTCTCCTTGCTTTGTAAACTTGTACGTAATTGGCCGAACGTTCATGTACTTATCACTCTCATTGGTAATATGGGTTAGGGCTCGGTCTATTCTGAAAAAAAAAACTGTTTTAAGTTTTATCAGACCTTCGAGTACAGCGAAAAATTTCTGCGAATTTTTGTTTTGGCTATCTTCTGTCAAGGACGTAACTTTTGACTTTAAATTCTGTTTGGTGTTGAAAGTTTGATTGCAGTTCGGAGTTAGTGGGGTATGTTTTACACCTACAGTTAGTTTACAGCCGAAAACACGACAATGAGAAAAAGAGGAAATAACATGTGTAAAGATTTTTCAACATGTTTGGAATTATTTAAAAAAAAAAAAAAAATAACGAATATAAACAAAATTAACAGTCGGAATTTTGTTTGTATTTAAACTTAACAATAAAAAAATCTGATGTGGGCAGCACATGACTTTCCTTATATAATGCAATGAATTTACTACTTTTACAGTAAAATAAAAATAGATTATTTTTATAGTAGATATTTATATTCTTTCAAGATATTGCATTTTCGTCAATGAGTCGTCATTTCATTGATTTAGCATCATTTACATCCATTTGGCGTCGTTAATTTAGCAACATTTCAAAAAGTCGTCAAGTTGGCGACATTCCACCAACTTCGTCGGTAAAATCTCGCCAAACGTTATGGACGGAGAAATAAGTTATTCTCACAGCAGATAAATGACTATTGCCATTTAAATACAAAAGTATTACTCAAAGTATCTTTTTTCATGAATGGAACGAGCTAGATCCACGAGAATGATGTCACCAAATTTATCGCATGGTTTTACATATTAAAAGTGAACATGTTTCTCAATAGGAAATAATTTTTTTTTTTTTATATGATTTTTTGATAATTTTTTTGAAAAATGTGCAATATCTCGAGAACGGTTCATGTTAGTGTTGTAAAATTTATGTCAATCGTTTTCTAATGAAAAATTACACAAGAAATGTCTACCGGTCGTCCAAATAGTTGCTCTAAGTCCTCTGGATGAGTCGGACGGTCTGGGGTTTCCACAAGAAATGTTTATTTGTGTAACTGTATTAAAGGTTTTGATTTTTTGACGATTTTTTCAAAAGTTCACTCGAAAATTTAGGGGGGTTCTGAACATTCGATTGCGTATAAAAACAATAGGCTTCCAGTGTTTACCGATTATAATTTTTGTACCAAATTTCGTTCAAATCGGTCCAATCGTTCGTCAGTTATCGTCTCCACAGACTCACTGACACACAAACACACACACACATACTTTCACACACACACACACACACAGTTATCGTCTCCACAGACTCACTGACACACAAACACACATACTTTCACACACAGTTATCGTCTCGACAGACTCACTGACACACACACACACACACACAGCCATCACTTCAAAAATGTTATATTCGTGATCAGGGTTACTTGAAACGTGCTCTCCCATCGAAAACTCGAATTCGAATTTTCGACCCCGTCACAATACTTTCCTTATACATTATTGTATATAAGGAAAGTAAAAATTATTACTAGCTGAAGAATCTACAAATTAGGTTTGGTGTACTCTAGTTCCAAATTCCAACAGCGGCCATCGGCGCAATGTAGGACACGTAGGAGCATTGACATAGGAACGCACCGAACTATAGGGCGGGTCGAACCACTGTACGCAGATTAACGGAAATTTTCTGTACTTGTGTGTATAGCCGCTAGACAATGGGAGATTGCAGGGCAATGCCCGCTAGACTTTAGCGGGTATTAGCCCTGCAATCTGCCATTTTTAACTCACTGGCGCACAAATGACGCTCTTGACTTCATCACGATCATTTTATCTAAATTAGCCTTTGCATTACACAAATATTACTTAGAACGCAAAATAAAAAATAAAATTCCCCCTAATGTGGTTAACATTAATTAATATGCTACGCCTACTTAAAAGAAACATCAAACCGTCCCCGAAACGCGAACAATTTCTCTTCAATTTTCCAACTTTTTAACAGTTTACAGGAATAACCGAAAGAAAGGAGCAGAACCATAAGGGACCGGACCAGCAGTACTCAAAATAAATTGTAAGCCAAGAAGTTTTCGAAACAACTTTTTACAACCCATTCTCTCATGAAGCAAGAGGCGAAAAAAGAGAGGGGGAAAAAAGCGTAAACAAGACAGGAAAAACATGCGCGGAAAAAAAAAAATTAAAGGTTCTGCCGTTATAGTTGTTTATTATTAATTCCTCATAAAAAGCAGAGTATATTGTCTATCCCCTAAACGCTAATCAACATTATATCTTGCCGTTTAAAAACTGACTTGGCCATTTTAGCCATTAGCGCAGCATGACACAAATTGCCCCACTGTGTACAGACTGCCTTCTCGACTAAGTAAATATGTAAGAGCAAAAAAATGACGCTTCGAAAAAAAAAAGTTATTAAAAAAGCGAGGCAAATTAGCCGGGATAAAAACGTTATTTTTTCGGCATCCAAGTTTTTTTTTCCCTACGCGAAAGCATTAGTTATCCCTTTCAGGGAATATTTTTCATTAACGTCTTCCAAGCCCTACCTTGACTCTATTTCCCCCTTATGGGTAATTTATCATATTAAATTTGCCCGCGAGGCAGATAGTTATATTTCTTGTAAAAGAGGTACCCATGTTTTTTAAGGGTACATGCAGGCCCAGAGGCAAAGTTTTATAAATAATTACAACCCGGACGATGTTTAAGATTGTCGATTGTGTTGTTTTCAGAAGATCCCCAATTTCAGTATAAGATTGATTATTGATCATTTAGGAGCAGACTTGTTGACCTAAAATGCCCTTAAAAATAGGAGAAAATGATATTCAAAACTGTAATAAAAGATCTTATAAAATAAGAAAGAGGACATTAAAAAACAGAAAACCGAAACAAGTGTGAAACCACTGAGCATTAAATTTTGTCAAAAAGTAATAAAGTTAGTTTTAATGAATTGTTAAATTGTATTTATAGTCTTTAAAATTAATGTCAAATACTAAAAAGTGTTGAAATATACCTTAAAAACAAAAGGGAAAAAAAGGTATATCTCCAACGGCGGAACTGTTATACTGTAAAAACCACAATGCATAGGAACCCAGAGGTGTAAGATGGCTCAAGAGAGAAAATATATGCAAAAGAGAAAATAAAAACAGCTTTTAGTAAAGTTATTTTTTTTTATATTCATAATATTTTTGAGATTATATAAATTGCATGCATAATAT
The DNA here is from genome assembly GCA_951213105.1 of Amaurobius ferox. Classification (NCBI taxonomy): domain Eukaryota; kingdom Metazoa; phylum Arthropoda; class Arachnida; order Araneae; family Amaurobiidae; genus Amaurobius; species Amaurobius ferox. The sequence continues at coordinate 29,829,787 of OX578137.1, forward strand.
ATTTTTTAACGCTCGTGTTATAGATCAATGTAAGAAGTAATTATTTCTAATAGACAAAGTTTGATCCATAACCCATAACCATTCAACGTTGTTTGAGAGTTAAAGACATAAAGTTAAAGACACGGGTAAATTTTAAAATGGACGGAATGTGTAGAAAATATAAAAATTCCATAAAATGCTTTTAGTACTCCTATAAAAAAAAATCTGATGTGGGCAACACATGACTTTCCTTATATAATGTAATGAATTTACTACTTTTACAGTAAAAAAATAGGGTTTTCTTATAGTAGATACTTATATTTTTTCCAAGATATTGAATTTTCGACAATTAGTCGTCATTTTAATTGATTTAGTGTCATTTTTATCCATTTGGCGAGATTTCGTAAATTTGGCAATATTTCAAAAAGTCGCCAAGTTGGCGACATTCCGCCAAATTCGTCGCCAAAATCTCGCCAAGCGTTATAGACGAAGAAATAAGTTATTCTTACAGCAGATAAATGACTATTGGCGTTCAAATACAAAAGTATTACTCAAAGTATCTTTTTTCATGAATGGAACGAGCTAGATCCACGAGAATGATGTCACCCAATTTATAGCATGGTATTGCATATGAAAAGTGAACATGTTTCTCAATAGGAATTTTTTTTTATATGACTTTTTGATAATTTTTTTGAAAAATGTGCAATATCTCGAGAACGGTTCATGTTAGCGTTCTAAAATTTATGCCAATCGTTTTTTAATGAAAAATTACATAAGAAATGTCTATTTGCGTTAACTTTATTAGCGGTTTTGATTTTTTGACGATTTTTTCAATATTTCACTCGAAAATTTAGGGGGGGTTCTGAACATTCGATTGCGTATAAAAACAATAGGTTTCCAGTGTTTACGGATTGTGATTTTTGTACCAAATTTCGTTCGAATCGGTCCATTCGTTCGTCAGTTATCGTCTCTACAGACTCACTGACACACACACACACAGACATCACTTCAAAAATGTTCGATTCGTGATCAGGGATGCTTGAAACGTGCTCTCCCGTCGAAAACTCGAATTCGAATTTTCGACTCCGTCACAATACTTTCCTTATACATTATGTATATAAGGAAAGTAATAATTATTTTACTCATTTTTTAAACTTCATTGACAGGCCGCATAATGCCTGCAGGTTGAAGACCACTGATAAAATACGATGGAATAGTACAAAATCGTCTACATACAATAAAAACACCATGTATTTATCTCATGAACTAAGAGGAAATATAAACAATCTCGCAGCAATTAGGTATATCATTACGGATATCGAAATCCGGTATTTTCTTCCCGCCTGTTTCCTTTTCCGAACGACTGTATTTCAAATAAAGAAGCAATATTACGATCACTTTCATTTTAATCTTGGCAACGAGAAGGTGCACGTGCATTAGCTGTCTTTCCGACCCAGATTCCCTATTTTAGCAAAAGGCGCTTTTCTTAAACTGATTGAGGTCAAGCTAACCGATACCAAGAGTTAGTTCTTGGTTTTCGTTCCTGCCGTTCTTTGCGTTCTGAAAAGAATGCGTCACCCGACAACAAGCTGAAGTTTAAAAAAAAAAAAAAATTACGTCTGGATTTAAATTTTTCGTTTGTTCGTTGCAGACTGCCATGTATGATTAACACATCGGTTCCTAATCTTAAATCTCTCAAGAACCTCCCAACTGATAATTTCTTTCAATTGTGTACCCCATGACTGTGGATTTCTTTCAATTGTGTACCCCATGACTGTGGATTTCTTTCAATTGAACCTCTTATCCTATCTTTCAAATGTGTGTAATAATTTAATAATTTCAATTGCATGCAATAATTAATAATTTAATGTATTAATTTATAATTTATTTAATGTAATAATTAAAATTTTCAATTGCATATAATATTTATTAAATTAAAAGATGTAAGGCATTTTTACTTTCCTCGCACTGGAAGTATATGGTGATAGTGTGATTATGATTTGTACAACTTGTCTGGATAGGTGAGCTTTTAGCAGTAAATTAAACAAACTTTTTACTTTAACCGATGCAGCCAAGAAAAATGTAGTGGTAGTGATTTAATTACAAGTCAATATTTTTCCCGTGAATACATAATGGGGGCTGTGCTTATCAAAAATCACTTTTGTCGTTCTGTAGCGCGTGTGGGTGTCAAATCATTGGCACTTCGTAATCTCAAAAACCACTAAGACGATTTAGACGAAATTCGATTAGCAAGTTTTATATATTTTGCAAAATTGAGCGAAAAAGAGAAAATTCATAAAATGCATATAGTTCAGCTGTAAAACGGAATTTTGTCAAAATAGTTGGCCTTTCGTAAATAGCTAAAACAATTTCAGCCAAATTTGGGTAGTTGGTATATCGGTATAGGATATGAACGCAGAAAAACAAAATCCGAAATGCTGTATATAGTGTAGCTATAAATCGAGATTTTGTCAAAATCTGTGACCCTTTGCAATCTCAAAAGCCGCTGAAAAGATTTGTACCCAATTTTGGGTGGTATACTGCGTGTAAGTATAAATGCAGATTTGTTTCTTTTTTTTTAATTTTTAAATATATATAATTTGGCTCAACGGAAAAATTGAAATTTCTTTAGCTTTGATTTTCTACAATTAAAAGTTCATTTTAAACATTTAAAAATAGCAAAAGATGGTCATTAATTTTAGGAGTTAAAACATGCAAAATTCCCTAAAATTTTTAACCATTTAGTAGTTCAGTTTGGAATTTCTCAAAACAAAATCACATAAGAATTGGAAAATTTTCAAAAATGTCAACAAGAAAGATCAATCATGCTTAAAGCATTGATTATGAAACACTTTCCAACTTCAATGCAATTTTATTTAAAAAAGTCGAAAATGCAATACATTCCTCGGTAATATTTTAAAACTTATCACAATACTACATTAATTTATTATATTTGAAAACTTAAAACTTCATTGAAAAAAATGAACTTAATTCAAATGACGGCATTGAAATAAAAATTGCCTGGTTTAAATATCTCTAAAATGCGATACATTCAACGGTAATATTTTTAAAACTATCATAATACTACGATAATTTATTATATTTAAAAACTTCATTGAAAACAACTCAAATTAATTCAAATGACGTCATAGAAAAAATAACACGCCTGGATCTCTCTATAAAAACAGGATTTCATTCATAACTTTCTCCCATTCATTTCATTCATCACAATACTATAATAATTTATTTTATTTAAAAATTAAGACCATGGAGCTACAAGTAAGTAAACTCTATGCTTAAAACTTCATCGAAAAAAAATCGTCCTTCTCTTCATAAAATCAATTAATATTTCATTCATATCAGCCATGCAGACTCCATGGACTAAATTATTTTGTGTTAAAGAAATAGAGCAATTCTAATACAACTTATTCTACATATTTCGCTGTTTACATTTTACATAAGTGAAAAATAGGCTTCGTTGTAGAAATAATCAAAATTTGATGATCATTTAAACTCAAATATATTGTATTTGCGTTGTTTCAGTATGTAGATGCACAGAATTTATCAAAAATAAAGTAGTTTTAAGACGGATACAACACTCAATATGAATTAAAAAGAACTTAAAAAATCACGATTTTGAAACAAGATGGATGACATATATCATTTTGAAGTGGGTCATGTGATCGTTTCATATCATGATCACGTGATCGTTTCATATAAGAGGTGCAATTATTATCTTAATTTTTATTTTAAAAACTACTGAATATATTTCACTGAATTTTTTTTTATATATTTTATGGAACAATTTGAATATTACCTAAAATTTTCGAAGCAATTTGTGAATTTTAAATCCGCTTTAAAAATGTTTGAAAAATTAGGTCCCATAGGGCTCAATGTATTTCATTTTTTCAACCCGGGTTCAATCCAAAACTAATTGGGTTATATTATTCATTTATATTCCCATAGGTCCTACAGACCGCCTGAACAACATACTAAAATTTCATTTTGATTAAGTCATTTTTACGGCAGTTATCGTGCTAACGGACAGACAGACAGACAGACAGAATGAACAAAGTCATAATAAACACTTTTCAACTTTGTTGTAAAGTGTTAATAAAATATGTATACTAGTATAGTGTGTCTGGCGCAAATGTATTAACTTATAAATGTATTGCCTCACAAAGTTTAGAAAATAACGATTAGTTGGTGTTTTGAGCATATAAAGACTCTTTGTCAGGAACAGCAATTATAATAACTACACTAACTATTATGGGCCGTATCCGTGAGATTGCATCACCTTAAAAATAGTCTGTGATTCCTTTATAAAAAAAAATCCGATGTGGGCAGCACATGACTTTTCCTACATAATGCAATGAATTTACGTCTTTCAAAGTGAAAATATAATGTATAAGATTCACGGGACAATGTTTTTAATGTTGAATTGGCGCTTTTCCTGATAACAACATGTCAGACTATTTCAAAGTACCTAATTACTTTATATTTCACGCAACTCTAAATTGGCAATTATCAATATTGATAGCATCATCAATAAGTAATATAGTTCATATATTAACATATTTTAATAATTTATTCATTAATTTGGTGCCATTCTTGCAATTCTAATGATATTTTCATCCACCTGGGGGCGAAATATCGCTAAATAAGTCGCTAAATTAGCCAAATTGATCACCAAGCGTTACAGACAAACGTAGCGCAAAGCATTTCTTATATATGACTGTTAGAGAACTGTTACGGGTCAAAATACAAAACTATTAAACAAAGTATATTCACTCGTAAATAAGAAAAAACTGAATCTACAAGAATGTTGTTAACACATTTATCTCATAATATTACATATGAAAAGTTAACATATTTCACAAAAGTTAATACTTTTATTAATGTGATCTTTTGACAATCTTTTTGACAAAGTGGAATATTTCACGAGCAGTGCATGCTCGTGAAATATTCCACTATATAGCGTTCTGCAATTTATGTTATTCAATTTTCTAAAACTTATAAAATTAAATAAGAAATGATTATTCATGTAACATTATTGAAGGTTCTGACTTTTGATGATTTTTTCAAAATTTCTTTCAAAAATTGGGGAGGGGGGGCATGTCTTCCGAAGATTCGATTGCATTTAAAATCAGTAGGCTTCCAGTACTCACTGATTGTCATTTTTGCACCAAATTTCGTTCAAAACACTACATTTGTTCATGAAATATCGTCTTCACAGACTCCCACCCACTCTCTCTCTCTCTTTCACACACATACAAAGCCATCACCTAAAAAATCGATTCGAGCTTAGAGCTGCTTGAAACTTGCTCTTCCGTCGAGAACTCGAATTCGAATTTTCGACCTCGTCACAATACTTTTCCTATACATTATATTATGAATATAGGGAAAGTACCAGTTGTTTACTGACTACTTTTTGGGGTTGTTAGCTTAAAATTTGTATTTTTAAAATTTGAACTTAGCTTAAATTTACTAAATTGAAATAATCTTACAAAGAATTAATATTGCTGCAAGTAAATATTTTCCAATAAATTAATATTGCTACAAACAATTAGAACATTTTATAGAGAGAGGGGGGCGGAATATTTATTTTCTTTATATACATAATGTATATTCGAAGGAAATTTGGTACAAAAATCACAATCCGTGAATACTGGAAGCCTATTGTTTTTAAATGCAATCGAATGTTCAGAACCCCCCTAAATTTTCGAGTGAAATTTTGAAAAAATCACCAAAAAATCAAAACCTTTAATAAAGTTACGCAAATAGACATTTCTTATGTAATTTTTCCTTAGAAAAGGATTGACATAAACTTTAGAACGCTAGCATGAACCGTTCTCGAGATATTGCACATTTTTCAAATAAATTTATCAAAAAATCCCATAAATTAAAAAAAATATATTAACTGTTGAGAAACGTGTTCACTTTTCATATGTAATATCATGCGATAAATTTGGTGATATCATTCTCGTGGATCTAGCTCGTTCCATTCCTGAGAAAAGATACTTTGTGGCGACCTTTTTAATGTTGCCAAATTAACGAAAATCTCGCCAAATAGATAAAAATGACGCTAAATCAATGAGAAAGAAGACTAACTGACGAAAATTCAATATCTTGGAAAGAATAGTAGTGTCTACTATAAGAATCACCTATTTTTTTGGTGTAAAAGTAGTAAATTCATTGCATTATATAAGGAAAGTCATGTGCTGCCCACATCAGATTTTTTCTATTGAATGAAAATGATATTAAACTTCTTCAAAATATTCCAATATTTCTGCTCAACATCTACATTGAACTTAAGGGAACATAACATATCGCTCTTTCTTTCTTCAAGCGATTATGGACGAAATAATTAAAAAGTTAAATGTTGGGTTGATGTACAATTCTCATAATTTTAGAAATAATTTAATTTAAATAATTGGTTCTTAAAGACGACGCAAACTGAAATTTTTAGAATGCAAGAAATTTAGAATTTATCAAAAGATCCCGATAAATTAATTAATTTTTGATTAAAATGCACAAATTTAGTATCAAATTAAAGGAAATAAAAGAGGGAATAAAATACTTTGATAAATGCATTTAAATCATTAAAAGAAATCGAACTTTCTCCATTTTGAACCAACCTACTATGGAATGGAATTGCTTGAAATAGAATATTAGAATCCTAAACAAATATAATCGATATTTTTTTAAATACGTAAAAGGAATTAAAGAATAAACTTTCCCAAATTGCTAATTAATAAAAGAAACCCAACAACTGCATACGTTTAGCTGGAAATCAATTACATTTTTGGTTACCCTATTTAAATTTTAGTCCGATCACCACTAAATAGGGAATTTTTCTTGTCCCTTTGGGGAATATTATGGACCATCGAATACACTTTACAAAATAGACTTATAAGAGTCATCTTCTAAGGCTATGTCTGCACCACAGTCTCAGTATGTATATGCCAATTGAGAGCTATTTCCTGCGGTGGAGCATGAGAATTGATAAAGAGTCATATAAATATTTCCACAGAAAGGTTGCCAGGTTCCAACTCTGCAGAATCGAAGTTATTACACGTGCAGGGAGTAATCGTGCACAAATAAACAAACTCGGCTCTACAGAGCACGTTTCTTTTTCGAATTTCCTTTTTAAAAGATACCGTTTTAAGTTTGCCGATCTTATAGTTTATGAAAAATAAGCAGGATAAGCCGAAGACAAATAGTTCTGACTTTGCTCTATTCATACTTTGCTTCTGGAAGGAGGATTTCCTTTCTGGTAAAGATAGCGCATATATGTACACTTTCCTAAGAAAGTTCTGAAGCATCTCAATAACCCGGTAATGTACATGGGCGTCTATAGAGGAGGGAAAGAGGGGGGGGGGGTACTAGCCCCTTCCTGGACGTTCAAGGTCACAAAGATGGACGTCAAGCTAAATATGTTCAACTTGAAAAAATAACATTTTCTCAAAATATCCTTGAGTTTGCACCCCTCCAGGAAAAAGTTCTATATGGTCGCCCATGGTAAGGCATGTAGCATGGGTGTGCACGTTAGGTTTTTCTACAGTAAAGTGACCATGCCTGATCGAATAAAGTGATTGAAGTGCCCCTAGCAGAGAATTTAAGAAAGTTACGATAATGAATCCGGCAACGAAGCGAGATAGTAGGAAAATGTCAAATTACAAAATTGTAGAGGATTATATAAATTGGTAGAAATCGACATATGGAGAGTGCAAAACACGAATAAGGAAGGCAATAAATACCTGTCGGAAAGTCGTATCATCAAAGCCTTTAACACGGTGACACCTGCAATGCTTATTAAGGTACACGGTTAAATGTTTCCTGAAACATAAATGTGCATTATCTCTGACAGAGGGCACTTTAAACAAAGTATATGCTAGACTTCTGTTTACGTAAGTATTATATTGTTACGAAAATGTAAAAAGTTTCACTGTGCTTTGCCTCTAATCAAATAAAACATAGAGGACCTTTGCTTCAATTCACGGAGAAAACACCTTTACAGGCAGCTATTCCTATTACGGGAGTGTAGATTTGCCATATTTTGAATGTCGGCGTGGGGTCGTCGCAGATTTGGTGATTTATCGTGAACTTGTCGACTTTCGAATGCACTAGAACTTTTTCGAAGTAACTAATATTCTGGACGATACGAACCCCTTCTGGAAGTTTCTACGGAGAGTATATGAAAGGGGTCGTTGCTCAGTCGCAGAGTAGTTAACGCACTAAATTCTGAGATAGGTCAGTGTTTTGAGAATAGTACCGACTATTTTTTTTTTTAATTTCCTGAGCATTTTATTGCCTCTTTATTATATCTGATAGTTATTTTACTGATCTTGTAAGATAGTTATCGAGCTATTCGCTTATAAGGGTTTTTAAATAAAAGTGTTAGTTATCCAGAAATGTGGACTCATTCTTGTATCCTCAGAGTACACCCACGAATCCGTCGTAACAATATCGGTGATGAATAGAACAGCCATTCACCAATAACTATATTGTGTCAAATAAATGTCTTCAGGAACAGTTTTATGGTCGATTCCCACCCCTTAACCAATGCTCTCCAACTTTGTAATTGGCTTTTTTCGTCTATTTGGTTTTGTTGCCGAGTTCGTGCTGCTAATTTCTTTAATTATCCACTAGAGGCGCTGCGATCCCTTTTGTACGATCGGGCACGGTCATTTTACTGTAAATAAACCGAACGGGTACACTCAGGGACCTTTCCTTAGAAAGTTATTGGGGTGCTTAAGGATTTTCGTAGAAATCATATCTACGATCAATATTTCTGACATAATAAAAGATGTCTGTAGCGAGAAAACTAAGAGTCGTACGACCATGAAATTTGGTACACCAGTATTTCTGGACACGATAAGGTGCAACTCGGCGTTATTATTACTTTCCTTATATACATAATGTATAAGGAAAGTATTGTCGAAAGCCCAGACCATCCGACTCGTCCAAGGACTTAGAGCAACTTAATGAATGGCCGGAAGGAAAGTATTGTGGCGGGGTTACGGGCGAGCACGTTTCAAGCATCCCTGATCACGAATCAAACACTTTTGAAGTGATGTCTGTGTGTGTGAAAGTATGTGTGTGTCAGTGAGTCTGTGGAGACGATAACTAACGAACGAATGGACCGATTCGAACGAAATTTGGTACAAAAATCACAATCCGTAAACACTGGAAGCCTATTGTTTTTATACGCAATCGAATGTTCAGAATCCCCCTAAATTTTCGAGTGAAATTTTGAAAAAATCGTTAAAAAATCAAAACCGCTAATAAATTTACGCAAGTAGACATTTCTTAAGTAATTTTTCATTAGAAAACGATTGACATAAATTTTAGAACGTTAACATGAACCGTTCTCGAGATATTGCACATTTTTGAAAAAAAATTATCAAAAAGTCATATAAAATAAAAATAAAAATATTTTCTATTAAGAAACATGTTCACTTTTCGTATGTGATACCATGCGATAAATTGGGTGACATCATTCTCGTGGATCTAGCTCATTCCATTCATGAAAAAAGATACTTTGTGTAATATTGTATTTGAACGCCAATAGTCATTTATCTGCTGTAAGAATAACTTAATACTTCGTCCATAACGTTTGGCGAGATTTTGGCGACGAATTTGGCGGAATGTCGCCAACTTGGCGACATTTTTAATTATTGCGAAATTAACAAAAATCTCGCCAAATTGATAAAAATGACGCTAAATCAATGAAAATGACGACTCATTGACGAAAATTCAATATCTTGGAAAGAATATAAATATCTACTATAATAATAATAATCTATTTTTTTTTACTGTAAAAGTAGTAAATTCATTGCATTATATAAGGAAAGTCATGTGCTGCCCACATCAGATTTTTTTTTTTTTAATTCGAATTAGTTTTTTAGTTATTTTATGTTTGGGCATTTTCCCGCAAATCGGTTCCTTAGCCACCAAAAATATTATTACAGAGTTCCATCTTGACAATAATACTCTATCGAATAATGTTCTTTTGAACCGAATCCGTAAGACAATCGCTTCATTATTATTATTTTCAAATTTACACTGTAATCGAAATTTGCATTATTTACCTTATTTGATATATATATCGTCACATCCAAAAACCTAAGATTAGCACAATTCTATAATTTGGTTCAACGTTCCGCATATGTCCTATCATACTAATAAAATAAATGTCCTATTTCATAAGTGATTTTCATTTTTGAAATTTTTTTAAAGTGATTAAAAAGCATCTTCAGCGATGTCCGCGCGCTTTGCGGATTCAACCGTTGCACCGGTGGATTTTACTGCGCATTTCCGCCTAGGAAACACAGTGTAGTCTGTGCTAAGCTTCCTTCATATATATAATTTCTTTTATTTATTTATTTATTTGTTTATTTTGCTTCTGCGGAGAGCGGAGCGCGTACGATTTGGAGTATGCAATTTCCGGATCGAAACCATTTTACATTGCGCTCAAATGTATTATTTACATAGCGGGCGCTTATTTTATTATTTATACGTAGTGCACGTTTATTGAGTATCCGGGCAACGCTGGGTAATTCACTTGATATATACAGTTTCAAAAAAGTGATTAAGTGACTAAATCACTTAATCACTTTTTTGAAACTGTATATATCAAAATAAATATTTGCTGACCCATAGCTACGAACTCTACCCCAGTCTGGTAGGGGTCTAACAGATTTCTATAGTTCTGGCTCCAGAAATAGGCTAAAATTGCCTACAGGCACTCTTTAGTCAACACCCTGTTAAACGTGTGGCATTACCTATCACGACCCCTGAGTTTTTAATCTCAAGGGCCTGTCTCTAAAGGTAAGGCCGTTGCGACAGCAGCCAGTCCTTTGTCAAACGACTAATGTCCCCTGTATTGTCAACAGTGCTCTGGATTCATAATAAAACGACAGATGTTGCGCGTCCCCCCCCGTTAAAATGTCGCGTAGCATAGAAAAAAAATATCATAACAAATAATAAAAGTAAAGGATAACCTTTAGATGTCGTAACCGCGTGGTTCGACGCGTACATGGTGTGTGTGTGTGTGGGGGGGGGGGGGGGGGGGGGGAATTGAGGGAAGCGGTACAGAGATGTTAGTTGTGCTTATCTCCTGAAAACTAATATAGGAAACTATAACCGGACAAGAATGAGAAAATTTTGTGTTTTAATATTGAGAATATAAAAATTTTGCGAGATAAAATTTGTAACAATTATTTGGAGTATGACTCTACTCGACTTTCATATTTTTAGGCCTATTTAATCAATATTGGGATACATGAAAAAAAAAAATTAAAATTATCGGTTTTGTTTCAGTTATTCTTTAAAAAATATTTTGTAAAAGTTATTTCAAAGTTTCTTTTATTAAGTTGGCAGCAGACGTCGGTAGATGTATTTTGCACACAAATTACTACATGCCATTTACCATTTGATAACATTTACATACATAGCGTAGTTTACAATACAGATTTTCTAGGAAGGTCCTTCAGCACTCCAATAAATTTGTAAGGAACGTTCCCACGAGTGTACACGTTAGAGCTATCTAGAGCTCCTGTAACACAGGCTGACCTACGGCCGCAGTGAGAACCAACACTACTCTTATTGCTGACCTCAGTGAAGCGCACTTATTTGGGCGCATTTATTGCCGAACGCAGTGAAAAAACGATATTTTTGCATTCATCAATTCTACAATTTATCCACATTTTTCTCTTGTTCATCATTCAAGGATCTAAATATTCGTATCCCTTTTCGGGAATTTTTAGAGCAATTTACGGTCGAACCCCCTCCCCCTCCCATTTTATTGCGAATATATACCACAATGCACTGTATTGAGTGACTGTGCAATAGAAACCAAAGGGCAAGTATGATACAAAATGGCAGATGCGCCAGCTCTGTATATAGGGACCTTAGGCCTATCTATACTAATATAAACTAGTTTGATACCATTTAAATGGAATTTTACAATGCATTTTTCCTATGCAAATCTTTAAGCACCTCAATAACTTTGTAAAGAAAGGTCCATAAGTGTACACGTTAAGTCTACTTATAATAAAGCGATCATGCTCAATAAAATAAGTGATTTCAGCGCCCCTAGCGGAGAATGTAAAAAGCTAGGACCACAAACTCGACAACAAAACGAAATAGACGAAAACAGCTAATTACGAAATTACAGAGAATTGTTTAATGAGAATCAACAATAAAACAGTTACAGAAGGCATTTATTTGACACAATATAGTTATTAGCAAATTCCTATTCAGGAATGCTAAAATAAAAAATACTTACATGCACAAGAATCTAATCTACAGTCTGCCTTTTGTCTCACAGATGGTACATCACTCACAGTGTTTGCATTCGCTCGTAAATATCGTTTGGCAAAGTTTAACAGTATTGTGGGGTGGTTGAGTATCTCGCAACTGATTAAGAGTGACTGGTACTGTACGCTCGTTGCACGTTTCTGGTGTCGTTTTCTACTAATTATATAATGCTATACAACTTTGCAATTGGCTTTTCTTTTGTCTATTTCGCTTTGTATCGCTTTATCGCAATTTTTTAAATTCTCCGCTAGGAGGCTCTGCAATCCTTTTTATTTGATCAGGGAAGGTCACTTTACTATATAGACCTAACGTTTTCTTGCAAAGTTATTGGGGGTGCAAAGTAATGGAAGGACACATTTTATTGTAACAGAAATACATTAAATATAAACGGAAGGGCAATTAAGAATAAACTCATTTTGATTTAAAATTGAGGATGTTTACTTTCCCTGCAATACATGGTAATGTATAGGGAAAGTATTGGAATCATGCCGAAAATAGCAACTCGAATTTTTGTCGGATCTACACGTTTTGGGACTTCTAGAACTCGAAAAATCTATTTTTAGCGTGACGTCTGTGTGTGTGTGCCTGGCTGTACAATGTATGTATCCATTCTAACTTAAAAATTAATAGACCAAATTTCATAAAATTTGGTAGGTAAGTCACTTGTGTATAACCCTGGTGCTGATTAATTTTTGGTACGATTAGGGATAAAAGAACCCACCTTTTTTAGCGAAATGGCCCGCAAAAATTGCTTGTATCCACTCTAGCTGAAAAACAAATACATTAAATTTTACAAAATTTGGTAGATAAGTTACGTGTGGGTTACCCTGGTGCTGATTGGATTTTGGTGTGATTCAAAAAAAAAAAAAAAAAATAACCTGCCTTTTTTTTTCTTTTGCGAAATGGCCCGTTAAATCGTCAAAATCTAAAATAAAAACTACGTATGCTCAAATATATCAATTAAATGATTGTTTTATACGTAAAGTTTAACGATGAACAGAATAAAATCAACCCTATTATACTAGGACTAGCCGTTCTCGAGATATTTTATTTTTTTCGAAGTTCCTTTGAGAATAAGTCCAGTTACCAAATGACTACGAAAATTGAATTAAAAGTGCAAATTCCATGTCATTTAAAATAATTATGGCTGTTATTTTGTGCAATTAAACTCAATTTAATGAATTATTGAAGAAATAAAGAGAACGTGAATATGAGTCTGCAGGGAAAGTCATGTGCTGTCCACATCAGATTTTTACAGCTGAATATTAGAATTGGCGATTAAAGGATTTATAAACTGTATTTTATCATCCGTCTAAGTTTCAAGATTATAATGAGATTTCGGAAGAGAAGAAAAATAATCTATCCTCGAATAGAAAAAGAGAAAACTGACGGATAACCTAAATCAAGACATTCATACAGATAAAAACATACATCCCACGTAGAACCAACCGAGTTCTCCCTTTTAGCCTCTCGTTATTTCAATTCCAAGAAAGATCTTGTCATAAAATATCTAGGGTAAAAAACAAGGAGCAAGAATTGTACATTAGGTCATTATCAATGGGGAAATACTGATAGTTAAACCCTGTCGCGATTGCTTAGCATGAGAAATTATCATGTCGTATGAAATGAGATATATGATAAGGGAAAATATCTGACGCGCGGAGCTCCACTCGAGTTTCTCAAACGTAAATATTTTGAGTTATGTAAATATTCTGAATTTGTTAAGGTTCACTTATGTAAATATTCTGTGTTTGCTAAGGTTCCCTTATGTAAATATTCTTCGATGTTACGGTTCACTTATGTAAATATTCTGCGTTTGCTAAGGTTCACTTACGTAAATATTCTTCGTTGTTAAGGTTGACTTATGTAAACATTCTGTGTTTGCTAAGGTTCCCTTATGTAAATATTCTTCGATGTTACGGTTCACTTATGTAAATATTCTGCGTTGTTAAGGTTGACTTATGTAAATATTCTGTGTTGTTAAGGTTCACTTATGTAAATATTTTTCGTTGTCAAGGTTGACTTTTGTAAATATGTTATGTTGTTAAGGTTTACTTATGCAATTATCAGGTGCCATCGAGAATAAACGAAACGCGTATACTGATGGCAATAAACTTCACTCATACTTAATTCCTTGCTAGATGCGCAGCTATGACACAATATTGCCAAAATATTCACAAGCGCATATGCAAAACATGTCAGGGACGTAGTGCCCATCCGTAGGATAAAATATTACATGTGTGTTGTTGTTTTTAATATTCATGAATGGGACAGCAATTCGCAAATAGCTTTATCATATCAAATAAATGCATTCTGTAACGGTTTTATCGTCGATTCCTACTCATTAGAAAAAGATTTAAAACTTTGTAATTGGCTTTTCTCGACTATTTCGCTTTGTTAGGGGGTTCGTTATCCTAGATTTTAAATTATCCACTAGGGGGCGCTGCAATCACGTTTATTCGATCGAGCATGATAACTTTACTATGGATAAACCTAATGTTCACACCCTTGGATCTGTTTTTACAAAGCTATTGGAACTTTCCTATAGGAACCTTGTACATGCGTTTGCGCTTTATTACCCTCTTATACACAATAAAAGAATATGTTTGTCTTTCTGTCTATGTATGTTGAGACCCAGACCGTCCGACCTACCAGAGAGGTGTTAGGTAACTGTTCGGACGGCCGGGAAGTGCCACCCAATTTAGACCGGAACCCAGTGGGGGAGGCATCCACAAGGACCGTACCCTCCTTCCCCTACCACCAACCTCTCGGAAGGATTTACGGATCCACATGTTTAACGTGATCGTACTCCGCATGAACACGGCGGCAGTTGTGGCAGCGTGCAAATCCAGCGCGCAAACCACCGGGCTACCGCGCCCGAAATGTGCCAACAGCACGCGGTGTTCCCAGGTGGTCACCCACCTAAGTACTAACTGCACCCGATGCTGCTTGACTTCGGTGATCTAACGAAAACCGGTGTTATCAGCACGGTAGGGCCGTTGGCTCTGTCTATGTATGTGTGTTGTCTGTAACAGAAAGTCTAAGCTTTGGACAGCTGCGAAATCCGGCATGGAGTAGCTGAACTCTCAGTACAACAGACCATGGCGAGGATTTTTATAAATTCCAATTAGTTTTTAGCTATTTTATATAGACGACGATTTTGAGAGATTTCCACACAAATCGAAAATATTACTACTTTAATGATCGAAAATATTACTACAGAGTTTCCATCTGACATCTCCCCCCCACCCCACCCCCTCCTACGACCCTGGGTCGGTTATAGTGGCGGCAATTTTCAGATTCATTTAAGAGCTATGCTGTTTGGAGAACATTTTTATCTTCGTGTATTTTCATTCCTTTTCATATCTTTGAATTTTATGCTTCGGTTCGAAACATCAATAAGGCAATGTAAAAGATGGTGATTTTTTTTTTTTATCTCTTTTATAGAGATATAGTAAGATATATATATATCTTTTATAGAGATATAGACAGATATAGTAATCTTGATGACAGATTAATTTTTTCATAGCATTCTTATTAACACCTTTAGCAGTTACCTTCTCCATGGAAGGTGTTTTTAAACTATACATCTTTGATCTCAGGCCAACAAACTCCAGAGCAGAAGTCGAATAAGTCGCTTCAATCAAAATTCAACTGCTAACACAACAAAGTGAAAGTTTTGGGTTGAGTTGTATGAAAAAATGACGTTTTTAAAAAATTAATAAATGCATTTCAAGCAAATAGAAATTTAAAATAAAAAGTAATTTATTTCGAAAATAATTTTTTTATTCCAATAAAATAGATGAATAATTTATTCCAATAAAATGGATGGTTTGTTTTAGTTTAATGACGTTAACACTAATAATAAAATTTTAAGATGATTTTAATATATTTTTTTAATATATTTTAAGATTCTATTAATATATGTGAATATATCTTGGCCATATATTAATATGGCTAACATGTAGCCATATATAATAATAGAACCCGACTATAGAGAGCATTCCCAAAGTTAATATCACATTAAGCTGCCATAAGCCTTAGGGTTGGTCGCATGATTTGGGTTTTTCACACTCTTTATGCACCGGCCGTCCAAATAGTTGCTCTTAGTCCTCTGGACGAGTCGGACGGTCTGGGTCTTCAACACTCTTTATGCAGATAACAACATGGATGGACCAGTTTTGCGCGTATTATGCACTCTTCAGCAAGGAATAGCCGTTTCCTGAAATGACAGCATGAGATCTTGCTATGGGCCACAATTTTGCAAACTACTATCTAAACCAACAAATTCATAGTCCTATCATGTAGTTGACATCAAATTCCTTATAATAGAGCTCAGGCTATACAAGGCTGCAACCAGCAAGTTAGAACTCACAGCATTCGCCTATGCGACCAGGCCCTGACTAAATATGTCCAAGCCCCGGACCCAAGCAAGCATTCGGGAGGGGGGGGGGGAGGGGTCCTAGTCATGGTAGAAGACTAAGAATTTGTCACAAATCCCAACTCAACTGAAGTAGAATTCTAATAATATCCGGAAATTATCAAAATTTTCCATTTATATAAATAGTGTATTTTAATTAGTAAATATACCAGTTTTGATAGTTTTGTTTTCAAATATATATAAATTTCACTTTTCATCAAATTCTCACCTGTTAAATACTGTTCAAACTGTACACAATATCTTCATCTTCGATAAATACTTCAAAATGTTTGGTCTTTTTTTGTGTAGGCCGATTTTGAGAAAAAACTCCTTTGTATTGGGGGCCATGGACCCATGCCCCAGGGGGTCGTTCCCAAAGTTAAAATCTGAATTTTTACTTCAATGGGGGAACGAACGATGCATTTTAACAACAGAAGGAAAGACTATCATCTCAGTAGCTCAAAGGATAGAACTTCAACTGACCAGATCGATATCTGTGCAATTAAAATCTCGGATCATGAGGGGGGTTCTTTTTCTTTTCCCAACCTTTGTAACAAATTACACATGAAGATAATAGGGCGCGGTAGCCCATTGGTTAGCGCGCTGGAGTTGCACTCGGTAGGCCCGGGTTCGATTCCAGCCACTGCCAAAACTGCCGCCGTGTTCACGCGGAGTACGATCACGTTAAACATGTGGGTCCGTAAGTCCTTCCGAGAGGTTGGTGGTAGGGGAAGGAGGGTACGGTCCCTGTGAATGCCTCCCCCACTGGGTTCCGGTCTAAATTGGGTGGCACTTCCCGGCCGTCCAAACAGTTACCTTACACCTTTCTGGTAGGTCGGACGGTCTGGGTCTCAACAACAACAACATGAAGATAATAGCAACTGAGGTGAAAATATTCAATTTATAATACATATATATATATATATATATATATATATATATATATATAATTTAGAAGAGAAAAGTTATAATTTCAAGATATGTAACAGTAGGCGTAATTTTGGACTGTCGGTTTTTGGTCAAATTAACAAAAAGAAAAGAAGAAAAAAAGAAACCAACTAACCGTAGAGCAACACATCAACTTTGTCTATCATGACGTTTTCCAAAACAAAAGCCGATCAGCAGCCGCGAAAGTGCAACTAACGCAGTAAAACATAACAGGGAAGAAAAGAAAGTCGTCTGCTACTTGTTATTTCAGTTGGCAGTTGTTTTCGGAGGAGTGGCATTTGAAACGGGGTATACTGAACTCTATTATAGCACGTGTGCAAGAAATTAAAAGAAAATGTGGTGGGCCACCCCGACAATAAATAAGACCTAACATTTTTTTTAATCATAAGGCCCAGCTCAACCGCATCGGAAAAATCTTTAAATAGGCCAGGTCCAAACAGTTGGTTTTCCAAATAAGTATCTACGTGCTCAGAACTATATAAAACGGTGTTTAAAAATATTTCTTCTACATGTTGCTGCAATTAACAATCAAGTTTGTATACATTTTGTGTTAATATTCAAGTAACTTTTCAAAATATTGACCTTGTCCGGCACGATACGAAGCTCCACAAAAATGGTGGTCCGTCCCGGTCCGGATTTAGGAACGGTCCTGTGTAGATCTCTAGTATAGTTTAGTCAATCGAGTTTAGTTTAATCAGCACAGATATTTAATAATTAATGTATTAATAAATTTAATAAATAAACTTTCTAATAAATAAAATTAATAATACATTTATTAAATAATCTTTGAATACACATCAGGAAAATTCTTTAAGTACCAGAATAGCTTTGTAAAGAAAGGTCCGTGAGTGTACTCGTTAGGTCTATCTACAGTAAAGTGGCCATGCCCAATCGAATAAAAGCAACTGCAGCGCCCCCAGCGGAGAAGTTCGAAAGTTGGGCTAACGGCTTCGGCAACAAACCGAGATAGAAGAAAAATATCAATTACAAAGTTGTACAGGATTTTTTAATAAGCAGAAATGGACATCAGGAACTTAAGAAACGTGTATATGGAAGGCAATAAATACCTGTCAAACAGTCGTACATCATCAGGGACTATAATACGGTGACACCTGCAATGTTTGTCAAAGTACGTGGTGATATTCTTTCTCGAATTAAAATTAAAATATACATTGTTGCGGACGGAAGCTATTAAGATTGATTGATGTAAGAGTTGTTTATTTCTGAATACGACAGCTGATCGCCAAAAACCCTATTGTGAGAAATAAACGTCTTCTGTAACAATTTTATTGTCAATTCTTACTAATTTAAACAACGTTCTACAACTTTGTGATTGGTATTTTTCATCTATCTTGCTTTGTTTTTAAGTTCGTTATCCAAACTTTTTCAATTCTCCGCTAGGAGCGCTGTAATCGCTTTTGTTCGATCGGGCAAACTAACTTTACTATGAATGGACTTAAAACGTACACTCATGTACCTTTCCTTACAAAGCTATTGGGATGCTTAAGGACTTTAATAGGAATCCTTTATGCTCGCATATGTTTGCATTTGCATATAAAAAGTAATGAAAAGTATATGTGTGTGCATCAGACAGACAAACAAAGAAACACGTTATATTGAAAAAATCTACACAAGAGAATCTAGGCAGTGGCCTTCAACAAGCAGCCCATCATATGATCTTTCGTGATCCGCGGGTAAACTTTTAATAAAATTAGCTTTTGTAAAATTTGTAAAACTTTTTTTTATATCATGACCTTATTCTGAATTTTAAGGAAAAAATTCCCTTTTAAACACGGTTTTATGTACTGCGTTATACAGTCGGTCCCGCTTAAACGAATATTGAAGGTTATAACAAATATTATTCGATTATCCGGGGAAACATATATGTACTATACTAGTTGCTATTTAAATGCTCTGCACGCATAATAAACGTGAAATATTAAAAAGATTAATAACGACAGCTATATATATATATAAATATATATATTTCCTTTTAATAAAAGGAAATTTCTAGATTGCTAATCTAGAAATTTTCTTTTATTTACATACTTCTTTTATATATACTACTTATTGCATTACTTATACCGAAAAAATCTGTCAAAATTCTTGTCAAGATTGTTTAGGCGATTTTGAAATTCCTTCAAGGGGTAGGGAGGGCATTTGTAAAGACAAATTATCCTCGGCAAACTCTTTCTTGCTTCGGCACTGATTTTAATGCTAAGATTGCCCAGTCGTTATTCCATTATCAGGGGACAGACAACTGGTTAAGATTTATCGGTAAGCGGGGAAGTTTAACACCGATCTTACGGGAATAGTTCTGATTCTATAAAATTTTATTCGTATAAGCGGGATATTCGATTACCCGCGACCTGAATAAGTAGGAAAGACTGCAGGAATATCAGTGTAGAGTTTTCAAAATACTATTACTATATAATGTATACTATATACGGTATTCAAAATACTATATATGGTATAAATGCATCATAGAAATAAAAACAATACACCCATTGCGTACATGCAGAAGTTAATGTAGTAAACTGCACAAGAGCTATTTTTGTACTCAGTGAAAAAAAAAAGTAATACAACTTTTATTGTCTGGGAAGAAAGAAGATTTATTAAGTTATGCTAAATTTATCAATATTACTAATGGTGGGATATTTTTATGAAATACATTTTGGAGGGAAACTCGTGATCATTTTAATCAATTTCTCTAAGAGCACGATCCTAGATTTAAAAGTTACATGCATACTCGTACCTGGTCTTACCAATATCTGTATTCGGGATTCGAACCCGGCACCTGTGACTCAAACGTCAGTCGCTAACAGCTCGGACGCACACGCAACAAAATATGTTCATTACATTTGCTACTTTCCCTACATACATAGCATAATATATAGGAAAAGTATTGGGAAACGGTCGAAAATTCAAATTCGAGTTTTCAACGGATTCACACCTTTTGAGCATCCCTGAACTCGATTTGAACGTTTATAAAGCGATATCTGTGTGAATGGGCATATGTCTGTGTGTGTACGTGAGTCTGTAGATGTGATATTTCCCGAAAGAATGGAGAGTTGCAAGGAAAAATTGGTACGATCACTACCGGGCTGCCCCGGGATCGAGAGGGAGCACGAACACTCAAGAATTATTATTATTTATTTACTTCTTTTTTTCGGGGGGGGGGGGGTAGAAGACATAAAAATTCACAAGGGGGCCCATGGCAAATGCTTGTTGGGGGGGGGGGGCGACAATTTGTACGGGCGGCCCTGATTACTACAATCAGTGAATACTGAAATCCTATGATTTTTAACACTATCGAATGTTCGAAAAACTTCCAAATGTTTGAATGCATTTTTTAAAAAGTAAAAAAAAATCAAAGTATTCCATAATATTAAATAAATAATAATTTTATACATATTTTTTCTATGGTTTGAATTGGATGACGAGGGAAATTTTATAAGTCGCTGAAAGGAACTTGTCATTGCTAAACATATGCATTAGGAATGAATAGGTCGCCAAGCCAATCTGCAATGGAAGAATATGGCTGAAATCAGAGAATAGCGATGATGTTATTACTAGATTAAGCCTTGCATCTATTATACGAAGTCATGGGCAACAATAATCCTTTGAGAGTAAAGAAAATAAATAAATAATAATAAAAAAAATTATAGGATATTATATTAAATTTAAAGTTACAAATTTAGTCATTACTTAAATAAGTTAAAAAATTTTAGCGCGAAAAGGTGTCAAACAAAATATTTGTTCATTAAAAGTTTCTTTATCTAATAATTTTGAGGTACAGAAAGTGTTAAAATTACTGTAATCACTAAGGCTTATATAAGCTAATCAAATACATTCACAAAAATAACACCCTGTTAAAATAAATTACGAGAAAAATATCTAGAAATTAAAAACAAAATATTAATAAAATTTTATAAATATATGCGTAAATTATAAAAGAAAAATATAAATTCTAAAAGCACACATCTTTTTTTCCCATTATTCATGTAAATTCAAAGAGGATTACAAAATGCTTAATTGTCAATTTAATCGTTTTTATTATTATTCAGGGCACACGTGCAATTAAATTACAAAAATAAATAAATGAAAAAACATTAATGTTTTTTATGTAATTAATTAAAACTTAAAAGGGAGGATTGTATTTCAATTTTGATAAAATAAGTAATCGATACCTGGGTAGATGACAGGTGAATAAGGTACCGATATCACATAAAAAAATGTAGTGTACAGTTTTTTATTGAAATTTATATTACCCATTGTATAAATTATGTTTATTTGTGCAAATAAAATAAAATGTAAACAAAACAAAAAAGTTGTGTATATGCTGTAAAATGTCATGAGTGCAAGCTTATTTATTTTTCATGCCACTGCTTTATTAAAAATAATTTCGTGGCATGTTTTTCTTTCTTTCTTTTATTATATCTTTGAATTATCCTTAGAAGGTGTCACACGGAAGCAATGTATCCAAGAAGCGAAGCACACAAAAAAGGTAAAAATCTTAAAGTAGGTAACCAAGATAATTAAAAATGAATTAATTCATTCCGGAAATTCGGAAGGGCTTACCGTTTTTCCGGCGAGGATTAGCCTGTTTCCGTCTTTTACACCCGCGATCGGCCATGCTTTCATCTTGCAGTCAAAGTCCTGTCTCCACTCCTCATCTGATTGTTTATTAAATCGGCAGCTGTTCTTCCGATTAGCGATTCAAAAAGTAATTGCATAGGATTGGCGAGAGAAGAATGAATCGCCAGAACGAAAAGAATTACGTAAACAAACAAGACGATTTCGGTTGCAGAATGTTAAAAAACGTGTTCTGTACAAAATAAATTGCATTCATATTCAACGCATGGTTATGTGAGATTCGTTCTTTCGAATTGGAGGTGATGGAAAAACATAAACAAAATTATAATAAATATTTTTGGAAAAAAATTGTGAAGGGAAAAGCTGGAACAGCTCGCAGCGGCACGAGCGGCGGGTTACTAATCAATGGATTCCCACTGACTGGCGACTCACCGACTCCGCCATTGGCGGAGATCTGAACGGTATCTGATTGGGCGAGCATTTTACACCTATCAGGTCGCTCCGCCCCACTTAGCTGAAGACGTGACTCACACATTCACGAATCTGCAGACTTCTCGGCGACAGC
The DNA here is from genome assembly GCA_951213105.1 of Amaurobius ferox. Taxonomy (NCBI): domain Eukaryota; kingdom Metazoa; phylum Arthropoda; class Arachnida; order Araneae; family Amaurobiidae; genus Amaurobius; species Amaurobius ferox. The sequence goes on from OX578137.1 coordinate 29,852,619, forward strand.
GCGATGGCCGGTTCTCTCAATACCATTCTCTTGGTCGAGTTATTTTTTTAAGAAAATTGCACAGCAGTTTTTCTCCTCTCTACAAATGGCGTCATCAGTAGCGCTTTTTTTTTCTCCTATATATTTATAAAAAATGAGTAGCGTGACCCTATTTTAAATTTTTTTTTTTTATGATAATATCTTAAAAGAAATATAACACCGTGTGAAATTAGGTTAAAAGCATAGTTTGCCTATATTGTTACGGGATGCGATAGCTGTGAGGGAAATTTTAGTTCCTTCTTCGATGATGAATTCTTTCCTAAAAATGGAAGCGTCAATGTTTCAAAATGCGTGCTTTTACATTGTGCTCTAATGTATTATATAAAGGGTGCATTTTGTGTGGAGACGGGAAATTTTCATTTATTACCGATTGTAACTTGTGTATTTTTCATGTTATTATTATGACATAAAATATCCAGAAAGCAAAACAAGAACATAAGATTTTAAATTTATTACTTTCTTAAAAAATTAAGAAATAAAAGATATTGAAAATCGGAATTATTTATAATTAGACATTATCTAAATCCTTGAAATTTAGATGTATAAATACAAAATGTTTGAATAGAAATTACTCGTTACATTGCATATATCTTTGGTAGCATATAAGTCCCCCAAGTGATCAGCCAATGTTTCAGACATGCATCCAGAAGGGGTGAAGCTTCTCCCCCCCCCCCCCCCCCCATCTTCAGAAACAACCATTCAAGACATTTTATGAATAACTTGCATGAATTACTATGAATGTAATTATGGTAGATTTTGGGAAGCTTCCCCCCCTCAGAGGTTTCATTCGTCCCCAATCCTGAAATAAACACTAGTGCCGGCTCTAGGGATTTTGCCACCCGTGGCCCTCCGAAATTTTGACACTACTTTAAACCATAATTTTGAAGAATTCATTTATATAAAAAATACCGAATAGAGTGTAGAGAAATATTTTAGAATATATTCATATTGTTAATATTAATTAGTTTTATATTTGGACGCTCCTACAAGTTTTGTCGTCCGATGCCTGTGCCTCATGTCCTCACTCAGGCAGCCCATAGGACGATGGGGGGAGGGGGGGGGGGGGCACTGGAGTCGGAGAAGCCGGACCCCAATATTTTTTTGAAGTTGGAGATATAACAAGAAAGATTTTCAAAGAGGAAAAATTAATATGGAAGAAGGCCCCGCGATAAATGTTTGTTGGGGGTGGCCCACAATTTTTTATGGGCTGTCCTGCCCAGCATTTGGTACATTACGCGAACAATAACTGAGAGCAGCCAGAATATCCGAACATAGACATTATACATCAAGTAGACTTTACATCTAAGCTCTTTAGTGTGACAAAGTTGGACACGTGACTACGTTTAGGACAGTGGCAAGGGGGGGGTCATCCCCCCCCCCTCACTTGCGGAAAAATGAAATTAATTTCCTAAGAGAAAAATTAATTCTTCATTATTGAAAAACGAAAAAAAGCACTGTGAACTCACTTTTCGGTTGTACCCCCCCCCCCCCCCCCCCTCCCTTTCGAGATCCTGGCTACTCTCCTGCCTAGAGAGGTAGTCTTGATTGTAGAACTCTTTCCCGTGGAAGGAGGAGAGCATTTAGGAAGGCATGCACGTTACTACAAGAAGGAAGTTCAGGTAAGCCTACGACTACCCCATCAAGCACATTCAGCATTAAATACAAGATCTTTTGTATATAAGTGAAAAATTATAGTGAAAAATTTATGTCTGAGAAAGAGGGATTATGACCGTAGACCAAATGCGGGGGAGGAGGGGGGTACCGAACTGAATTTCGTTTCCTAATATGGATCCTGAGAACTAATGACATTGTACTAATGGGGGATGTGACCTCCCCCCCCCCCTCGCCTACACCTATATGGTTGACAACAGCTTAATGACGCCTAGGGATGCATTTGGCTTATCTGTGTTTAAGCTAGTTTGATGCCATTTAAATCTATAACGTAATTTATATTATCAGTTTCCTCCATATACTGAAATAAAACTAGGAAAATCTAAAGACAGTGGTGCTTAAAAGAATTGTTATTATGAGACTGTAGACAATACTCCACGTCAAAATATTTTTTATGGATTATGAAAAACTCTTTATTATTAAATATTTAATTAAATAAGAATGTCACATATTTCTCTTTATTATCACATATTTTATGAAATACGAATATCAAACATTTCTCTTTAATATTAAATATTAATAAAATAATGGTGTCAAATATTTCTCATTATGTCAGAAAATTTCACACTAAACAATCCTAAATAAATACTGCTTGTACATTACTGCACGCCCCCCCCCCCCCCCCTCCCGTCCATTCAATGTGTTCATCAACAATAAACACTTTAAATATCCCTTTAAATGTGTCACTGCCCTTCATCAAAATTATAAAAATGTGTTAGTGGTGAGGCTTATTTAAACATCATTCTATACTATAATAATGCCCCATAAAAACTCTAAAATCCTATTAACTGAAATTCTAACCATGCGAATTACTAAGTATTATATTTATTTCTAGAATTTTGATATCGGTAGGTGCATTCGTTTTAGAGTTATCGTGTTGGTGCCTTACTTAATAAGATATTGATGTCTTAAAACGCTCTTATTCGTCAAAATCTCGAGTTTGAATTTTTTGAAAAGTTACTTTCTCTTTTTTTACTGATAGTTATTCCCTGCTATATATATATATTTTTTATGTAACATTTATTTTTGGGGTATCAGTGATGAAATCGGAACGGTAAGAAAAATGTAGTCACTTTTGACTCTTATGTCTCCGAATCTAATAGATTAAAACGTAAACGTATTAAAACGTAAACGTATTAAAACGTAAACTTGTTTTGACAGAAATGTGGTACAGATTAATTATGAGTATATAAAATAATTTTAATATTTGGAATTTTATTTCTTTAAAAAAAACTTTGTTCGTTGTAAAAAGTATCTGTCTCAGATAGCATTTTGCTTATTTTCACTCGAAATATCTTCAAAACAATAAAAGACAGATATAAATAGTAAGCGATAAAAATATACATTAGGAAATCCAGTTTAAAAATATATATATAATTTATTTTTAGAAATTTCTTATAGTTTTCGGGTAATCATCTTGTCAAGTTGAAAAATATTTTTCAAGATTGTAATGTGTATATATATCTCAAAAGCTAAATGTGCTAACTATGAACAATAGGAAAAAAACCTTTGAAAGCCCTATAATTGCATATAATTAGATTTTGGATCTATCTCTTAGTTTTCGAAGTATAGTAGTTATAATTTCTATATTTTAGTATTTTAACCTGGGTTTTTCGCAATGGGTGAGAAAACTGCAATATTTAAAATATCGCGACAGTTCAATGTGTTTACTTACTATTTGTTAATGTATATACAAAGTAGGATCAAAAAATTCGGAGACTGTGTTGATATCTCTAACACTGATTGCAGGAGAGGGGAACTATTTTACCGTGGGCGTATGAGCACATGTGACGCGAGATGTGAAAAGGAAGAAGCAGGTCCGCAGTGCAGGGTTTTTCCAGACAACGCGAACGACACAGTTCACTGACACGGGGCTTTCACAGTTCACTGACACGCATTGTCTGGAAAAACCCTGCACTAAGGAAGAAGCAGGTCCGCAGTGCAGGGTTTTTCCAGACAATGCGTGTCAGTGAACTGTGAAAGCCCCGTGTCAGTGAACTGTGTCGTTCGCGTTCGCAGCAGGTGCAATGTTTCTCTTGGCGATTTCCCCAAATAATTTGATATTCGCAAGTTGTTCTTCAAACGCCATTTCCATTTTTGACGAACGCGAACGACTACAGTTCACTGACAGACATTGTCTGGAAAAACACCTGCTTGTTTTCACATCTCGAGTCACATGTGCCTTTACGCCATGGTAAAATAGTTCCCCTCTCCTCCAATCAGGATTGGAGATATCAGCACAGTCCCCGAAATTTTTGATTCTACCTTGTACATGCACAAGCGCGAGATATTTTGTTTTCTCTTTCAGAAATTAGGAGGTTATATGAACTTGATTCTAAAGATGTTTAACGATTGATGAGATTTAAACAGAATAGATGGAAATAGACTTAATCAAGTACGTATTTGTATGTTGCCAGGCAAGTTCATTGATTAACTTGAATCTGAAATCTCGTCCAATAAATTGTATAAGTTTAATTTCTATACCGCCAAGTAAGTTAGTAAAAAAAATCTGATGTGGGCAACACATGACTTTCCTTATATAATGCAATGAATTTACTACTTTTACAGTTAAAAAAAATGTTATTTTTATAATAGATACTTATATTCTTTTCAAGATATTGAATTTTCTTCAATCAGTCGTCATTTTCATTGATTTAGCGTCATTTTTATCAATTTGGCGAGATTTTTGTTAATTTGGCAACAATTAAAAATGTCGCCAAGATTTTTGTTAATTTGGCAACAATTAAAAATGTCGCCAAGTTGGCGACATTCCGCCAAATTCGTCACCAAAATATCGCCAAGCGTTATGGACGGAGAAATAAGTTATTCTTACATCAGATAAATGAATATTGGCGTTCAAATACAAAAGCTTTTTTCTTCAATATAAGAGCGACACAAAACTATCTAAGGAAGTTTGCTCATAAGAACAGCGAACAAAATATTAAAACATCTGACGTGGACAACACATGACTTTCCTTATATAATGCAATGAATTTACTACTTTTACAGTTAGAAAAAATGTTATTCTTATAGTAGATACTTATATTCTTTCCAAGATATTGAATTTTCTTCAATGAGTCGTCGTTTTCATTGATTTAGCGTCATTTCTATCCATTTGGCGAGATTTTCGATGATTTGGCAACATTTAAAAATGTAGCAAAGTTGGCGACATTCCGCTAAATTCGTCGCCAAAATCTCGCCAAGCGTTATGGACGGAGAAATAACTTATTCTTACAGCAGATAAATGACTATTGGCGTTCAAATTCAAAAGTATTACTTAAAGTATATTTTTTCATGAATGGAACGAGCTAGATGCACGAGAATGATGTCACCAAATTTATCGTATGGTATTATATATATGAAAAGTGAACATGTTTCTCAATAGGAAATATATATTTTTTATTTTATATAACTTTTTGATAATTTTTTTGAAAAATGTGCAATATCTCGAGAACGATTCATGTTAGCATTCTAAAATTTATGTCGTTTCTAATGTAATCGTTTTCTAATGTAATTTACATAAGAAATGTGTATTTGCGTAACTTTATTAGCGTTTTTGATTTTTTGACGATTTTTTCAAAATTTCACTCGAAAATTTAGGGGGGGGGGGGTTCTGAACATTCGATTGCGTATAAAAACAATAGGCTTCCAGTGTTTATGGATTGTGATTTTTGTACCAAATTTCGTTCGAATCGGTCCATTCGTTCGTCAGTTATCGTCTCCACAGACTCACTGACACACACAGACATCACTTCAAAAATGTTTGATTCGTGATCAGGGATGCTTGAAACGTGCTCTCCCGTCGAAAACTCGAGTTCGAATTTTCGATCGCATCACAATACTTTCCTTATACATTATGTATATAAGGAAAGTAATAATATGTTAGTTCGACATAAACTCTATGGTCGAAGTATCCAGGTAGAATCGGTGCGAAAACTAGAAGTGCTAATTTGTTATAATAATACCACCACCCCTCTAAATCCACTAAGAATAATGTTGACAGATTTGTTGCTTAATATTGTAGAAAGAAAGTGAGTATACTCACCACCAGAGATCGAGATAACGCCTCTATACGCGTATTTCACTCTATAAAATAAGCAAATACGCTTTATAAATTAAGTAATGCGTATTTTTACGCACCGATTTTGTAAACAAAAAAGAAAAAAAAAGATTTTTTAGAATCCCAAATTAAACAGGCAACGTAACAATTTTAAGATATTTCATCATGAATTATATAATTAGTTATTTTTATGAGAAAAAAAACATTGCTAATTATACTAGAACGAATTTATAATTCAAGATTGGTACTCTGCTTGGACAATTGACGGGAATTTAATAAATACAATCTTAAAAGTCCAAAATTTAGTAAACATTTTAAAACTCATTTCATAAAGTTTATAAGGTATATTAATTGCGCTATCACATATACAATGTATTACTTTCCTTATATACATAATGTTTAAAGAAAGTATTGTGACGGGGTCGAAAATTCGAATTCGAGTTTTCGACGGAAGAGCACGTTTCAAGCATCCCTGATCACGAATCAAACATTTTTGAAGTGATGTCTGTGTGTGTGTGTGTGTGAAAGTGTGTGTGTGTGTGTGTGTGTGTGTGTGTGTGAAAGTGTGTGTGTGTGTGTGCGTGTGAGTGAGTCTGTGGAGACGATAACTGACGAACGAGTGGACCGATTTGAACGAAATTTGGTACAAAAATCACAATCCGTAAACACTGGAAGCCTATTGTTTTCATACGCAATCGAACGTTCAGAACCCTCCTAAATTTTCGAGTGAAATTTTGAAAAAATCGTCAAAAAATCAAAACCGCTAATAAAGTTACGCACATAGACATTTCTTATGTAATTTTTCATTAGAAAACGATTGACATAAATTTTTGAACGCTAACATGAGCCGTTCTCGAGATATTGCACATTTTTCAAAAAAATATTATCAAAAAGTCATATAAAAAAAAATATTTCCTATTGAGAAACATGTTCACTTTTCATATGTAATACCATGCGATAAATTAGGTGACATCATTCTCGTGGAACTAGCTCGTTCCATTCATGGAAAAATATACCTTGAGTAATACTTTGTATTTGAACGCCAATAGTCATTTATCTGCTGTAAGAATAACTTATTTCTCCGTCCATAACGCTTGGCATCCACAACGCGTCCATAACTCCGTCCATTACGCTGCAATCACTTTTATTCGATCGAGCATGGTTGCTATATACCTACCTAACTTGTATTCTCATTGACTTTTCCTTACAAAATTAAGAACCTTCCTATATTCAGGGCCGTAGCTAGAGACGAAATTCAAGAGGGGCTGGCGTGACATTCAAGAGGGGGCTCAAGAATCTTGAAGGAGGGACTCATCAAAATAATTAATGATTAGCATTTATTGAATAGTTGCTATTATATATTTCAATCCATATAAATTATTTACAAATAAATGCATATTTATATTTGTAAGCTAAGAGTTGATTATGAAAATTCATATAGCTACTATACATCAATATTAATATATAATAATTACAATTAATTTTGATATAAGCATTAACTAGTAGCAAAACTGTTAATTAATCGAAGAAAAATTCTGAAAGTTAATACAAGTTAAAGCTTAATATTAACTCTTAACTACTTATCAGTTGATTTTGACTCTTGATAACAGTGGACCTTGCAATAACACAAAAGTATCAAAATACCCGTACTACTGTCTTAATATTTTTAAATTAAATATATAAATAAATTGATCACCAATATAACCACAAATTCAGTTAAATTAAGTAAGCTTTAAAACAAAGTAATTTATAAAAAAATATCATAAAGAAATTTTTATGCAGAATTTGGCTGATATTTTGGATGAAATTTCATATCACTACTAAATTATTTAATATTTCTATCAGGCGGGGCTTAGTATACCTCTTGAGGGTGCTTAGACCCTCTGGCCCTTGCCTGGCTACGGCACTTCCTATATTCCTGTATATGCCAAAACGTATCTCATTACTTTGAAAAAAAAGAATACAAGTATTAACAAATGTAAAATCACACTCGACAAAGTTGCCACATGAATAAAAAACTATTAAAAAATGATTGAAATTCAAATTAATTCAGTATAGGTCCTAAAATTCAGCCATACTGTAAGCTCGATAGTTTTAATGCATGAATGTCGTTCAATAATGAGCATTCTTAGACATAGCCGCACACAACCAAAATGTTTGTTCTTCATTGATAGTGTGTAATAAGCTTTACCTCATATGTCGCGTGAACTATTATTTAATTATTTAAAAATCATTTTAATCAACTTTTAAACTACATTTCACTTATTAAAACATTGGATGGATATGGATTTTATTATTATTTGTTTCACTCAATTCAAGATGTCCTTTTCTCCCTCGAAATTATCGCATTTCTCTAATGAATATGAATTTAATAAAAGGGGGAAAAAAATAGAATTTAAAATTGCTATTACTTTCTTTTAATTTTAATTTATCTCAGCAAATTAGCAAATTTCATTTTGACTCGACATAAAGATCTCAAGATGCTATTGCTATGCATATATAATGCTTCACGGCGCTTTACTTCCACAGATGAAGAAAACAATTTTACAGGCAACCATTGTTAGTACCTGAAGGCAGGGCTGCCTTACCTTGGCGATATTTTCATGACTTGGGCGCTAGATCTGGCGAAATATCGCCAACCTGGCGTCCTTTGGCGAGTTTCGGAAAGCACTGGAACTTTCTCGATTTATCCATAGTTTCGAAGATCGACCACTTTCTAGAGAATTCTATGGATAATATATGAGGAAGTCATCGTTTATTTGCGGACAGAGTTGACGTAATACAAGTCAAGTTAAAGATATACCAGTGTTTTGAGAACAGATTCTGCTGTTTTATCAATTAGTTGAGTATTTTCTTGCTGTTCCATTGTACATGACAGTTGCTTTGTGATCTTGTAAGATAGCTACAGTGTTATTAACTATAAATTGTTCCTGTTTATGATTTTTAGTGCTTTTATATAAAATCGTTAAATATCCAGAAATTCGGACTCATTTTTGTAACACCTGGGAGTACATCCACAATTTGATAGGATGCATCGTAACACTGTTATATTTTGTAAAAATAATCAACTTGTGGTTTTGTAGTGTCATAGACGGACAAACAAACGAACAAACCGATTACAATTGGTGTGTTTGTCATATTTATAAAATATGTCCGTGTCTGCACGGTCTAAGGCCCAGCCCACGGGTTTACTCCCGACCTGACCTGTGGGCCGGGCCTAGTGTTTTCTGGCACTGTTTCGGTCCTCGGGCTTAGTTTTTAAAAAGTTTGGTACAGCCGATCCGAGCATATTTAATTTTGAAAATTTTTTAAATGAATTTTAATTGAGTGCATCTTTTTCCCTGTCTTGTGGCGCTGGGTTGCCCGCCGTGACTATTTTGAGTTGAGGGATCTTTAATTCTCTCGGCTGCGTATTAAGATACCTTACGCCCAATGGTAGACCGCACAGTCTGTGCTGCAGAATTGAGCACCTGAAATTACTGTGTATGTTTTAGCTATGTAAAGATTAATGTTTAAAGAAACAAACTTTTAAGTAGATTCTTCGCAGAAAAATTTCATGCATTCATATTTCTATGATGACAGCGAACATCCACAGTTCTGGGTGTTCGTAGCTCAACTTTTTAATCTCTAGCCCCCTGAATCACGAGAAAGAATAAAACTAGGAACGATTAAATTTTTGATTTTTTTTAATGGGGGGGGGGGGGGAGCCAGGAAGCCCTTGACTGTTATATTTTAGTTTAGAATTATATAAAGAGACTGAAATCATACGTTATATTCAATTTCCATTATACTTTAAAATTGCAAATAGCAAATATTACTTTTGATGTCTTACATATAAAATTCTAAATTTAAATGTAGCATTCAATGATTTAATAGCACCATTTTTAACAATTTCCAACATAGTTGAAAAGTGTAACTTTGTTCATTCTGTCTGTATGTCTGTCTGTCCGTCTGCATGATAACTACCGTAAAAATGACTTTATCAAAATAAAATTTTAGTATGTTATTGAGACGATCTGTGGAACATATGGGAATGTAAATGAATATTACCACCCAATTAGTTTTGGATTGAACCCGGGTGAAAAAGTGAGGTACATTGAACTCTATGGGATCTAATTTTTCAAACATTTTTAAGCGGATTTAAAATTCGCAAATTGCTTCGAAAATTTTAGGTAATATTCAAATTATTCCATAAAATATATATAATTTTTTTTTTTTAATTTTCTACAACAGAGCCTAATTTTAATAGATACAGAATGTAAACGAGTGATTGTAAGATGAGTTGCATAAGAATTCCCGAATTTGTTTTCACGCAAAATTATTTATCTCTGGAGTCTGGAATAAATGTGATATAAATGATACATTAATTGACTTTACATCGAGAGCCAGACGATTTATATTTCGATGACGCCATTTGAATACAGTTCATTTTTTTCGATGCAGTTTTAAGTTTTCAAATATAATAAATTAATGTAGTACTGTGATAATTTAAAATATATCATCAAGTGCCATACCTGGTTTATTAATGCTGAACTTCTACGTTTCTGTATGCATTACTGTAAATTGTGTTACAGAAATTATGCACATGGCCCGACGTAGAAGAATGTAGAAAATGGATCAGACACAAATATAAAAATATTCAAATATACCAGCTTAATGTCTTGTAATTATATGAGAATACAATGTAATGTTTAAAGATGAAAAAGAATAAGAATAAAATAACATAAATTGAGTTACCACATGTTCTGTATAGATGGAGAGTAATTGAGACTGACTAAGCTTTGAGCCAACTCAATACAGTTTACAGTTAAGGTAATAGACTAAGTGTGTAACTGTTGGAAGTGAAACACGGAGATGATAAAATTTTATTATTTATTTATTATTAATCAAATAATTGATAACTATTTTAATATTGAATTTATACTTGTAAAATTTTTTGATTCTTAGTGGTCACTTTGATGATAATTTTTTCCCCCCGATTATTCAAAAGTGGTTGATATTGACCTGTCAATATGTTTCTGTAATTGGAGCAAGGTTTTGAATTTAAATTTAAATTGTGTTTTAATAAATGAAAAAATAAGGTTTGGCCAGTATTTATTTTGGATGGTGGTGTTTATTAATTTAATAAGATGTTCTTTGTAGCAACATGGTGTACTTAACATTTTTATTCTTAATAACTGATTATTAATAATATTTTTAAATACTGATTTTGAAAGATTGGATGAATAATGTTGAAGTTTGCTTACTTTGAATTTATATGATTCAGTTTTGTCGTATATTTTAATTTTTGATGTATCTTCATTTCAATTTTTAAACTAACGTCTAGGTAATTGATCCAGTGCGATGAATATACATTTTCAATTAGTTGTAGATTAGGAGGATAAAATTTAAAGTTTAACATTGTGGCATCATTAGTAATTTTAATAATAATTAAATCATCAATAAATCTGTACATGATATGACTGTTGAAGGGGTACTGAATTTCGTAAAAATGTAGATAAAGGTTGGTCAGTATTGTGGATGAGATTCCTCCCTGTAGAATTCCCTTATTTAATTTGTATATGCAATTACCCTGAGAGAGATACTGGTTGAACAGAATGAATTTTAACAAAGTTTTGAATTTTGGGATAGAGATGTCTTTTGATTGAGTAAATTGTTCATATGAATTTAGTATGACTAATTAAATCATGAATGCCAATGTTATTAAAGAGATCTTTGAAATCAAAAGTTTTTATATCGTGGATGTAAGGTTGTTGTTTTAAGTTATTAATCAGTTCTAAACTATTTTGATAATATGTGTTCGCTGTGTAGTAAAATGATCATAAATTTGATTTAGTATAAATAGTAGTTGTTTGCCCGCAGCATTGGAATATGAATTAAATCCTACAGTAACAGTTCTAAAAGTAATTAGGGTGATTTATGGAATTTTGGTATAAGTATCAGGTAAGAAAAATTAAGATTGTGTTTTTGTTTAAGTAGTTTGTAGTAAGTAATAATTTGTTTACTGATAATAGATATGTTAGTGAGTATAGGAGTTAATGAAATTGAAGAATTGAGTTGTAGTTTGAGTTCGTCCAAATAAATTTCTTTGCAAGTAAACGCATAATTACTTGAAGCTTTATCAACATAAGTAATTACAAATTTGTTTCGTAGTAAATCTGGTACAAAAATTACAATCAGTGAATACTGAAAGCCTATGGTTTTTTTAACGTAATTCAATTTTTGGAAGCCCCCCCCCCCTAAATTTCCGAATGAAATTTTGAAAAAAACATCAAAAAATGAAAATCTTCGAAGTTAAGTAAATAATCATTTTTTATATGATATTTCATTAGAAAACGATTGACACACGCTATAGCATAAACCCTTCTCAAGATTTTGCATATTTTTCAAATAAATTTATCAAAAAATCACATAAAATGAAAAAAATATTAACTATTGGGAAATATGTTCACTTCTCATATTTAATATTTTGCGATACATTCATTAACGTCATTCTCAAGGATCTAGTTAGTTCCATTCACAGGAAAAGATACTTTGGGTAATAGTTTTGTATTTGGACGTCATATATCTACTATACGTATAACCTATTTCTTTCTCCATAACGCTTTGTGAAATACTGGTAACGAATATGGTGAAATATCGCTAATTTGGTGACTTTTCAATATTTTGCGAATGTCGACGAACTGATAAAAATTCAATATCTTGGAAAGAACATAAATATCAACTATAAGAATAACTTATTTCTCTGTCCATCCATCTGTCTGTAACGCTTGTCGAAAATTTGTCGAAATGTCGCCAACTTTTTTAAATGTTGCCCAATTAACGAAAATGTCGTCAAATTGATAAAAATGGCACTAAATAAAAGGTAATGTTTTGCAAATTTTGAATTCCGTCATACGACGGGCACAGCTTCTAGTATATAAGAAATTCTCTTCTCTTCGATTGTCTGTAACACTTGGCGATATATCTGGCAAAGTTAGTGAATAATTTAGCGAAATATTGACAACTTGGCGATATTTCGCCTCAGAGTGACGAAAATATCATCAAAAATTTCACAAATGAAGCCAAGTTAACGAAAATGACGCCTAATTAATGAATTAATTATTAATATATTTTAATATAAGAACTATATTGCTTATTGAAGATGCTACCAATATTGATAATTGTTAATTTAGAGTTGCGTGAAGTATAAGTTAATTGTGTACTTCAAAATAGTTTAACATGTTGTCATCCGGAAAAAATGCCAAATGTACAATTCAAAGTTAAAAACACTCTGCCGTGGATCTTATACATCATTTTTTTTAACACTTTACAACAAAGTTGAAAAGTGTTTATGACTTTGTTCATTCTGTCTGTCTGTCTGTCTGTCTGTCTGTCTGTCTGTCTGTCTGTCTGTCTGTCCGTTAGCACGATAACTGCCGTAAAAATGAGTTTATCAAAATGAAATTTTAGTATGTTGTTCAGACGGTCTGTAGGACCTATGGGAATATAAATAAATAATATCACCCAATTAGTTTTTTATTGAACCCGGGTTGAAAAAATGAAATACATTGAACCCTATGGGACCTAATTTTTCAAACATTTTTTAAGTAAATTTAAAATTCACGAATTGCTTCGAAATTTTTAGGAAATATTCACATTATCCCATAGAATATATAAAAAAAAATTCAGTAAAATATGTTAAGTAGTTTTTTAATTAAAAAAATTATTTAATATAGGGAAAAAAACAAATTCAATTAAATTCTGACTTTGGGATATCTTCCAGAAAGAAAAGAGAGAGATATTATATAATAAATATCTCTCCATTTGCTTAAACGTTTTGCATATGGGAGTGGCTTCATATTTTAAAATAAATTTGGTAGATAACAATTTTTCATTTTTTTTTAATTTTATATAACTCTTCTTGATAAATTTAATTGATGGCATTTTAAATGCACTTTCCTACGTCCTAGAGAGTTAAAATTTGGTACACAGCTTAAATTTGTTGAACATTTTATTCGACAAAAATTTGATGGATCTTTAAATATAGATCATACATTTTTTTCGAAATGGCCTGAAAATAATCCCCGTTCACTTCTATAAATCATTGGTGTAATATTGTTAAAAATTCTGATGTGGACAGCACATGTCTTTCTCTGCAGACTCATATTCGTTCTCTTTATTTATTCAATGATAATTTGAGTTTATCTGCACAACATAAGTATTTTAAATGACATTGAATTTACACGTTAAACTTAAATTTGGTTCTCATTTGATAGCTGGACTTATTGTCAAAGGTGGCGTAGCGAAAACGCGAAAAAACTAGAATATCTCAAGAACGGCTAGTCCTAGAGTAATGGGGTTAGTCTTATTCTTTTTGTTGTCAAAAATCACATATAAAATAGGAATTTCATTGATATAATTGAGCACACGTAGTCTTTTATTTTTATATATAACGATTTTTGCTGGCCATTTCGCAAAAATAGCCCGTTCCTTTTTCCCGAATCGTAGTAGAATAACCTACAAATGATTTATATACAAAATTTTGTTAAATTTGGTATATAAATCACTTGTAGGTTATTGAAATATTATACTCCAAATTTTGTTAAATTTGGTTCATTAGTTTTTAGCTAGAGTGGATAAAGGCAATTTCTGCCGCCATTTCGCAAAGAAGGCAGATTCTTTTATTGCGAATCGTACTATAATCTAATGAACATCAGGATTTCCCACAAAAAACATACCTACCAAATTGTATGAAATTCGGTCCATTAGTTTTTCAATTAGAGTGGATGTAATATCCACACAGACACACAGAAACATACACAGATACACCCTTACACACACAGACGTCTTCCTAAAAGTAGTTTTTTCGTGTTCTAGAAGTCCCAAAACGTGTAGATCCTTTGAAAATTCGAGTTCCGATCTTCGGCACGATTCCAATACTTTGAGTACATACACATACACATATATATTATCTGTGCATTATCTGTGTATCTAAATTCCGTGCCTATGCAATTACAATAGTTGTGATTTTAAATGATCCCTAAACTTTTATTATTTCTTCAAGGAAGCCTAATTTTAACATATGCAGAATGCAAATATCTCAAGCGATTGTAAGATGAATTACATAAGAATTGCTGAATTTTTTTCACACAAAATTATTTAGCTCTGGAGTCTGAAATACAAGTTATATGAATGAAATATTCATTGATTTTGCATAAAGAATCAGATGATTTATATTTCGATACAGTTTTAAATATTTAAGTATAATAAATTACTGTAGTACTGTGATAATGTAACAGATATTACCACTGAATTAATCACATTTTAGAAATTTTTAAATGAAATTACATTTCAGTTGGAAAGTGTTTCATAATCAATGCTTATGCATGATTGATCTTTCTTGTTTCACTGTTTAAAAAGTAAGATCATAGACTATATAAGGAAAGTCATGTACTGCCCACATCGTTTTTTTTATATATATATGCATGTAACAACACTAAATTAGACATAATTTGATTTTTTTTTAATTTCGTACGGAAATTGTGACTTTAATGTAAAATACTTTCCGCGCATAAATCAGTCCCTGATCACTTCATAGACATTTTGAATGGGAAGAGATAATGTATTCTTCATGTCTATATTCTTCAATCTTAATATATTCTTCATGTCTATATTCTTCATTCGTAATGTATTCTTTATCTCTTATACTATACAAAGTCTCTCTGCAAAATTGTAATATGAAGAATGTGAAAGATGAGTAACGAAGTATTTTGGGACAAATATATTCTTTTCTTGGATTTTGTAATTTTTGTGGAAGATTTTCAAACAAATTGGATACCAGATAAATGGATACCAGAGAAACTACCAGTTGAAACTAATGAAATACTCTATATGTTTCTCTAAGCATGATCAACTTTTTTTTAGAATATTTTCATGATCAACTTTTTATTAGAATATTTTCATGATCAACTTTTTATTAGAATATTTTCATGAATCTAAAATAAAATTATGCAAAGACTTTTAACATTTTAAATATTTCTAATTATTATAGGACATTAGAACAACACCCGTAGAATTCTTTACAATAAAAGTTAAACAATTTGCATTGAGGTTATTTAAAAAATGTTCGCAAACAATCTTACATACACTGATACTTTTTTTAAAAACTTGTGAAAATGTGAGTTTTGCTGTAATTTTTACTATGAAAGAGATAAACTTATTTTGGAAATGTTTACTTTGGAGGGCTTTAATTTGTGTAATATAGAATTTGTGTAGTTTTATTTCTAGTTTTTTACAGTTTTTTACTGCCATATGCAGATCGAATGAGTGGCATTAACCCATGCGTATGAGTTGGACAACTGAATGTGTCATTAAAGAATGTGTTTTAGAAATTTGAAACTATTGTAAGTATTAAATAATAGGTGTATTTATAGATAAGAATATTACTTTTTTGAATTCAACAATTTTTGAAAGCAGTACTTTCAATGCTGATTTTCTATGGAGTAAAAGAGGCGGGATTTAGCGATCATAACCACCCAGGAACCCATCAAACCTATTGAATTAAAAAAAAAAAATGATCTATGGAGAAATAAAAGAAAAATATTTGCTATTATTATTACAAATTATTACTACAAATTGTCTAGTAACCTCTTATATCTTTTCAGTAGATTCAGATATGAAATAATGCTGATGCTCCCTAAAAGAATTTGGCACAGTCTGCTTGCTGCTCATGGATAGAAAAAGTTTGCGAACCCCTGGTGTAAAGAATAGAATGATTTTCAATCAAACAATTCGAACCGATTATACCCAAATACTAGCATTTTCGTATTAGTATCGGCATCGAAATACCGGTAAATTTTTACAATCCTGATATTGGAAGCCGATTTCTTTGAATTTCGGAGTGGAACCCGACTGAAATGTGCCTTTTCCATTCGTGGAAAAGTCAATTAATGGAAAAACAGCGTTGCAATTAAGATCTCCAGTTACAACATAAAACTTTAATGGGGCGCAAATTTCATGCAAATTAAAAACTGAATCTTAATAATGCCCCATTTATCAACGTTTTCCAAAGGACGGCGGAGATTAGGCGTTGAGATGTCTCAGTATATCATTTTAAGAATGTAAAATAGAGAGGGGGAAAACTGAATAATCTATTTGGCACCATGGGCTACAGTTTTTTTTTCTTGTTTTTTTTTATGGTCGGCGAATCATCGGGGCTTGGAGGAAAAATGCGCGTAATCTCTTTAAAAAATGAACAAATTGTAAACAAGAAAAAAACTCGATGAAAAACACTTTCTCGCTCGATTCGAACGCGGGAAAAAAAACCCAGAGTTCACATGGAACTGCTGCCAAATTCTTGCTTTCTGAATTGCATAGTAGATTTAAGGACACGTCATATTCCGTTTCGGCCAAACATCTTTAAGGTGACGGGAAAAGAGGGTGATTTTTTTTTTAATAATATTTCTTGTTATGGAAATGGGATTTTAGAATAACATTCAATTTGCAATCATCGGATGTTTTTATTCGTAGAGATGCGACGCACATGTACAAGACGGAGGATTTAAAAAGAAAAAAAGTGCAATGAGGGGTTTTTATGAGGCGGTGGTCGAAGCCGTAAAATGCTTTAATGAGCCATCCATAAAGGATTATTATTTGAAAACTTTTAATAGCGCTTGATAGGAGGAAATGGAGTGCGTCTTGGATGAATGTAATTGATGTATAACAGTTTTTAACGGGGAATTATCACATTCCTCGCGATTAAAATTAATAGAACATCATTTAAACAGCTCAATTTGGATACAAAAGGAGAATTTAGCGAAAAGACGGGATTTTACAGTAATCCCGGAATAAACAAATTTCTGTGCTCTATAAATTACACCACAGAAATTTTTAGGAAGAATTTTTTTCTTCTGTAGTGAAATTGATTTTGTCAGGAAGCAGTAACACCGTTGAAGGGGGGGGGGGATTTGGGGGGTCATAACTCCTCCAGAAACCTATCAGAGAGCCCATTGAAGCTCGTATAAATTATATTTGGAGAAATGGGAAACAAAAATTTTGTCCCCCCCCCCCCCCCAATTTTTTTCTGGCGACGCCTCTGTTAGGAAGTAATTTTCCGACAAGGATGCTGCTGTTACCCTATATTATGTGCCTTGCCTGCTACTGCGGCTAGCCCATTTTCTATCCTTGATACTATGGCTCGCTGCCGTATTTATCTGTCTCTAACTGCGACTACCCTATTTTCTGTCCCTGATACTTCACCCCATTTCTGTCTCTGATACTACACCCCATTTACTGTCCCTGATACTACCCCCATTTTATGTTCCTGATACTGCACAACATTTCTTGTCCTTGATACTACACCCCATTTTCTGCTTTTTTGGCAGCCCCATTTTTCTGTGTTTAATAATGCAGCTACCTTTTTTTTCTACCCTTGATACTGCGAGTCTTTATTTGTTCTTGTTACTCTATGGCTACCAAATTTGTCTTTCCCTAACACTCTGGATATCCTGTTTATTGTCCCCTAATTTTCTCTCTGTCCCTTGCACCAAAGACCAAAAATTATAATTTTAATGAAAAATATAAGATATTTTGTATTTCAGAATATCTATCATTACTAACGAGAAAATATTATAACAACGATATTAAAACCGCTCATATTTATGAATTTTAACTTTTTTATACAATTTTCCATTCAAACTTCAAACGCCCCTCGACACTATTTGTATAAAATTCATTATTATAACTTTAAGAAATTTTAAAGGACCGAAGACGAATAATAGTAGTAGAGGTGGCACTTTTTTGAAGACTTAACATTTTCACGTATAGTAAGAAATAAATTTCAAATAATGATATTAGCAGCGTATAGAAGAATAAGTTTCTAATTCTATATTATATATTTATCTTCCGAATATTTTCCCATGTCATCTTTTGACGAATTATTGAGAAGTATTTTCTTCTCAAAATTGATATTTTGCCTGTGTCGAAAACCTGATTTTAATTCGGATCGTCGAAAATTCGTTAAAACTAAGATGTATGCAATGAACTATTTTCTTATGTAATTCTGCATTTTATCGAATGCAATCGTGGAATATTTTTCTTTATGATGGAACATTTTGAGAATCACTAGTATCACCAATAATTTATACAAATTAATTATAAATTTAAATATAACCACAGGTAATATATAAAATACGTCGTTTTATTCATAAAATATGCAATCAATTCTGGAATTTCTCAATAATTTTGTTAAATGAAACTGAAAATATGGAATAGTGTTTTTTATACAATCAAAATTCCACCTAAACGAAATAAGTATTATGAATTAATTAACATTTTGCTTTTTTTTATACTTATTGTCCACTTTTGAAATATAGGTTTTGTTCATCAATAAGATATTCTAAAATATAAATGATTATTTAATGCCAAAGCTCTTTTTGTGTATAGCGTTTATTATATTCTATGTGCAATTTGAATCTTATCGTCTGCGTTTAATTTAAATAACATTTTGAATATCGTTTTATGTTATCAAAATATTTTCTAAATGAAAGAATGAAGCGCCGGGTTATAATAAGGTATTTTATATTAGTAATTTCTGAAACAATATTTTTCATCATTTATTAATTTTAAAAAGTATAGAGGTATATACTTTTGCGAAGTACAATAATCAAATAATGATGGCGAAAGAATAGGAAATTCCTAACATTCTTACTAAGTGAAACTGAAAATATATAATGAAAATTCTTTCAGAGAGAGATAATATAGTAATCAAAGAGAATTTTTTGATTTACCATTTTGCACTGTTTCGCGTTAACTTACATTTCCCCTTAATCTTATTAAGATATTCTAAATAAATATCGTTTGGTACACTATTTTTCAACTTTCACTGATTTTCGTAACATAATACAATGGTGTAAGATTGAAATTTTTGGCAAAAGAATAAGAAAAAAAAAATAATAATAATAGAGATATATTAAAAATTATTTTGGCAACACTGATGACTTTTAATAATAACCAATATTTATTTGCGACTAATTTGGCGGGACTTTTGACGACTAATTTGCAACTCGGCGACTTTTTTAAATGTTGCCAAATTGATGAAAATATCGACAGATTGATAAAAATGACGCTAAATGGGAGGTAATGTTTTGAAAATTTTGAATTCCGTCATATGATGGGCATACTTTCTAGTGTATAAAAATTGCTCTTCTCTCCTTTTGCCTGTAACGCTTGGCGATACTTTGCACAATATTATTACATAATACTATTACTCAAAGTATCTTCTCCCGTGAATGGAGCGAACTAGATCCATGAGAATGATATTTACAAATTCATCGCATATAAAACTACTACAGAAAATCATCTTCTCTCGTGAATAGAATGAATCATATCCACGAGAATGATGTTAACAGATTTGTCGCATAATATTCCATCTGGTGGAAAGCGAACAAACATATTGAACAATACATAATACTTATTTAAATTTCATGTAATTGTTTTGAAATATTGATTTAAAAAACGTGCAACATCACGAGAACGGTTCATGATAACGTTCTACATTTTGTGGCATTCATTTTCTAATGAAAAATTACATATGAAACGATTTTTTTAACATTATTAAAAGTTACGGCTTTGTAATTTTTCAAAAATTATTCCGAAAGTTGAGCACGGGGGGATTTTTGAACATTCGATCACGTTAAAAATCAACAGGGTTCCAGTATTGACTGATTGTAACAATCGTACCTAATATGTTTCGAAAGGCCCCTTTCGTTCGTGAGATATTGCTTCCGCAGACTCACGGGCACACACACAGACATCACCTCAAAAACTTTCGATTCGAGTTTAAGGATGCTTGAAATGTGCTCTCTCCGTCACAATATTTTTCTTATACCTTAAGCATCGTACTATATATATGTGGAGAAAGTAAAAACTTACTGCTGATTTTCAATCATAAATTAGACTTTATAAATTCTATATTTATATTAAATGAAAATGAATTTTATTGATTTCAAATGAGACGATTATTATTACTTTTCGCGCTGTTTTATTAGGTTGGTTCCTCTGTTTGTGTCAAATCTTGAAACTGATTTTTGACCCCCTTTATAAAGAGCCTTGCTGCCCCAACCGGGAATCGAACCCTGGATCTCCGAACTGGCCAGACGATGCTCTGCCGTTGAGCTACTGGGACGAAATTGCAAGCTCTTGATCAAAGTGGACTCTGTAACTTCTACCGAGCATATATTGAAATTTTGAACACATATGTATTTGCCATGTATATGTATTTGCCATATTACGCATATGTACACTCCAACATTTCATCAAATTCGAGTTGATCTCCTCCCCGGATTCTGAGATCCCCCCCCCTTCCGATTCCTGTCCAGAATATCCCGTAAAAAAAGAATATATGTATATGTATATATATATATATATATAATTGAAGATTTTTATGATTACTTGTAATATATAGATACCCGAGAAATACCAAAGAAAATTGCTTGTAAACTGTAGGTAAAGGTAAAAAAATTGCAAAATTGCAAAATATTTATATATATATTTGCAATTATATATATATATATATATATATATATATATACAGGGTTAGCAAGAAATACGTTTCCCACTTCAGACGGCTCTAGAATGCGTTCTATTGGTCTAAATGAAACAAAATTTGAAATACAGATAATTCAAATGATGCGCTTGACATTTATCAAATGAAAAATTTTAGTACAAAAATCCGCCTATAGGTGGCGCTGTAATACACATAACAACATTTAATAGGCTTTATAAATGTAAATAATATTAAAAAGTAGCATTAAAACTGCTCAATATGGCCTCCTTCATGTTCAAGGTTCTCAAATCGCAGAACCATATTTTCCACAGCTGACCGGAGTGAGTCTGCCGGAATATCAAGAACATGGCGCAGAATGCTGTCCTTCTGATCTGGCACAGATGCTGGCCTTTTACGGTAGATATTGTCCTTGAGGAAACCCCACAACCAAAAGTCGCAGGGGTGCTTTCCGGCGAACGAGGAGGCCATGCTGTTGGAAAATGCCGGCTGATCACCCGTTCAGCTGTGAAATGCTGTGTTAACAATTGCTTTACACTACGTTCAATGTGAGGAGGTGCGCCATCCTGCATGAAAATGGTGTCCTGAAGGCATCCACGCTGTTGAAGTTGTGGGATTACAAAATCCCTCAGCATATCACGGTACCGTAGTCCTGTGACGAAAAAGGTTTTGATTCCAGTTGCAGTTACCTCTTCAAAAAATACGGTCCAATGATTAAGGTAGCCGTAAAACCACACCATACTTGTCACTTTTTCAGGATGCAAGGGTTGTTCCTGGATAGCGTGAGGGTTTTCAGCTGCCCAAATTCGACAATTGTGGGTGTTAACTTGCCCATTGAAGCAAAAGTGGGCTTCATCAGTCCACAGGATGTTCCATAGCCAACTGACGTCAACCACCATTCGAGCAAGGAACTGAAGTGCAAAAGTTTTACGAACTTCTGAGTCTCCGTCCTGCAATAGAAGCACAGGCTTGATTTTGTAGGGATAAAAATTCAAAATCCGCCGTAAGATTTTTCGTACAGTGGAATACGGCATATCCAATACACGGGAAACAACTGGCACACTCACACTACCATGCGGCGAATGACTGCTGGTTTCAACGACCGTGGTAGCCACATTTTCGACGCTAAAAGACTGGATTGGCTTTCGTCCTCTACCTCGAAGAATGCCAAGTTGCCCAGTTGTTTCAAATTGCTTTATCATCTTGCGTAGGGCACATGGAGACATTGGACCTTTTCGTACTAGTATCTGCTTCATACGACGGAATTCTTTTACAGCTGAAACCATAGGCGCTGAGTTTTCAAAATCTCAGGGGGGGGGGGGGGCACAATCCGATAAATTATATAAAAGATTCACAAAGTCGATAAAGATATAACAACTTACATGGCCGCCTTGAAGAAAGCAAGCATGTCAGTTAGGTGACTACAATTGGTTCATGGTCATTTTAAGCCCCTTCTTTAGGCCAAAAGAGCAATATCCGCCCTTAACAACAGCCAAGAACGAACTGCCCAACGAACGGCAGTAGTGGTTGTTAAGTGCTCATACGATTATTTTGTCCTGAAAAGGGGGATTATAATGCCATCGAAGCAGCTGTAGTCACCTAACTGACATATATATGCTTTCCTCAAGGAAGTTTTGTAAGTTATTGTCTTACAAGTAGCTGTTTTGGAAGTGAGATAACCGAGTGGTTAAGTCACGGGATTGTACCCGGAGGACCCGAGTTCGGTTTTCGGCTTTGCCTAAACTGTTCCCGTGTACAAGCACGTTAAATTTGTGGGTTTGAAAGTCCTTCCGAGCGATTAGATGGCATTGTCTCTCGGCGGTCTGAACAGATATCTTACACCTTCGGGTAGGTCGGACGGGCTGGGTCGAAAGAAAGATATCAGCAGTTTTATTTATTGTACGATAAATATTTTTAATCTTTTTAGGCCTATTTATATTTGTAAGCTAAGAGTTGATTATCAAAATCCATATAGTTACTACGCATCAATATTAAAATAAATAATAATTACAATGGATTTTACTATATAAGAATTAACTAGAAGCAAAGCTGTTAATTAATAAAAAAAAAATCTGAAAGTTAATACACGTTAGCGCTTGAGGGGCGCGGTAGCCCATTGGTTAGCGCGCTGGAGTTGCACTCGGTAGGCCCGGGTTCGATTCCAGCCACTGCCAAAAACTGCCGCCGTGTTCACGCGGAGTACGATCACGTTAAACATGTGGGTCCGTAAGTCCTTCCGAGGGGTTGGTGGTAGGGGAAGGAGGGTACGGTCCCTGTGGATGCCTCCCCCACTGGGTTCCGGTCTAAATTGGGTGGCATTTCCCGGCCGTCCAAACAGTTACCTTACACCTTTCTGGTAGGTCGGACGGTCTGGGTCTCAACAACAACAACACGTTAGCGCTTAATATCGGCTCTTAACTAACTACCTATCAGGTGATTTTGACACAAATTAAAACAATGAACCCAACAATAATACAAAAGTATCCACACAAATACTATTGTCCATATTTAAATATTTTTAAATTAAATATGTAAATAAATTGATCATCACTATAACCGCACATTCAGCTAAATTAAAAAATCTTTAAAACAAAGCAATTTATAAAAAAATCTCATAAATAATATTTTTATGCAAAATTTGGATGACATATTGGTTGACATTTCTTATCACAACTAAAGCTTTAATATTTTTATCAGGGGGATGGGCTGAGTATACCTAGTGTGTGTGTGTGTGTGGGGGGGGGCTTAGCTCCCTCTGGCCCTTGCCTGACTACGGTACTGCGTCAAACGTCCGATGCTCTCCAGGAATTTAACTGCAGCCCCGTATTCAAAATCTTAGACGGAACAAAGCTCCTGGGAAGGATGGCATCACTTCTTCCATGTTGAAGAACTTGCCTGCTTTGCTATATAGCTACATGGTCAAGCTCTTCAATCTCCTCCTTCGACATAGTTATTTTCCTGGGGCTTGGAAGGTAGCCACTGTTGCTCCCCTCCCCAAGCCAGGTCTTGACCTTTCGCTTCCGGTCAACTACTGTCCAATCTCTCTCCTCTCTAGTTTATCGAAGCTCTTCGAGTTTGTTATACTGCGACGACTGGACGAGTTCTGCGACCTGAGGAAAATAGTTATTCCTGAACAATATGGGTTCAGGAAGAAGCATTCCACTCAGCACCAGTTGCTGCGGGTTGTAGAGCTCGTCTATGAGGCGCGTAGCAGACGCGAGCGCTCGACTTTGGTCTTTCTGGACCTCCAGAAGGCGTTTGATAAGGTATGGGTCCAGGGACTCATATTTAAACTTATCAGACAATCCTTCCCTCCAAATCTCATCCATATCTTATATTCCTATCTGACAGGTCGAAGTTTTGCCGTCCGTGTTTCCGACCAGCTATCCTCTCCCAGGAATATCCTCAGCGGGGTCCCGCAAGGTTCTCTTGTTGGGCCCAAACTGTTCAACCTTTACATTAATGATCTGCCTCGCTCCCCCGTTGTCACCCTTGGCCTCTATGCCGACGACACTGCCCTGTTCGCACATCACAAACAGACACAAGTCGTGCACGAAAATCTGCAAACTTATCTGAACGACCTGACACAGTGGTTAACCAAATGGCGTATCAAGGTAAACGTTGGAAAGTGTGCTGCTGTCACCTTCCCCCCCCCCCCCCCCCCTCGGCATACCCATCACGCTAACCTCATCTTAAACAATCAGCCTATTCCCTGGCAAGATAGTTACAAGTACCTAGGAGTGTACTTGGATTCCAAATTATCGTGGAGCCTTCACATTTCTGAAACTTGTAAGAAAGTGAAGGCTGCACTCGCCCTGCTTCGTCCCCTTTTGGCTAGGAATAGCCGCCTGTCCGTTCGAACTAAGTTATTGCTATACAAGTCCTGTATACGTCCCATTATGACGTACGGAGTCCCAGTGTGGGGCACCGCAGCTGAGTCTAAAATTAAGGCGCTTCAAGTCTTCCAGAATAACGCACTGCGTATGTTTGCTGATCTGCCGGTCTACGTCCAGCTAGAAGTCCTGCACAGAGACCTCAATATTAGGCCTTTTTTGGAACACGTCAAAAAGCTCTCTCTCAAATTCCACGGAGGTCTGAGAAGCGTGAACAATCCTACGTTGGACAGCATCCCTCACTATCGAATAGGGCACCCGGGATCGCACAAGCGCCCCCGGTCGTTACCTACTAGATCGGTGAGAGATGTTTTCTTCCGCCCTAAAAAGCGGTTGCGTCCATCCTAGCCTTGTGCTCTCAATTTAGATGCTGACTCTAGTATGCTGTACCCCTCCCTTGCTTTTGGGAATTCGCGTTTCTCGTTGGCAAGCTACCTCATATGTCGTCGCTACTAGGCACTGCTCAAGCTCAAGGCCCTGCGCCCCTCGGGGCGCCCCAGTCTATCCCCCTCTTTTCTCTCTCTGTTGGGAACCCGCTTGGGCCCCAACTTTTTCAGTTTTCTGAAGACCTGGGGAAGGGCACGACCTAGGTCGCGCCCCCCCCCCCCCCAGGCATATCTTAGATATTAACTTCTATCAGTTGTTTAAAAGCTTTTTATTACCTCCTCTTTATGTCTATTTTTCTCTTCGCCTGGAGTTTAAAGGGAGGAGTCTTCCTCTCCTGGGTACTCCACTGACCCCGTCCTTGAGTCCTTGAGTCTCCAGGAATTTACCCGCGAGGTTTGCAGCTTCAAACGGAATGGATGCCACCTGCAAAGACAGCACTGATATATAGAATCCAGGAGTAATTACAGATAAGATCTCTTTAGGTAGACAAAATAAATCATCTCTACTTCGTGGTAATCATTTATAGTTATTACTGGAGGGAAAAAACCTATTTTTTGGAAATGCCAATAACATGGCTGTAAATGTTCAATTTCTCTTTGAATTAGGTGGTCAGCCGAAAAAGTTCCGGTAACCAGGTGTTTTTGTCATTAGCGTAAACATGTTTCCTGGGAGTAAAGATCAGCTTGGTTAGTGTGCGAGATAATTAAGGGAGCTATGGTAAGGAAGATGTGAACAAGACTGAACTGTGGCTGAGATGTGACATTTACGTTGATAGGATTTTCTTTCAAATACTTTCATGTTTAAAAAACTTCATTTTTTGGTATTTAGTAAAATATGAAGTTAGAAAAAAATCTTGAAATTTCACAGCGGGGGGCTTTGCCCCCCTGGAAAAGTTCAGCGGGGGCTCGTGCCCCTCTGCCCCCCCCTCCCCCCCGTAGTCGGCGCCTATGGCTGCAACGGAGTTCTGCTGGTTCTGGTAGAACAATTTCACCAGTAGCGCCTTTTCTTGTAACGTTGGCATGATGTGCTGAGAAGTAACTAATGCTCGTGCAGAATCCGCTTTCTTTCTATCCAAAGAATAATGCTACTAGGCATGCGCTGTAACGCAAATAATGTTTCACATTTTCAATGTATGCAAATAAATACCATTTGCGTTATAGCGTGATCTATAGGTGAATGTTGACACTAAAAATTTTTTTGATTTAATAAATGTCAAGCGCATCCTTTAAATTATCTGTATTTCAAATTTTATCTCATTTGGACCAATAGAACGCATTCTAGAGCCCTCAGAAGTGGGAAACTTATTTCTTGCTAACCCTGTATATATATATATATATATATAATGGTGTATAGTGGCATTCTCGTTTATCCAGTTTTCCTATGGATTACTTGTTTATTAAGAATTTTCATCTTTGATTCATGTTCATATTCAGGATTGCATATATGGGATGTTTATATTCTGAATTGCTTGTCCGGTCTCCAGCTTAGACTCACTGGACGGGTCTGGAAGTATTACTGTGAACGTTCGTACTGCCTCCCTGGTAGAATTTCGACTTGTTCATTCCGGTGCTTCTAGATAATTAAGCTGTTGAAGTTGATCGTGTATACACGTGGTGGAAGAAGAAGGGTTCATGCCGCATGGTAATACAAATTTTCTTAATGTATCCTATTTTCATTTTTTGATGCCTGTAGTCTGGGTTGGAGTATTTATAGTAATGTACTATTGCTCTATCTGAAACAGGCATGTGCTTGGGTTAGTTAGAGTTAAATACTCAGACCTGAGGAGGAATTTAACTCTGACTAATCATCGAATTTGAGCTCTGTTCTCTTCTCTTATCGGCATTATGGCCGTGAATTTGCTTCTATGGTGATGTTAATATGTCTTGATTTTTTTTTTTTTTAATTATTATTATTACATAATTTTTTATTATTACATATTTCTGATATATATATATATAACAGAGGTGATACGCATATTGGACGTCTATTTTAATATTTTACAATGGGACTATATATATATATTATATATAGAATATAGAAATGAGGTCACATGTTAAATTCTTTTAAACATGAAGTTAGAAAGAAGGAGATAAAACTCCTGTGGATGAAACGCTTGAAAATGCCATAATGTTTTGAGAATTATATCTAGGAGTCACTAGTGTTAGAAAAGTAGCTGCCATTGTTAGTTGACACAATAGAAAGGCGTAGTATTTAGATTTTAGAATATATATTTTTGATTATTTTTAAATTAAGAGTTCCCTAATTATGAGTAGAATTAACCAGTATTTTCTTTCATAGTTGTAGGATTGCGTACAGAATATATGAAGATAAAAATAAATTGAAAGATAAAATAATTTTTAATACATAGGAATATTATTTATTATTTCAATTCGGACTTTGGATTGCGCTAATAATTTATGTTTATACAAAATTGACAGTTTAAATAAATATTTTAGGCCTTTCGCCACAAAATTGCATACAATGAAGGGCTACTTAACTTATCCCAATGCCACCTGAATTAATGTCTTAAACGATATTGGCGTTTTCTTAATATGAAGTTTTAACTCCTTACTTTTAACTCCATGCTTTTAAACTCTCTTATAACAATGGCATTATGTAAAGTGAAGGAGATTTTTTGAGGTCCATTTCTCATTAAAATGCTAGTTTTTTTCTTTTTCTAGAATCATCCAAATTTTAATAGATTAACATATTTTTTAATAGATTAACATCCACTGGACTAAGGTCTGTGTACTAAATTTCAGATCTTCAGGACACATGGATGTATGTTAAAAATGCCATCAAAGAAGTTGAAATAGACATCCGGACAGACAACCTTTGTCAAAGAAAAATTAAAATGAATTGCATGTAATCATTCTTGTATATGTCATTTCTGTGTTATCACTTCTACCGTTCCTTAAAATTCTGTTAATGACCAAATACAGTTCTTTTATGGGCGCCCAACGGTTTCATTTTGAGTCCCATATGACAAAGAATGTTGTGATAGCTAAAAAATATTTTTAGTGTATTTTCCTAAAACAATGTAACTTAAAATTTTATTATCATATTTTGTATTCTTTATTTGTTTATTTTCATTAAACGAATTCCTAAATTCTGGAGTGATGGAATGGGTCCCCCCCTCCCCTAGAGAGGGGACAAATGACGTCACGAGCACAAAAATTGTTTCGCGGCTAATTTTCACTACAATAATGGAAACCGTTAAGTTTCGTGATCATTATGCCATAAATAACCCCTTTTATGCTTAATTATGTAATTATATCAAAATTTGATCTGTGCTGCCGCCATGTTAAAGAATGTTTTTTTTCGAATTTCAAAAAATTCTATCTTTACTTTTTAAAACTTTCCAACATAGTGGAAAAGTGTTTATGGCTTTGTTTATTCTGTCTGTCTGTCTGTCCGTTCGCACGATAACTGCCGTAAAAAGGACTTTATTAAAATGAAATTTTAATATGTTGTTGAAACGGTCTGTAGGACATGTAAGAATGTAATTGAGTAATATCAGCCAATTAGTTTTGGATCGAACCCGGATTGAAAAAATGAAATACATTGAACCTTATGAGACCTAATTTTTCAAATATTTTTTAACTGGAGTTAAAATTCACAAATTGTTTCCAAAATTTTAAGAAATATTCAAATTATCCCATAAAATATATATAAAGAAATTCAGAAAGTTATGTTCGGTAGTTTTTTAAATAAAATTAAAATAATAATTACACTCATATTATATGAAGAGATCACGTGACCCACTTCAAAATAAAATATAGCATCCATCTTTTTTTCCCTGTGTAAAAATCGTGATTTTTAAAGTTCCTTTAAATTTATATTTAGTATTGCATCCGTCCTAATACCGCTTTTTTTTTTTTGCGTTTTTTCTGTACATCTATATTCTGTGCCAACGCAATTATAATATTTTTGAGTTCAAATGCTCATCGAACTTTGATTATTTCTACAACGAAACCTAAGTTTAATGGATGCAGAATGTAAGCAAGCGATTGTAAGATGAGTTGCATATGAATTGTTGAATTTTTTTCACACAAAATTATTTAGCTCTGGAGACTGGAATAAAAGTGATAAGAATTAAATATTCATTGCTTTTACATCCAGAGCCAGACGATTTATATTTCGATGACGTCATTTGGATACAGTTCAGTTTTTTCGATGCAGTTTTCAGTTTTCAAATATAATAAATTATTGTAATACTGTGATAATTTAAAATATATCAGCATTGAATGTATAGCATTTTAGAGATGTTTAAATAAAATTGCATTTCAGTTGGAAAGTGTTTCATAATCAATGCTTTGTGCACGATTGATCTTTCTTGTTTGTTTATTAGTTTATTTTTATTTAGCAAACTGCTGATTTTCTGAGTGATGGGATGGGTAAAATGTTTAGTTTACATTATACTTTATAGATTTATTATTTCTGTTGTATCAATATATACAGTCAAACCTGCTTGAAACGGAGCACTGTCATAAGCGGAAAATATTTTTAGCCCCGCCTATATTTATGTTATTTTCCCTGTGTGAAACGGAACCTACATAACGCGGAAACGGACGGCCAATGTTGTTGTTGTTGAGAGCCAGACCGTCCGACCTACCAGAAAGGTGTAAGGTAACTGTTTGGACGACCGGGAAGTGCCACCAGGGGAGGCATCCACAGGGACCGTACCCTCCTTCCCCTACCACCAACATCTCGGAAGGACTTACGGACCCACATGTTTAACGTGATCGTACTCCGCATTAACATGGCGGCAGTTGTGGCAGCGTGCAAATCCAGCGCGCAAACCACCGGGCTACCGCGTCCGAAATGTGCCAACAGCACGCGGTGTTCCCAGGTGGTCACCCATTCAAGTACTAACCGCGCCCAATGCTGTCTGACTTCGGTGATCTAACGAGAACCGGTGTTTTCAGCACGGTACGGCCGTTGGCTCACGGACGGCCAATGTAAAGTAATTTATTAATAAAGCACCTGTTGTAAACGAACTAAGAAAGGAAAAATCATCCAACTGTTTTAGCCATTTATTTCTAAGAGAATGCCGAAGTGTCATTCGTAATTGAAAACGGTACTACTAAAAAGGAACTTTCTATTAAATCATATGGCGATTTTCTGAAAGCAGTTACAGAACTTCTAGAAATTTCAGTTAATCAGGAAGATTCTGAGATGCTAGAAATATATAGTTCGTGCCCGATTTTTGACTGAAAATCGCATCATTAGTAAGACATATCTCTAAAAAACCATGTTGGATTATTTTAAGTTTATTTCAATAAAAAAGGATTTATTTAGGTCAGTTGTTTGTTTCATAAAAAGCAGCATTATTTTTTCGTTAAGTAAATTTATCTATTTTGGAAGGTATGGAAATAATCAAACAGTCAAAGACATGTGGCATACTCAAAGAGCTTATATACATGGAGACACTACCGCCGACGCTATAAGTTAAAGCTCTTCCTTGACGTGACGTCACATACAGTCAACTTTCTGCATTTTTAGCTAAATCTCAAACTTAGCTTTTCCTGAAATAACCTGCTTGCATGAAACGGAAACCTTTTTAGGGCGGAAAATTCTTCGGGTCCCTTAAAATTCCGTTTAAATCAGGTTCAACTGTATTTAAAAAAAAAAATTCTTAACATATATACATTATAAAAAAAATATATATTTTCAATCAGCATAAGCTTGGCGTTTACGCTATTTATTTGACTTTATTAAAATTTCATTTAATATCTGGATTAAGTTTAATTGTTATTCTAAGATCTGAAATATATACAGAAAATTTCTTACGTAAGATTTTTCTGAACTAAGAAATTAATTTTTAACTTGAATAATACTTTAGATATGCAGATTTACAAATTCAGCATGTCTAACAGGTGGTTAAAAGACTTTTAGCTGCAAAAAAGATATTTATGCAAAAAATATTTAACAGAGTATCAATCGTTGTATACAATTGGCCTTAATCCAAATTCATACACAAAAGAAAGGACTAATATTTTTAAAACTTGATTTATTCGAATGCGTGCGTCCGAGCATGAGACATGCATTTCGAAAATTGATTCAGATGCGGTATGTTGCTGCCATCTATTGTTCGCTACGTAAACTAAGACCGTATCCTTAATCGCACTAAATTGCAAAATAATACATCGCTTTTCTTTGTTTCTTTCATTTATTTTTGGGCACTCCCGTCTTCCCTCGTTTGATATAAAACACCAAGGTCGTTTGTCATAAATTAAATGACACTGAAACTCCCTTTTTTCATCGTTTCGAATCAAAACTCACTCCAGAAATTCTTTGAGAAGAAAAAAAAAAACGAAAACTGCTTTATGAAAATCGGAATATTTTAAAAGAGAAATACTTTTTCGTATTCTTCCAAATATAAATTGTCTCGTAACGGTCAAACTAAGCCGTTTTCCATTTTAAAAGAAGCACAGCTTTCGCATATGCTATTCCAAAGCGCTGCTTCAATGAGTTTTGAGGGCACAACTAAGTATGAGTGGAGAGGAATATATTTGTAGGGAAAAAAATGCATTGCTACTCATGAAACAAAACAGGAAAATAAACTAAAAATGATTCCAGTCCTCTGCGACTCTTGTGCAATACATCACGGAAATGGCAGTTTCATTGCAAATGCATTTGGCTAGCCTTGCTATCGCTGCCTTGCAGGCTTAAAAATCAGTTTGAAAGTCTTCAAAATAGGAAAATATCTTTTGCGACTGGGATTTTTTCTTCCAGAGATGATTTTTATTTGCAGATGATTACATTTGAGGAATCCGAGAGTAGTACTCACAAAGCACGTGAAGACTTCGTGCGTTTACGAAGTTGAAAGAAGTTTCGAGTAATACTTAGTTGTTTCCGACAGGAGTGATCATGGCATATTTGTACGGACTTATGTTATGATAGTACCTTAAAGAATAAAGAAGGGAAAACTTTTTGAATTTTTTGAGAGACATATGCATTTTTAAAGGATCAGAAAGATTTAAAGAACGTAAATATCATTTGGATATATGATTCGATCATTTTGCATTTTTAGATAAAGAGATTTAAGAATAAAAATTTTGATGTGGGTAGTACATGACTTTTCCTACATAATGCAAGGTATTCACTTCTTTCGCAGCAAAATAATAATCTACAAGCGTTATTTTTGTCAATTTGGCAACATTTTCATCAATTTGACGACATTTAAAGAAAGTCGCCAAGTTGACAATATTTCGTTAAATTAGTCACCAACGTTAACCTACCTTAACAATACTACTTTTTTAATTTTATGTAACTTTTTCAATAAATGTATTCGAAAACGTGCTATATCTCGAGAACAGTTCATACTAACGTTCTAAAGTTAGTGCCATTCATTTTCTAATAAGTATGAAATGATTATTTATTTAACATTATTAAAAATCCTGATTTTTTCATGATGTTTCGAAAAATCATTCGAAAATTTGAGGGTCTTCCGAAAAATTGGCCACTTTTAAAATCAATAGGGTTCCAGTAATCACTTATTATAGTAATACCAAATTACATTCTAAACGTTGCATTCATTCTAGTCGTGGGATATCGCTTCTACAGACTCACGGGACACACACACTAACACATATACATACACACTAATATATACAGACATCACCTCAAAAGATTTTGATTCGAGTTCCGGGATGCTTGAAGCGTGCGTGCTCTTCCGTCAAAAACTTGAATTCGAATTTTCAACCCTATCACAACATTTTCCTTATACATTCTATTATGTATGCAAGGAAAGTAATACAGTAGCAAATTACATTAGCCCAAAATATAATGGACACCGCACTGCTGCTGGAATTTTCAAAAAGTAAATATATTTTCTTTTAAGTTTGCCCCCTTTCTGACTGACTTAAAACTTCGGAGATAAATTTGCGACTCAAACTTTTTTTCGAGGATTCCCAGTGCTCTCATTTCTAATGGGAAAAGATTTCTCTATCGCTCAGAGTAGAAAATGAATAAAAACCGAACAGCGAAAAGAACCAACTTTGATTTTTCAATTGGAAACGCAGTAATTCAAAAGGTCCAAATCTCAGGAAGTTTTAATCTACAAAAACTCAATTTTTTGATAAAAAACGTGAGAAAGTAACTTCAGGGGGTGCTAAGGACTGGAGGAATTTCTCGGCTTAGTTTTAAACAGTTTCACCAAAAGTTGAATAGGATTAGAGATTTTGTAGAGCAACGCGGTGGACCATGTCGGGATTATATCTTCATCCTAATAGCTTTGGTGGTCTTTTCTTCGAAGTTGGCTTATTCCTACCGTTAGAAGTTTTAGAAGTAAGAATTTTCAATTACCGAAGTACAAAACATATTTATTATTAATATCTTTTGCCAAGAAAAATATATTTTTCGGTCCTAATTGTTATAGATTTTATTAGAAAAAAAATTTATACTGTGTTGAAAAAAATTATAAATATTCTCGTTTATAGTGTTGGGTAGTTATTGAAAAGTAACGGCGTAAACTGACATATTTTTTGTTATGGAGGTTAGTATTTGTTATCTTTCAGAAAAGCAGTAACTATAACTGTAATGGGAGTCAAGGGTGATAAAAGATACTCGCTACCAGGCGCTTCGGGGTGGGGGGTTTCACCCCCTCCCAAATTGAAAAGTTTTAAAATGCTTTCTAAACACACATGTGATGAAATAAAAACCTCTACTCATTCCTCATTCAGTTTGTTGTTCTGATGTCCTTGAACTAGAAAAACAACCCACTTTAACCTCCAATAAATAAATAAAAAAATCTGATGTGGGCAACACATGACTTTCCTTATATAATGTAATGAATTTACTACTTTTACAGTAAAAAATAGGTTTTTCTTATAGTAGATACTAATATTCTTTCCGAGATATTGAATTTTCGACAATTAATCGTCATTTTGATTGATTTAGCGTCATTTTTATCCATTTGGCGAGATTTTTGTTAATTTGGCAACATTTCAAAAAGTCGCCAAGTTGGCAACATTCCGCCAAATTCGTCGCCAAAATCTCGCCAAGCGTTATGGACGAAGAAATAAGTTATTCTTACAGCAGATAAATGACTATTGGCGTTAAAATAGAGAAGTATTACTCAAAGTATCTTTTTTCATGAATGGAACGAGCTAGATCCACGAGAATGATGTCACTCAATTTATCGCATGGTATTACATATGAAAAGTGAACATGTTTCTCAATAGGAATTGTTTTTTTATGTGACTTTTTCATAATTTTTTTGAAAAATGTACAATATCTCGAGAACGGTTCATGTTAGCGTTCTAAAATTTATGACAATCGTTTTCTAATGAAAAATTACATAAGAAATGTCTATTTGCGTAACTTTATTAGCGGTTTTGATTTTTTGATGATTTTTTCAAAATTTCATTCGAAAATTTAGGGGGGTTCTGAACATTCGATTTCGTATAAAAACAATAAGCTTCCAGTGTTTACGGATTGTGATTTTTGCACCAAATTTTGTTCAAATCGGTCCATTCGTTCGTCAGTTATCGTCTCCACAGACTCACTGACACACACACACACACACACACACACACACACACACACACACACACATACATACATACATACACACACAGACATCACTTCAAAAAAGTTTGATTCGTGAACAGGGATACTTGGAACGTGCTCTCCCGTCGAAAACTCGATTTCGAATTTTCGACCCCGTCACAATACTTTCCTTATACATTATGTATATAAGGAAAGTAAAAAGGAATAAATAAGGAGTTTTTAGAAATTAAGAATTTAAAAAAAGAAGTGCACCGGCTGTTGCGTCCTTGCAATAGGGAAATTCTTATATGCAGTAAAACTCGAATTCTTATATGCAGTAAACCCCGAAGTCTCCGCATTTGAAAAATCCTGGTTCCTGAAGCCTGCAGAAGACGTTAGGATCAAAAGCCGTCTAATTAAAAATTTTACCTGGTCCGAAAATATTAAGGTTTGACTCGGCTAAAGCCCAAGAATTTTTTTAAAATAATTTACCCGAGACTGATCCGTCCGGAATTTATTCGCAACATTGAAGCCTGTTGCCTCTTATGATGATCCAAACTGCCATTTAAGGATACAAGTTAAATTACATATAGCAATAAATAACAAGGAAGATCAATCATGCATAAAGCATTGATTACAAAGCACTTCCCACCTGTACTTTCATTTAAACATGGCTAAAATACAATACATTCAGAGGTGATATTTTTTTAATTATCACAGAACTACAATAATTTATTTTACTTGGAAAATTAAAACCATGGAGGTAAAAGTACTTCCAAACTTCATGTTTAAAACTTCATTCAAACTTTATTCAAATAACGCCATCGAAATATAAATCGTCTGGCTCTCTAAGTAAAAGCTGTGAATATTTCATTCATACACTTTAATTCCAGACTCCAGAGTAAAATAATTTTGCGTGAAAAAAATTTAGCAATTCTTATACAACTCATCTTATAATCACTTATTTACATTTTACATTCATTAACGTTAGGCTTCGTTGAAGAA
Source organism: Amaurobius ferox (assembly GCA_951213105.1). Classification (NCBI taxonomy): domain Eukaryota; kingdom Metazoa; phylum Arthropoda; class Arachnida; order Araneae; family Amaurobiidae; genus Amaurobius; species Amaurobius ferox. Next base: position 29,888,713 of record OX578137.1, read on the forward strand.
ATAATCAAAGTTTGATGATCATTTAAACTCAAGAATATTGCAATTGCGTTGGCACAGAATATAGATCCACAGAAAAAAATCTGATGTGGGCAGCACATGACTTTCCTTATATAATGCAATGAATTTACTATTTTTACAGTAAAAAGAAAAGATTATTTTTATAGTAGTTATTTATATTCTTTCCAAGATATTGAATTTTCGTCAATGAGCCGTCATTTTCCATGGCGTCATCATTTATGAGTCGTCATTGATTTAGCGTCATTTTTATCCATTTGGCGAGTTTTTCACTAATTTAGCAACATTTAAAAAAGTCGCACACACACATACAGTGACACACACACATATACTTTCACACACACACACACACACAGACATCACTTCAAAAATGTTTGATTTGATTCGTGATCAGACATGCTTGAAACGTGCTCTCCCGTCGAAAACTCGAATTCGAATTTTCGACCCCGTCACAATACTTTCCTTATACATTATGTATGTAAGGAAAGTAAAAAGCAAAAAAGACAAGAAAGATCAATCATGCTTAAAGCATTGATTATGAAACACTTTCCAATTTCAATGAAATTTTATTTAAACATCTCTGAAATGCAATACATTCCTAAGTAATATTTTAAAACTTATCACAATACTATATATCTGAAAACTTAAACCTTTATCGAAAAAAATGAACTTCATTCAAATGACGGCATTGAAATATAAATTGCCTGGTTTAAACATCTCTAAAATGCAATACATTCCTTGGTCATATTTTTAAAATCATCATAATACTACAATAATTTATTATATTTGAAAACTTTATCGAAAACAACTGACATTCACTCAAATGACGTCATAGAAAAAATAACACTCCTGGCTCTCTCTATAAAAGCAGCATTTCATTCATAACATTTTCCCAATCATTTCATTCATCACAGTACTAAAAGAATTTGTTTTATTTAAAAACTTAAGACCACGGAATTCAAGTAATTAAACTCTATGCTTAAAACTTCATCGAAAAAAATCGTCCTTCTGTTTGTAAAATCAATGAATATTTCATTTATATCAGCTACGCAGACTCTATGAGCTAAATACTTTTGCGATAAAAAAAAAAATCGGATGTGTGCAACACATGACTTTCCTTATATAGTGCAATGAATTTACTACTTTTACAGTTAAAAGAATCTGATGTGGGCAACACATGACTTTCCTTATATAATGTAATGAATTTACTACTTTTACAGTAAAAAAAATAGACTTTTCTTATAGTAGATAATAATATTCTTTCCTAGATATTGAATTTTCGACAATTAGTCGTCATTTTCATTGATTTAGTGTCATTTTTATCCATTTGGCGAGAATTTCGTTAATTTGGCAACATTTAAAAAAAGTCGCCAAGTTGGCGACATTCCGCCAAATTCGTCGTCAAATTCTCGCCAAGCGTTATGCACTAAGAAATAAGTTATTCTTACAGCAGATAAATGACTATTGGCGTTCAAATACAGAAGTATTACTCAAAGTACCTTTTTTCATGAATGGAACGAGCTAGATCCACGAGAATGATGTCATCCAATTTATCGCATGGTATTACATATGAAAAGTGAACATGTTTCTCAAGAGGAAATATTTTTTTTTTATTTTGTATGACTTTTTGATAATTTTTTTGAAAAATGTGCAATATCTCGAGAACGGTTCATGTTAGCGTTCTAAAATTTATGTCAATCGTTTTCTAATGAAAAATTACATAATAAATGTCTATTTGCGTAACTTTATTAGCGATTTTGATTTTTTGACAATTTTTTCAAAATTTCATTCGAAAATTTAGGGGGGTTCTGAACATTCGATAGCGTATTAAAACAATAGGCTTCCAGCGTTTACGGATTGTGATTTTTGTACCAAATTTGGTTCGAATCGGTCCATTCGTTCGTCAGTTATCGTCTCCACACACACACACACACACACACACACACACACACACACACACACACACACACACACACACACACAGACATCACTTCAAAAATGTTTTAATCGTGATCAGGGATGCTTGAAACGTGCTCTCCCGTCGAAAACTCGAATTCGAATTTTCGACCCCGTCACAATACTTTACTTATACATTATGTATATAAGGAAAGTAATACAGCAATTCTTATACAACTCATCCTACATATTTTGCTGTTTACATTTTGCATAAGTGAAAAATAGGCTTCGTTGTAGAAATAATAAAATTTAGATGATCATTTAAACTCAAATGTATTGTCATTGCGTTGTTTCAGTATGTAGATGCACAGAATTTAAGAAAGAATACAACACTCAATATGAATTAAAGAGAACTTTAAAAATCACGATTGTGAGATAAGATGGATGCCATATTTTATTTTGAAGTAGGTCACGTGATCTTTTCATATCATGGTCACGTGATCGCTTCATATAAGAGGTGTAAATATTATTTTAATTTTTATTCAGAAAACTACTGAATATATTTTGCTGAAATTTTTTTATATATTTTATGGAATAATTTGAATATTACCTAAAATTTTCGAAGCAATTTGTGAATTTTAAATTCGCTTAAAAAATGTTTGAAGAATTAGGTCCCATAGGGTTCAATGTATTTCATTTTTTCACCCCGGGTTCAATCCAAAACTAATTGGGTGATAATATTCATTTATATTCCCATAGGTCCTACAGACCGTCTGAACAACATGCTAAAATTTCATTTTGAATAAGTTATTTTTACGGCAGTTATCGTGCTAACGGACAGACAGACAGAATGAACAAAGTCATAAACACTTTTCAACTTTGTTGTAAAGTGTTAAAAAACGGTTTTAGGACGGATACAACACTAAATATAAATTTAAAGGAACTTTAAAATTCCGATTTTTACCCTGGGAAAGAGAAGATGGATGCCATATTTTATTTTGTAGTGGGTCACGTGATCTCTTCGTATACTATGGGTTGAAGGCCCAGACCACACAACACTCATATTATACGCCGGCCATCCAAACGGTTGCTCGAGTCCTTAGGATGAGTCGGACGGTCTGGGTCTCAGACCGTCCGGCTCGTCCTGAGGACTTGAGCATCTATTTGGACGGCCGGTTCAACCCATGGGTGTAATTATTATTTTAATTTTATTTAAAAACTACTGAACATATTTTGCTGAAATTTTTCACATATTTTATGGGATAATTTGAATATTTCCTAAAATTTTTGAAGCAGATTGTGAATTTTAACTTCAGTTAAAAGATATTTGAAAAATTAGGTCCCATAGGATTCAATGTATTTTACTTTTTCAACCCGGGTTCGATCCAATACTAATTGGGTGATCTTATTCATTTACATTCCCATATGTCCCACACACCATCTCAACAACTTACTTAAATTTCATTTTGATAACGTCATTTTTACGGCAGTTATCGTGCGAACGGACATATAGACAGACAGAATAAATAAAGTCATAAACACTTTTCAACTATGTTGTAAAGTGCTAACAAGAAAGATCAATCCTGCATAAAGCATTGATTATGAAACACTTAATTAGGACATTATTTAAACATCTCTAAATGCGATACATTGCTCGGTAATATTTTTAAAATTATCGTAATACTACAATAGTTTATTATATTTGAAAACTTCATCGAAAACAAATGAACTTTATTCAAATGACGTCAAGGAAATATAAATTGCCTGACTTTTTATAATATAAAAGCAGCATTTCATGCATAAACCTTTTTCCATTCCTTTCATTCATCACAATACAATAATAATTTATTTTATTTAAAAACTTAAAACCATGGAGGTACAAGTAATTTAATTCTATGCTTAAAACTTCATCGAAAAAATCGTCAGCTTCTCTGTGTAAAATCAATGAATGTTTCATTCATATCAGCTATATTGCAGACTCCATGAGCTGAATAATTTTGCGTTAAAGAAATGCAGCAATTCTTATACAACGCATTCGACATATTTTGGTGTTTACATTCTCCATAAGTGAAAATTAGGCTTCGTGGTAGAAATAATCAAAGTTTGATGATCATTTAAACTCAAATATATTGTCATTGCGCTGTTTCAGAATGTAGATGCACAGAATATAAGCAAAAATAAAGCGATTTTAGGACGGATACAACACTAAATATGAATTAAAAAGAACTTTAAAAATCACGATTTTGGCACAAAATGGATGCCATCTTTTATTTTGAAATGGGTCACGTGATCTCTTCATATAAAGTGTGTAATTATTATTTTAATTTTTATTTAAAAATCTACTGAATATATTTTGTTGAAATTTTTTGTATGTATTTTATGTGATAATTTGAATATTTCCTAAAACTTTCGAAGCAATTTGTGAATTTTAAATTTGCTTAAAAAATGTGCAATATCTCGAGAACGGTTTATGTTAGCGTTCTAAAATTTATGCCAATCGTTTCCTAATGAAAAGTTACATAAGAAATGTCTATTTGCATAACTTTATTAGCGGTTTTGATTTTTTGACAAGTTTTTCAAAATTTCACTCGAAAATTTAGGGGAGTTCTGAACATTCGATTGCGTATAAAAACAATAGGCTTACAGTGTTTACAGATTGTGATTTTTGTACCAAATTTCGTTCGAATCGGTCCATTCGTTCCGTTCGTCAGTTATCGGCTCCACAGACTCACTGAGACACACAGACATAACTTCAAAAATGTTTGATTCGTGATCAGGGATGCTTGAAACGGGCTCTCCCGTCGAAAACTCGAATTCGAATTTTCGACTCCGTCACAATACTTTCCTTATACATTATGTTTATAAGGAAAGTAAAAAGCTGTAACGGTACCGAAAGAGACTGATAGGTACTAGTTACTTTTCAGTACTCGTTACTTTTCCCCAATGTTTGATATTTTTAAAAAGTCAGACATTGCAAGCTTTTAGATTCCACATTTTTACTTTCCTTATATACATAATGTATAAGGGAAGTATTGTGACGGGGTCGAAAATTCGAATTCAAGTTTTTGACGGGAGAGTACGTTTCAAGCATCCCTGATCACGAATCAAACATTTTTGAAGTGATGTCTGTGTGTGTGTATGTCAGTGAGTCTGTGGAGACGATAACTGACGAACGAATGGACCGATTAGAACCAAATTTGGTAAAAAATCACAATCCGTAAACACTGGAAGCCTATTGTTTTTATACGTAATCGAATGTTCAGAACTCCCCTAAATTTCCGAATAAAATTTGGAAAAAATCAAAACCACTAATAAAGTTACGCAAATAGGTATTTCTTATGTAATTTTTCATTAGAAAACGATTGACATAAATTTTAGAACGCTAACATGAACCGTTCTCGAGATATTGTACAGTTTTCAAAAAAATTATCAAAAAGTCATATAAAATGAAACAAAAAATATTTCTTATTGAGAAACATGTTCACTTTTCATATGTAATACCATGCGATAAATTGAGTGACATCATTCTCGTGAATCTAGCTCGTTCCATTCATGAGAAAATATATTTTGAGTAATACTTTTGTATTTGAACGCCAATAGTCATTTATCTGCTATAAGAATAACTTATTTCTCCGTCCATAACGCTTGGTGAGATTTTGGCGACGAATTTGGCGGAATGTCGCCAACTTGGCGACTTCTTTAAATGTTGCCAAATTAACGAAAATCTCGCCAAATGGATAAAAATGACGCTAAATCAATGAGGATTACGACTAATTGTCAAAAATTCAATATCTTGGAAGGAATATTAGTATCTACTATAAGAAAAACCTATTTTTTTTATTGTAAAAGTAGTAAATTCATTACATTATATAAGGAAAGTCATGTGTTGCCCATATCAGATTTTTTCTTAATTGGTGGCAAAAACTTTTGTCATACAATTGATTTTTGGAAAATTTTTGTCTTGAAACATATATTTATCACGATCTGCTTTAGATAGAGAGCTTAGAGGATGACTGATATGTATTCAGCATTATACCGAGTATTTTCTCTTTTGGTCCTTTTCTCATTTCCGGTTCAAAAATGTTCTTTTAACTTGAGACATCTATTTCTCTAGATTGGTTACGTATAGAGTTTAGATGATAAGTGATATGGACTCAGCATCAACTTTAGGGTGACTTAATACCTTTCACTTCCGGTTCAAAAAATTTCCTGGAAACATCTATTTCTCAGAATTGGTTACAGGTATGTAGATAATATAGATTGGCTTAGATAATGACACATGGATTCAGCATTAAATTCCGGAGGGGTTTAAAAGACTCCACTAAGGATATTCACTTTCGATTTTGGAGATGTCACTTCCTATTTAAAAGTTGACATTTACCTTGAAACATTTATTCCTCGAAATCTGCTACAGATATAGATTATGGATTCAGCATCAAAATCTGGAGGGGGTAAGAATTTCCATTTCCTATTCTGGCGATGATACTCACGTTTTTTTCGAAAATTCGTATGATTGTACGAAATAAATATGTAAAAGAGAATAAAAATATATCAATATGCCATCACGTAAAGGCTCATTCGTAAATTTCTTGTTGATTCATGTTTCCATAAGCGTACGATCCTATAAATGTATTGGATTATTGCTCCTTTATGAACATTTTACAACATAGTTGAAAAGTGTTTGTGACTTTGTTCATTCTGTCTGTCTGTCTGTCCGATAACTGCCATAAAAATGACTTTATCAAAATGAGATTTCAGTATGTTGTTTAGACGGTCTGTGGGACATATGGGAATATAAATCAGCCAATTAGTTTTGGATTGAACCCGGGTTGAAAAAATGAAATACATTGAACCCTATGGGACCTAATTTTTCAAACATTTTCTAAGCGAAGTTAAAAATCACAAATTGCTTCGAAAATTTTAGGAAATATTCAAATTATCCCATAAAATATATATATATATATATAAAAAAAAATCAGCAAAATATGTTCGGTAGTTTTTTAAATAAAAATTAAAATAATAATTACACCTATATAATATGAAGAGATCACGTGACCCACTTCAAAATAAAATCTGGCATCCAACTTTTTCCCCAAAGTAAAATTCGTGATTTTTAAAGTTATTTTAGATTTAGTGTTGCATCCGCCCTACCACCGTTTTAATTATTTATTTTTTTCTGTGCATCTATATTCTGCGCCAATGCAATTACAATATTTTTTAGTTTAAATGATCATCATACGCTGATTATTTCGACATCGACGTCTAATTTTAACATACGCAGAATGCAAACAACAGACCGTCTGAACAACATACTAAAATTTCATTCTGATAAAGTCACTTTTACGGCAGTTATCGTGCTAACGGACAGACAGACAGCATGAACAAAGTAATAAACACTTTACAATTATGTTGTAAAGTGTTAATAAAAAAAAAGGAATTTCAGCACTCTAGTCTAGGTGTCTATCGTTAGCTGTGACAAAAACTGAGCAGATAAAAAAAAAAAAAAAGCATAAAAAATGAACCAGATCACAGCGTAAAAGGCAACGTAAATAAATTTATGCAAGCATATGTATGTTTCAGTATTCCATTTGGTTTCTGTACCTTCCATTTATTAATTTTTATAGTTTATGTCGTAAAATAATCTTTATTGGAATATGATTGCTATATATTTTGAAACAAATGCGTCCCTTAAAACTTTGCAAATGTGAAAAGTGTTCAGTGGCGAAAAGCTTGGGACCGCTGTCCCGCAGTGCTCAGTAAAGTTCAGGCATATCGCCAGTGGGAGGGGGGCGAAGTCCCCCCGGAGATATTTTATATTAACCTAGTTTCTATTTATGACACAGCATTTAGGTATATTTAATATAGGGCAAATAGAAAACTTGCCCCCTCTAAAACTTCATTCGTCCCTTCGGCCAAAAAGTCCTGAAAGAAACATTGACTGTCCGATAAAATGTCCCATAGATATCCATGTCAAAGGAAGGATAGACCATACTACCAGCCAACAAAATGTTATATGTAGGTATACAGAAAAAAATCTGATGTGGGCAACACATGACTTTCCTTATATAATGTAATGAATTTACTACTTTTACAGTAAAAAAATAGGATTTTCTTGTAGTAGATACTAATATTCTTTCCAAGATATTGAATTTTCGACAATTAGTCGTCATTTTCATTGATTTAGCGTCATTTTTATCCATTTGGCGAGATTTTCGTTAATTTGGCAACATTTCAAAAAAGTCGCCAAGTTGGCGACATTCCGCCAAAATCTCGCCAAGCGTTATGCACTAAGAAATAAGTTTTTCTTAAAGCAGATAAATGACTATTGGCGTTCAAATACAAAAGTATTATTCAAAGTATCTTTTTTCAAGAATGGAACGAGTTAGATCCACGAGAAGGATGTCACTCAATTTATCGCATGGTATTACATATGAAAAGTAAACATGTTTCTCAATAGGAAATATTTTTCTTTTTATTTTATATGACATTTTGATAATTTTTTTAAAAAATGTACAATATCTCGAGAACGGTTCACGTTAGCGTTCTAAAATTCATGTCAATCGTTTTCTAATGAAAAATTACATAAGAAATGTCTATTTGCGTAACTTTATTAGTGGTTTTAATTTTTTGACGATTTTTTCAAAATTTCATTCGAAAATTTAGGGGGGTTCTGAACATTCGATTGCGTATAAAAACAATAGGCTTACAGTGTTTACGGATTGTGATTTTTGTACCAAATTTGACTCGAATCGGTCCATTCGTTCGTCAGTTATCGTCTCCACAGACTCACTGACATACACACACACATACTTTCACACACACACACACAGACAGACATCACTTCAAAAATGTTTGATTCGTGATCAGGGATGCTTGAAACGTGCTCTCCCGTCGAAAACTCGAATTCGAATTTTCGACCCCGTCACAATACTTTCCTTATACATTATGTATATAAGGAAAGTAACAAAGAAATGCGATGTAGGTATTCCGCATGCTGTCCTATCGGATTTCAGATGTTCATGATCCGATATAATAACTCAGTTAATAAAACTGCTGCTACGATATAATAAATTTTATACGTTCTGAAATTTAGGAAGGTATGTATCTCATAAACACTATTAAGTTAAGGTCTTATGATTTAAGAGGTCTTATGGCCCCAAGATTAAAGTTAAACCAAGAGATATTACTTTCCCAATATACACTGCTCACAACTGAAATCGTAACACCCTGAAGAAATTGACGTATTCTTATGAAATTTACAGAATATATTTGTAACATGGAGATGTGCGTATGATCAAAAAATCATACCTGGAAAATGAAAGCATGGAACTTTATTGATATTAGATCAATATGGAATAGGCCCACCGCGATTGGCTACACAGGATTGAATACGACGAGGCATCCCGTCAATGAGAGTGTCAATGGTGTGCTGAGGGATGGCATTCTACACAGCATGCAATTGGGCTTGTAACTGAACATGGTTTGCTGGAATTGGGAATTCTCTTAATCAGCGACTCATAATGTCCCGGATATGCTCAATTGGCGACAAATCAGAAGAATATGCTAGCCAAGGCAGGATATCAAAACATTGTAGACTATTCATAGTTATCCGTGCAGTATCTGATCTGGCATTATCCTGCTGAAAAATCAGTCCAGGTCTGGTTGATAGATATGGCTGTACCACAGGTCTCACAATGTCAGAGACGTATCGTTGTGCCGTGATACTGCCAGAAACGTGGACCAAAGGTATTCGTCCACCAAATGTTATACCACCCCAAACCATGGTACCGCTTAGGGGGCTGTGTGGCGACTGATAGATAAAGCTTCCTGGTGGCGTTGTTGAAAGCGTCGCCATACGCGAGTACGGGTGATTCATCCGTGAACAAAATATTTTGCCATTCTGTCGACCAATTGCGTCTCATTTAATACCACTAGAGGCGACGTAACCGGTGAAGATGTTGAAACGGTAGTTCTCGAAAAGGTTGTCTACCTCGGAGTTCTGCGTCAAGCAAACGGTTTCGAATTGTTTGCGTCGAAATCACGTTACCTGTATTGTGAGATAAATGTCGTTGTAACACGGTTGCTGTGGTAAATTGCTCCCGTGCAACGCTTCTTAGAAGCATACGATCTTCACGTGGTGTGGTACACTTGAAAGCTCCACTAGCTGATCTTCGTGTCGTTTGGTTGTTTCTCACGAACTGTAACACACACCGTTGAACTGTGTTCACATCACGACTCAACAGTTCAGCGATCCTTCGAAGGCTCAATCCACCCTTACGTGAAACAATGATTTGTTGCCGTTCCGTTGACGACAACTGAACGTATGCGGTACGTCGACGTACTCTTGGCATACTGTGATGATTTTTACAACTTGAAACCAATGACGCTACAATTTAGATGTAATATCGCTCCTCCTTGACATGACGCTTTTATGCTTCTCGGCAAGGTGTTATGTCACTATGCGTAACGAAACTGTGATCATTTGCATATCTCGTTTTGCTGTTTCCATTGCCTGATTTACATAAAGTTACATTTACAACTTTATGGTGTTGCGATTTCAGTTGTGAGCAGTATATATAGTATTATGTATATAGAGATGTGGGTTTTCAGGAAAATTTTGAGCTTATTCTTAAATATTACATTTTAACTAGAATAATATGTACAGTGACTTTTAAAAGCACGTATTCTTACATTAGAGCTACAGTAATATCTAAATAATATCTGGTTGAAAAATGGGTTTAAATTTAGAAATACACTCATTGCCATAAAAATTTGCACACCAAGAAAGAGTTGTCAGAATCAAACGAAATTTTATATATGTGAGTGCAACGTTGCTATAAGTAAGTGATTACAAAATTAAAGCAAAAGGATCATTTATTACAGGAAAAACTATAAATAAATGGAGGTTTTAGTATCCTGTTGGGACACCTCTAACGTGAACACACGATGCGATACGGGTGGGCATTGAGGCATACAAGTCCCGTATGGTGTCCTGCGTCATCTCATTCCACAGCTGTTGTAAGCACGCCTCTAGTTCGACCAAACTCGTAGCCTTTCCAACTTGCCATCTCAAGTGATCCCAGACATGCTCGATCGGTGACAGATCTGGGGTTTGGGCAGGCCAGGGAAGGGTGTTAATGTGGCGGAGGCATTCCTGTGACACCTTTGCTGTGTGTGGCCGAGCATTGTCCTGTCGAAAAATGCCTCCTAGGAGCCCTGCCATGAGTGGTAACACATGTGGCTGAAGGATGTCACGAACGTACCGCTGGGCTGTCATGGTTCTGTGGATCATTATTAGACGTGACCGGGTGTCGTATGTGACGGCACCCCATACCATCGCACCAGCTTTGGGAGCGGTGTGCCGCTGTAAAGCGAAGGCAAGATTGAGACATTCACTACGGGGCCTCCATACACGTACATGGTTGTCATCACTGCCCAAATTGAATCACGATTCGTCGCTGAAGACGACCTGGTTCCATTCGATTGAGGTCCAATTCCGTCGAGCGCGACACCACTCGAAACGGAGGCGACGGTGGGTGGGTGTCATTGGCAGCACACGTAATGGGCGCCACGATACCAAATGTCCTTCAGCCATGCGCCTCGCGATGGTACGGGCAGACACAGGGGGCCCGTAGTGAAGCTGTTGCCTGTGTCCGGATGGCGGACAATGATGCAGTTGGCGCTGTGCGTGCCGGGTAATGTGACGGTTATCTCGGCTATTGGTCTGCCGAGGGCGTCCTGAGCCTGGCTGCCGTGTATGCGACCTCTCTCTCGTCCACTGGTCCCAACATCTCCTCACAATAACGTCAGAACGGCCTAGGTGGCGGGTTACTGGCCGAGCTGACCACCCGGCTTCCATCATCCCGATGATTCTTCCCCTCTCAAACTCTGACAGTTGATCATATCGTCTTTGATGGCGGCGTGACGGCATCCCTAATGAAAAAGCGTCCCTCTGCAGCATACCAAATAGACAAAAAGCATTTGTGCACCTTTTTCTGCGCAATCACGCTGTATTTCTAATTATTTGCATATCGGCATGACCCGAACCTTCATGTTAAGTTTCGTTACGATCCCACAATTACTTCTCGGTGCGCAAATTTTTATGGCAATGAGTGTATATAAAAATATTCTATGCACAAAAATTTCTAATACATATATTGAAGTCGGCAGCTGCATTTTAATATTTTCATCGAGTACCTGTGCTTTTGAAAAGTTATAAAGTAATTATATTTTATCTATAACAACAGAAAAAATAATTTTGTAAATCATAAATTTAAAATAATGCACAAAAGAAATACTAAATTAAAAACAAATACACATTGCTAAACACCCGGCCATCCATTTAATTTTTCTATGTCTACGATGAGTCGGATGGTCTGGGCTTTCGACATTGCTAAACCCTTTCTAAATCAAATAATTAACTCTTTATCACAGGTGTAAGGAATAAATTATTAAATATAACTTTCATACGCTGGTTTTCTTTAAGGAAGGATTAGAAAATTTTATTTTTCATAAGCAGCAGTTTCATTTATTGCGAAGAAGTATAAGAAAATTTATTATAAGAAAGATTAATCATGGATAAAGCATTGATTATGAAACACTTTCCAACTGAAATGCAATTCTATTTAAATATCTCTAAATTGTGATACATTCAGTGCTGATATACTTTATTATATTTGAAAACTTAAAACTTTATCGGAAAAATGAACTTTATTCAAATGACATCATCAAAATCAAAATACACTCTTTTACAAGGGGCGCGATAGCCCAGTGGTTAGAGCATGGGAATTGCACTCGGTAGGCCCGGGTTCGATTCCCTCCACTGCCAAAACTACCGCAGTGTTCACTCGGAGTACGATTAGGTGAAACATCTTACGTACTTACCCCTGGCTCTATAAGTAAAAGCAGTGAACATTTCATTCATACACTTTTATTCCAGACTCCAGAGTTAAATATTTGTGTGAAAAATTCAGCAATTCTTATACAACTCATCTTACAATCACTTGTTTACATTCTGCATCCATTAAAATTAGACTTCGTTGTAGAAATAATCAAAGTTTGATGATCGTTTAAACTCAAATATATTGTAATTGCGTTATTTCAGTATGTAGATGCATAGAATTTAAGCAAAAATAAAGCGGTTTTAGGATGGATGCAACACTAAATATAAATTTAAAAGAAATTTAAAAGACTTTAAAAATCAGGATTTTTACTCTAGGAAAAAAAATGATGGATGCCATATTTTATTTTGAAGTAGGTCACATGATCTCTTCATATTACATGGCTATAATTATTATTTTAAATTTTATTTAAAAACTACCCAACTTATTTTACTGAAATTTTTTTTTAATTCAATTAACATGGCAACAACAGATCGAAATCCAGTTACAGTAGCCACACAAGCCTCCATGCCTTATTCGGGATTCGAACCAGAGCCCTCTAGACAGCAGCCGAACATGCTATCCACTACACCACCTGGGCGGCCAAACATGGCCCATTTTATGGGATAATTTGAATACGTAAAATTGTCTAAACAATTTGTGAATTTTAACTTCGCTTAAAAAATATTTGAGAAATTAGGTCCCATAGAGTTCAATGTATTTCATTTTTTCAAGCCGGGTTCAACCTAAAACTAATTGGGTGATATTATTCATTTACATTCCCATATATCTTACAGACCATCTCAACAACATTCTAAAATTTCATTTTGATAAAGTCATTTTTACGGCAGTTATCGTGCTGTAAACAGACGTATGGTGTAAACAGACAGACAGACAGAATGAACAAAGTCATAAACACTTTTCAGCTATGTTGTAAAGTATTAAAATAAAAACTACTTATAATTTAAAAATAAACAATTAAATATTATATTAACAATGTTTAAAAAATGCTTGCTGATGAGGGTTAAAAAAAAATATATATATATATATATTAATTAAAAAGAAAACATGGTTTAGACCAATGGATTTTCAATTAGCCAACTCTACTGTTGCTAATTGAAAGATAAATTTGACAGACTCCTGGTTATGCCCTATAGGCTGTAGTACATAAATTTGCCCAGCACGAGCCTGGAATCAACCACTTTCTTGAATCACTACTCTACTTTTACTAAAAATTAATTAATAATAATAAAAATAAATAGTTTAATTTATCAAAGGTATAAGAAATATATTATTAAATATATAAAAATATTAAAAAAGTGCTTATAATTAAACCCTTTATTTAAAATAATTCCTATATATAATATTAAAATTTGTTTAAAAACTGCCTGTTGTATTGTCCTTCAGCCTAATCACTTGCAGAAATATTCCATATTTATTACATTTTCCTAAATTTTACATAATTAATTGCCACAAGCTTCTAAAATATGATCTGCTGTTTTATCAGAATGAGCAAAATGTCCCTTGCACCCTTCTAATAGTTCTTGTCTATCTTTTTCTGCCAAATAAAACATTATTCCCTTTACTCTTTAAAATTAGAAAACTAAATCAAAGATTTCTTAATTACCTGCTTTTCAAAAAGTAGTGTAGAAAAAGTATTACATTTCATTTTCAAATTAATCAGGGAGAAAAAAAAATTGGAAAATTTTCCGACCCACATCTCTAAATGTATATGGAATTGTGATGGGATTGAAAGTTCAGATTCGAATATTTGATGGAAGAGCACGTTTCAAACATCCCTGAATTGGAATCGAACATTTTTGAGGGGATGTCTGTGGAAGCGATATTTCTCGAAAGGAGCCTTTCAACACATATAGGTCGATTGTTACAATCTGTGAATACTGAAAGTTTATTGATTTTAAACGGATATTAGGAAGACTCCCCAATTTTTGAATAAAATTTTGAAGAAATCAGAAACCTTTAATAATATTATATAAATGATCATTTCTTATGTAATTTTTCATTAGAAAATGCATGACACACACTTCAGAACGTTAGCATGAACCATTCTCAAGATATTGCATGTTTTTCTAATAAATTTATCAAAAATATTACACAAAATTAAAAAGAGTATTAACTATCCTGAAATATGCTTACTTTTCATGCAATATTATGCGACAAATTCGTTATCATTCACGTGGATCTAGTTCTTTCCATTCAGGAGAGAAGATATTTGAGTAATAGTTTCGTATTTAATGACCCATAATTAGCAAATATTCATTTATATATAAGAAAAGCTCTACTCTCTGTCTGTGTGTAATGCTTGGCGATAAACTTTGTGAACTTGACAATTCATTTAGCAAAATATTGCCAATATGTCACCCAGATTAATGGAAATCTAGTCAAGATTGTAAAAATGACGTCAAATCGATAAACTTTAAAAATTTTTTAATATATGGACTATATTCCTTATTGCGGATGCTATCAATATAGATAATTGTAAATTTAGAGTGAAATATAAGTTTATTGGGTACTTCAAAATAGTTTAGCATGTTATCTGGAAAAGCACCAAATGTACAATTCAACGTTAAAAACATTGTGCAGTTGATATTATACATCATTTTTTTTACTGTGAAAGGAGTAAATTAATTACATTATATAGGGAAAGTCATGTGCTGCCCACATCAGATTTTTTTTATATCGACTACATAGTTCAACATGTCTTTCGTAGGAAGGGAGAACCATTCTATCACCGACTAGAACGACATGAAAGTATTTCGTTACAATACTCCTCTTCACAGTGAAACGACAGTAGATTGTAGAAGGATAACCCTGAGTTGTGACTTCATCAAACAGTAGTGTCATCTGATAAACGTTATGATTCTTCTCTGCAGAGAAATGCGGAAATTAAAAGTTGAGATAAACTTTTAGATCATCCCATTTTCGACGGTCAACAAATCAGAACATCAAGGGAATAAACATTTAATTTTTACCAGTGTTTTAAACCAAGAGTACATTCAGGAATAAATGTTTGCATATATATATCAAGTTTAAAAAGCTCTTATTTATCAGCTTCACTTTATACTAATTATATGCATGATTTTAGGAATTTAATGTATTGATGATCCATTTTACACAATACAAGTAGTTTTTGAAATCCTGTGAAAGTTAGTTCTTCTTCATTTGGGAGCACCTGCAAAGGAACTGATGAAGAATTGCCATTCATTGAAAAATGGAGGGTTATGGTGGTATTAACTACAAGGCTCAAAACAAAGTGTAAACAATAATTTTACCAAGTAGAAGTTAATTGAAAACTTATAATAGTCTCCCTTGTTTACAAGGTGAAAGATCTACCAATTGACTTGTTAATTTGTGGATGAAAAACTTTCACATTTTCTCTTAAGCAATTATGGTGGATCCAAGGTTGCAATCATGAAGTTAAACAAGGAAGGAGCTGAAACCTATGGACAAAATGCTTAAATATATTCGAATGTTTGAGAATTTTATATATATATATATATATATGTGTTGCTAGTGTTAATCCCATCCCATCCGAAACCAGAAAGCATGGTGTTTAATGAATATGTTTTTAAAAAGTGCAAAATTTCCAAAGGGGAAAAAAGATGAAAGAACTTATCTCACCCCTCCTCCTTTTCCAGTCTTTAGAACATAAGTCAGGCACTGATGATCACCAAATTTGCCATTTGCAATAAAAATATTCGATTGGCTACTTTTTTTAAAGTGGGGAAGCTCCTTTCATACAAGGCTATTTTTTAAACATTATTTCAAATATATGTGTTGCTATATATGTGTTGCTAGTGTTAATCCCATCCCATCCGAAACCAGAAAGCATGGTGTTTAATGAATATGTTTTTAAAAAGTGCAAAATTTCCAAAGGGGAAAAAAGATGAAAGAACTTATCTCCCCCTCCTTTTCCAGTCTTTAGAACATAAGTCAGGCATTGATGATCACCAAATTTGCCATTTGCAATAAAAATATTCGATTGGCTACTTTTTTTAAAGTGGGGAAGCTCCTTTCATACAAGGCTATTTTTTAAACTTTATTTCAAATATTAGAGAATTTCACAATATTTTTCAGATTATTGCAGAGAAAATATCGGCTTTTTATAAGGAAGAAAACAATAGCTATAGCAAAAATTATAAAAAATAAATAATATCTGTGGCTACAAATTTTAAAAACTGTCTATTAAAAAATAAAAGTGGATAATTTGTGTCTGCAGAAAAAAGATATCCCTGATCACAGCTTGTTAATCATGCTTCTAAATTGAAGGAATGTAAAGTATCCCTTTTTAGTAAACATTATAATTAAAGAATAAGATTTGGGATAATTAAAATAATTTTATATCAGACCATAAGAAATTTCTATCACATGTTCAAGTTTATTTATGTGCTGTTAGATAGCCTTAAAGAGTGTCGAAAGCCCAGACCACCCGACTCAAGCCTTAAAGAGTGAAATTTTTTTTTGAAAAAAAAAAAAAAAAAAAAAAAAAAAAAAAAAAAAAAAAAAAAAAAAAAAAAAAAAAATCACACTCTTTAAGGCTTCCTTCCCGGTCATCCAAATAGTTGCTCAAGTCCTCTGGATGAGTCGGACGGCCTGGGTTTTCCACACTCTTTAAGGTTTGAGTCTGTGAAATTTTTTTTTGAATATTTAGTGAGATGTTATCTTTTTCATAAACATTTGATATATGTATAAAAACTAAAAGTCTTTAAAATATAACAGAATCATTATATCTGTATTTATTTATAATAGTTATAAACTGGCAATGTAAGTTCTCTTTATCTCAAGTTGCAAAAATATGTTAATATTCTTAAATGTCATATGTACTTTATATAATATGTACTTTATATATTAATCATAAGTCTTAAAATATTACTTTAAAATAATATGATTGGTTAGGTTTTCTGGACATAGAATATGAGGCTTTCCATGATGCATTATACATTAAATGTAGAATACATATTCTATGTGCCCAACTTTGGCCTCTTACATGTTGTACATTTTGTCAAATTTAAGGGGTAGATCAAAGAAATTCTACTAGTTTGTCATTTTTTTTACAATGATAGACCATAAGAAATTATGGTCTGTCATTGTAAAAAACTGCCTCTTACATGTTGTACATTTTGTCAAATTTAAGGGGCAGATCAAAGAAATTCTAAAAGTTTGTCATTTTTTTTTTTTTACAATGACTATTTTTAGAATAAATCTAGGAGGCTGTTCAGGATGTTCAGGAAATGTTCAGGATGATTAAAAAATTGCAAGTGCAATTTTAGGAAAGTTTAAAACCACAAGGACATTTAGATATTTTAGATTTTAAATTGGTTTTGTAACTGATCCAATATTTTGAAATGAGCACATTTTGCTGGAATATTCTGAGCAAAAGGTTGGTGATCAATGCATGTTGAGGATCCAACTTGAATATGTCCATTATGTTAGGACCAAATTAGATTAGGAGTTTGATTTTAATCTAATATGAAAATGGGTATCATTCTTGCATACATTCTGTCCAACTCCTTTTCATTTCCTCTAGCTTTTTTCGTCAAGGGTCGATTTTACAACCACTGCATGTGATCCTCTTGCCATAATCACCAAGTAATCCCAGCCCATTATTAAAATATGAAATGTATGAATTAAATTCTTTTCTTATACAGTGTTTGATGGCAGAATTAATAAAAACTAATCTTTATTACTCTAATAAAAACTGTTCAAGATATTTATTTTTCTGAATATTGGCAAATGGGCAATGTTTTACAATGCATTATAACACTAAACGAAAAATAAAATGTTTAAAACTGCAAAAGCAATGCAATTTAAAATGAGTTCCATTTTATGTGTTATTTTGGGTGATAAAATATAAATACTGTATATAGAGAATGAAAAAAATATGAATTTGAGTTTGTAGAGAAAGTCAAGCACTGCTCACACAAGATTTTTTAAATTACATAAATTCCCTGCACAGTACAGTGAAAATAATTTATTATAATAGTTATATACAAGTTCCTTTTTGAAAAAAAAAATAAAAAATCTAAAAACTAAAATCTTTTAAACAACTTTCTAAAACTTCAAGCTAAAACCAGGACCTTTAGCAGAGTGCCCCTCTTGAGCCCCAGCCATATGAAATCCCGCAGCAGCCATCAGGCCTTCATCATCAGCATCACCCTGCAGAAAAAAAATGAACAACTTTTTAATATGAACAGTCAAAGAGCTTATATTTCAAATACGTCAATTTTGCTTGAGTCATGACTCTAGCCTTTAAAACCAATTTATCAAATACTATCACTACACTGATAATTATTAAGGTCCCTGAAAGTTTGCTGTAACATTTGAGTACAAGTAGGTATCACTGAGTAAATACAATCAAGTTTTCCAATACATGGCATCGTCAGGAACTTATGAGCTAATATAGCATGGTTCCCACTCTTTAAGAGGATCAAAATTTCAGGCCAAAATTAGTTTAACACCATTATGTGTTGCTTTTATTAATTTTAATTCATTTAAGGGGAGGAGATCACTTTCAAAGTTACCCCCCCCCCCCCCCCGATATTTTGATACATTGATAGATGGAAGTCAGACTTGAAAATAGGCACTGCTCACAGGTTGATTAAACAAAGCAGTGTGGAGATTAAATGAAACAACTAATCGACTACCATTCGACTCACCCATTGTTTTAATCAGAAAACTTCCAGGAAGTTTATTAACTGTGACATTCTTCTCTCCCCAATTTTCATCCCTCATATCCATACACGCACACACAAATATATATATATATATATATATATATATATATAATAAAAATTGATAAAACATTAAAAGATTAAAAGAACAAGATTAAAAAATCATATAAATGAAATTTAATGCGCAATGTCAACAATGAAAAGGAAAGAATAGAGATGTGTTTGTGATAGGGGAAGCATTGCGACAAAAGTATCCTAAGGACTTTTTAAAATGTCAACTAGATAATCATTACAAAAATAAATATTCACAAGTACATGACATCATGGAAGTTTGTAATGATGAAATGGCAACAAAAAGAAATAGAGATTTGGATCATTGAGTATTTTATAACAACTACTTTCACTCATGGTGAAAGAAGAAACAACTGAATGTTGTAACAATTTGATATAAGAGTATGTGAAGCATGGTATGGATTATGACTGTTTAAAATAACGAAGGGGAAGGATGAATTTTTGTTCCATATTGTTCTTTGGATTATGACAGCATTCTATGGGAATTAGGTATAATTTCTTCTTTACTCCTTTGAAAATCAAGGTCTATTCTTTCGAAGTGCATACATTGGAGAAGTGCTACGGGAATTGTTACCATACCAGGAGTGTGTCGCAGCCTAGCAGCATGCTGAAACCGGGGATTTAAGGGGTCACAATACCCCCTTAGGCTTTTTCAGCATATTGCACGTTAGCCTTCCCATCCATTTTTTATTCCATTTATATCTTATTTATATTTTATTTTAATATATATATATATATATATATATATATATATATATATATATATATATATATATATATATATATAATCAAACCTATCAATTTTACAAAAAATCTGTGATAGAATAGCCACTAAACTAAAACTGTTTACTGGCCAAAAGAATTAGACCTGAAAATTTGAATTTTCAGGTCTAATGGTCTATTACATCATAGGGGAATAAAAAAAAAAAAAATTTGGAAAATTTTTAATTAGGAAAAGTGCTATGGTCGAATACGATAAGCTATAAGAGGAAGGAAATAGGAAATGAAACGATAGAGAAAAGTTGTGGCTGGAATGGAAATTCATGCCTTTTAAAGGCTTTTCCAGCAAAAAAAGAAAACTTTTTAAGGATCCCCTAAAAATGAAAATTCAGGCTCTTATTAAGTTTTTTTTTTAGGATAGTAGGAACCATGTATAAGCCTTCTCATAATCTTGAGCAATTTCAGCTCAATGTCCTGTGCAATATTTATATCCACTATAGTTTGAGGTCTACCTGATGAAGATGTCAATTTAGTTATATCAATTCTACATTACTCTGGCATACCTGCCAACTTTTTGAAATGAAAAGAAGATTTGAGATAAAATTTAGAAAAGCACATGATGCTACAATTTAAGGCCAAAATAGATAAAATATAAAAAATTTCACTATGTGGCCTTTTAAAAACAAAGACAACAATTTTCTTATCTGTATAAAGAGTAAAAAAATACACACCTCTGCCAGAATATTATACTTCTTCTCATGCAAATTGTTTTACATTTAGTTTAAATTACTACACTATAATTTAAATGATATATGTTTAATGAGGTGGAATTAATCAAAAGCAGATATAAAAATTCTGACAATCTTATTTCCTTAGTTTAGACATATTGGAAAATAATAAACTGTTTCTACTTATAGTGATACTACCTAATAGTCACAAACTTCCAGGGGACACTGCATATAACAAGAGTCACTCAAGAGTCAAAATCACAATATCTCCAGTTAAAATAATATTGAATAAAAGTTTTCCGCAAAAAAGAAAAGGCTTGCATTGCAATAAGGAAATTGGAAATACAGTCAAACCTGCCTTAAACAGAATTTCAGGAAATTCGAAGAATTTTCAGTCTTGAAAAGGTCTCTGTTTCATGCAGGTT
This sequence comes from Amaurobius ferox, assembly GCA_951213105.1. NCBI lineage: Eukaryota > Metazoa > Arthropoda > Arachnida > Araneae > Amaurobiidae > Amaurobius > Amaurobius ferox. The sequence goes on from OX578137.1 coordinate 29,910,141, forward strand.
ATTTCAGTAAAAGCAATATTTAAGGTTTAGATGGAAATGCAGATAGTCCATATATAATTGCCTACCTATACAAAAATTCTGAAAAGTGTATTTAAACACACTATACTATATAATAGCTTATTTAACTATTCTAAATAAGTATATATGTACAATGTTGCATACACTGAGATTACAAAAGTATATGTAAATAAAAAACAATATGCCCCATGTCCTGACTGTTAGCTTATTACCATACATAAAAAATTGATAAATTGACATACAGTAAAATATGATTGCTTACCATAAAATAAAATAAATAAATAATAACACTGTATTTTTAGTGAGATGAACTTTTAATAATAATCCAACATGATTTTTTGGACATGTCTTATTAATGATGCAACTTTCAGTTAAAAATCGTGCATCGACTAATATTTCTAGCCTTTCAGAATTTCTCAGATTAACTAAAAATTCTTGGAAGTTCTGAAACAGCTTTCAGATATCACCATATAATGTAATAGAACATTCTGTGAAAAATGGTTCTCTTGGAAATAAATGGATAGAATAGTTGGGTGATTTTTTCGTTCTTTGTTTATTACAACAGGTGTTTCATTAACAAATTATTTTAAATTGATTATCAGTTTCTGCATTGTGCTGGTTCCGTTTCATACAGAAAAAATAACAAATTTCCTATATTTTTCGATGGGGCTAAAAATATTCTCTGCTTATAACAGTATTCTGTTTACTACAGGTTCCATTTGAAACAGGTTTGACTGTACAATAAGAAATTTATGAAGGAGTCTTCATATGACAGAAAATAGTGTGTATACTCAGTTTTGATGGAACTACTAAGAATTATTTTTTTTGCATACTTATTTTGTACAATTATACTAATTTTCAGAAACATCGGAAATGACATCTCCAGAACTGGAAAACCTTAGTGAACCCTACTTCTTTTAGAGTTTAATGCTGAATTCATATTAGTCATCATTAAAGCTATATCTATAGCCAATCCTAAGAAATAGATATTTCAAGGAAATTTTTTGAGCTGGGTGGGAAAAAGAACCATAAGTGGAAATCATTAGTAAACCTCCCATTTTCCTCCAGAATTTGATGTTGAATTCATACTACATCATCTAAGCTATAGCAGATCTCAAGAAATAAAGGTTTCAAGGAAAATGCAAACTTATAACCCGGATAGGGAAAAAAAAATTCCAAAAATGAAAATCTTTAGTAAACTTCATTTTCCATCAGAATTTGATGCTGAATCCCAATTAGTCACCATCTGACCTCTATCTATAGTAGATCCTGAAAAATATATATTTCAAGGAAATTTTTTTTTCAAAGACAATAGTATAGCAAAATTTTTGCCACCAAGAACAAAGTTTGAAAAATATTAGACAGGTGAGTCTTCTTCCTACATTGTGCATTGTCCATTATTATACTGAACTGATTTTGTTCTTTTATTTGCCCTCTTACCAGAGCCATCACTATCAAAGGGCTTATAGGGTTCCGGTCTTTGAACTTTAGAGCTTCCCAAACATACTTAATCATAATTGTATTAATATTAAAAAGCCTATAATAATGATGGTAACGTGGAAAGGCACCCCAAAATTCTAAAGGGTGGCTTTTCTTCTTGTAGTAAAAATTATAATTTTTTGTAATGAATTATGGGCAATATTTTTAAATTATAAATTAAATCCAATTTAATTTAAATTTTAAACATTAGGTCTTGATCTAAAAATATATCGAGACTTTATCAAAATGAAATAAAATGCACAGATTTCAATGAATACATTCTAGATGGAGGGTAGAAAAGTTAAGTACTAGTTATTATTCAAAATAACATGGATATGCCTTTTATACAAATGAAAATCAGAGCCCAATAAAGATGAAATGGTTTGCATGAATAATGCTTGCAAAACAACACTCTAATCAAGCTTAATAAAATTATTCATTGTTTTCCCGTCTCATTTTAGAACCACCTTTTTCAATATAGTTGAAAATATCGAAATTATAACTAATATATTTCGAAAACTAAAACTCCATCTGAAATACTATATATCTTTGTAGGGTTTTTAAAGGGCTATAAATAATTCCCTTATTGTTTATAGCTAGCACGTTTTCGAGATATAAGCATTACAAACACAATTCGACAAAATGATTGCTTAAAATCTATGAGTTTTATAAAAATAAATTTTTGATCTAGAAACTGGATGATTCCACAATTTTTCTTGCCTACTGCTTATATCTATATTTTATAGTTTAGAAGATATTTTAAGTAAAAGTAAGCAAAGTGAAACAAAAACCATTTTTACAAGGGAGGGGGGAAGGTTTAAAATGTTAAGATAGTTTTTGCATATCCATAAATAGTACACATTTCTGACAAAACAAGTATAAATTACAGTAGGCCCTCCCTTTGCTGACAGCGGCTTTCCGGAACTTCTGTGGTTCAAAAGATGGCGCGTTTCGCTTCTGAACTGTTCCCAAAGGACGGTGAATTTTTTGCAAGCCTAACTCCGGAAAAAAATTCACTAAAAATCCCCCATTTAACACAGCATTCTACTTTTTTTCAATTAGATGTATACGTTACACACAAATTATCTTTTATTTAAATATTGAAAATTTAAATGATTAAAAAATGATTAATTAACTTGATTAAAATGGTTATTTGTTATGCAGGAAAAATATCCAAATGATTGTACTCGATATTTTATACAGCCAATAGAGATTATGTACAATTTTTAAGAAGAAAGTAGTTTTGTTACAAATTAATTCGTCTTTTACGTATAATGTACTTCAAAACATGAATTCACACACAGACCAACATTGCAATCTTTGCATTCATAAAAACTGTTCGTGCACTCATCAGAAATACCAAAAATCCACGAATCTTCACTATCTGCATTACTTTCATAACTATCCTGTTCGATTACCATGTGAGTATATTCTTCTATAGAACGTATTGACCCAGCCATTCTCTTATCCGAAATAACATAATAAATTCCACTGTCGCACATTCCTCTAAAACCCAAACAAAGAAAAAACTCTATTACATTCCTATAATTCACCCATGCAATCATTAAACTAAAATCGAAACGAGAACCCATACTCAATTATAGTATAGCAGAGTCTGCAAAAATGATCTGCTTGTTTATATTACAAAACCATGTTTTTCCGTTCTAGATGAATTGATGATTCATAGGGAAAATACACCAAAGTCAAGTATTAGCAAAATATATTGTACTTGTTAGAATGGACATTTAGAAAAATCTAGTATTCAAATAAATTCAAACAAAAGTGTTCCATATGAAAATGCACATTGGTGTCAGTCGTTCTTTAGGGTAAATTTTTCCTGGACGTGAATGCGTGAGTATCATCCTTGAACGCAGTTTCACAGTCGCGCGAGGATATGTGTGTGTGTCTGCCATCAGCAAAGGGTTTATATAATTTATTATAATCATTTTTTATAATCATTTTAGCCAGGCATGAAGACAGATGTTGAACTTCTATGATTGGAGTTTGACACAAAAACAATAATTACAAAGGTAAAATTGCTGTGTTAATTCTAAATATTCGATTTGCATTCTTGAATTGGATTCAATTCCCAATTGTTCAAAAATTGAAATCTAAAATAACAAATATATGACATGGTCAAATCAACAATTGAAAACAATTATTAAATAATTAAATTTCATAATTAAAACAATTATCAAATGAAGCTAAAAAAAATAAAATAATTGTCAGACGGAGAAAAACAAAAATAAACATTACTGGTAATAATAAAAATGGATATAGATATAATCTGCATTATCCAACAAATAAATCTATAAAATGCCAAAGGTTCTGGAACACTTACCTCAGTCAATTGTCCTTCAACAATGCACAAGTTTAATGTAGACATGCACATACTATGAAATTATCATAATGATCATACGTGTAGATAATGCATATTTAAAATATCTAATATGAATGAAACTTATAAAAATCAAGCAGCAATGCACATAAAATTGAAAAATAAAATAAAAAGACAATATTGCAAAATCTACCTATCCTATTCATCAATATTGAAGTTGCACTGTATAAATACACTATATTCCCGAAAGTATCTGGTTACCTTACTGAATTTGTACATTGAGGAATGTCTAGTTTCAGCTGTCATAGAATTTTGTGTTTGCTTTTAGGAGCACCTTGTCAAACTTTGATGTGCACTGGAGTGGTTCATGGAAATCGACATGGAAATATTGGTCTAACTAGCTCAAAGTGCATATTCAAACACTATAGAAAACCTTTGGGCAAAATGTAGTTTGACCTTACCCAAGATAATCTTACTCTTAAGTAATGTGGTCTATTTCAAAAACATTTAATGCACAACTAAAGATATCAACTCAATATGACAAATGAACCTTTTGGGTTTGGCAGAACGAAATGAGATTCGCCTGCATCAGAGATAAGCAAGCTAAGAAATAGATAAAAATGGAATATAAACAGCAACAAAAACATTACAAGGCAGTCAGCCAGGCTGTGAAAAAAAATTGAGTACAGGCCATTAACCAATTTTTTTTTTAATATGAAAGGCTTTAAAAAGTCAAGATCATAGATCAACATGCAGTCTTGTATAATTCTTGTAAAAGAAAATGCAAAATGGTGGTCAAAATTAAAACAATGCTGAGCAATGGAAGATTTATCAAATTCTTGTGTTTTGGCATAGTTTTCAAGTTTCTTCATTTAAAAATTTAAAGCACGTTTATTTTAATCAATATCAGAAAGACCACACTGACAAGAAATACTGAAAATGGCCCAATATAACAAATGAACCCTTTGGGTTTGATGGAACAAAAGAAGATTCATGTCCATCACAGAGAGCAAAAAAATCTAACCAACTGTTCTAGCAGTGAAGGTCAACCTTGGTCGTGATGGCAAAAGTCCAATACTTGCCAAGAATGAATGCTCACTTCCAATGTTCGCTGAATTGAACAAAACACAGAAAAAAAATTTGGAAGTAGATTGTTTATGCTGTAGTTTGTCCCAGTTTATTAAGATTTGGATTTTAACATTTCTATCTCAATTCCTTCAAACAACTCATGTTCGCACTATAAATTTTGACAAGCAGCTCAGCAGAATTGAAAAGTCCATGATCTGTTCGTGAAAATGGCAAGAACCAGAAGTGCTCATAATAAATGGTAATACCCTGAATTTAAAATTCTGTGCAGAAAAATCAAGATTGAGTCATGCAGTTGAAACAAAGCATTTCTGAATGCACAATAATGCTAGTTCAGTAGGGTGTCCAAATACTTTTGGTGGCAAATACAGTGTATACTGTATAGCATCTGATAAATGAAGTGGGTAAATTTTGTTTTATGAAAATTAAAATAATTTATGGCTTATTCAATCTTCTATGAGAAAATTTTATTCTATTACAAATAAAACTAGTACTTAAGCATTTAGAAAATGGAATGTAAAGGTTTCAAACTAAAGCGTGTATATTTAGGGTGTCAACGATAGTCATGGGCTAGGCCAATAACTCAATATTTATTAGGCTATCATATATTTTTTTTATGTAGGTGTATAAAAAAATCCTTATGACACTACATGATGAGGCAATTTTAGGGGGCTAGCTTTTTTAGGGGTACAGGGGTATATTTAATTTCATTTTAGAAATCGGGAAAAAGGTCAATTACAAAGTTGTAAAAACTTGCAAAATTAATACTAAGCATTTTTATCTTACAGAGAAAGCTGCAAAATAAATTTCTAAATAACGATTTTAAAAGTTATAATTTTATTAATTGGCTTGCAACAATGTAAATGTGGAGACATTGGAAATAGAGACATCTTATTACACATGTGCAAACATGCATGATTGTTGAAAGTGAACATTTAATATTTTGTGTATAAGCCATTTTTATTCTTCTACATTATCTAAATGTCTGATTTTATTTAAAATATGGGGTTAGCTTGTATACACTGGTTTTCAGGGTTCCTTTCTATCTTTTATAATATAATAAAAATGCATTGTACTAATTCTATAATGCTCTACAACTTTGCAATTAACTTTTCCACCTTATAGCTGACAGAAAGTGAGATAGCTCACCCTGTACCCCCTAAAATTGTCATTTAGGGCAGTGCCAGCGCAGTTTCTTATAAACCTGTATAAATATACGATAACTCTAATACTTTCAGTTATTAACCTGGTTCATAACTCTTTTTGACACACACATACATACACATATATCGCATACATATGATGAAAGCACTCATTTGTGCTCTACATAAATGGCATCTAAACTTAGGCACATGTTACTAGGGGTGGGGCTGAGAGGCATTTTAAAGAAGTGTTAGTATTTATTTTATTTTTTAATAAATATGTAGTAACACTATCTTGTTTATTAACAATAAAATTAGGTAATTGTTAACTTAAGAATATTTTTTTAATCCTACTTAAAAATATTCTTAGCTCATTATTTTCTGGTTGACACACAAACAATCAAACCCTTTGAACTATGAAGTGTGAGATTTTGAGGAATGTAGAAATAAAACTAGATAAAGATTTGCTGTACTACAAAATATAAAAACCAAGTTTTACATGTAAGATATGCAAATGTTGTTATAAAAAAAATAACCTACTGGAATGTAATTTCATAAAGCATTCTATCCCATTACAATAAGCAAGCAGAAAATAAAGTAGTGCATTTAATTATCTGCTGTCCCTTTGCAATCAAGATCACTGTTTTATTTTTAAAAAGTATATGAGATTTTTATGTTTCTTAGTAATATATCCATTGGCTTCAATTTTTCAGAGAATTATGCACAAAATATTAATATTCCAAAACAGCTGTTTAATATTAATTCGTTGGTAACTTCTGGGCATACAGCCTACGTTACGTATGGTAAAACAAAAGATAACCCTTACAAATTATGTCAAGTTGTATAAAGAACAAACAAGACAAACAGATTTCCAATTTTATACGATTTTAACTGAACAGTACAGAAGATAAAGACTTTTTACAATAGGAGCAACTAAACAAGTTAATAAACACAAAAGAGAACATATATATATATACATTTTCATATGTCTAGATTCTTTCAGATAAATCACAGAATAAAAAGTGATGCTTTCCCAAAGCATAAATTAGCAGGGGCCTGTCCAGCTTTTTCCTGCGAGTCATACTCTAGTGAAAAAATTTTTTTCCCCTTCTAATTTTGGAAAAAAAAAAAAAATTAGAGCATGGCAGAAAATTTTTAACAAATTAACTTGGGTTTTGTATATACAATGCATACCAGCTTTGCTAGATAAAATTTCTTGACTTTTTAATGATCATATCAATAAAATATCTCCATATTTTAATTAACTCAAAATGTTCTTTGGAGGATATTAGTTATGCAATAGAAAAAAAAATATAACTTGACTCAAATTTTTCAGAAAATGTTTCAATTTACAATAGCTTGCAAAGTGTCTAATGATTAAAATCAAATAAATATATACAATCTAAATAAGTGTTTCTTTTATTTTGTTCAACAGTACTAAAGGTTCTTCAAAACATGCAAACACAATTGTGTGAATCAGATATAGCTATTGTAAATTTTTATAGGGGTTTTGATGAAAAATGTTTTTTTGCATACAGTTTTGGAGCCTACCTCAATGATTAATTTAATTTTCTAACATAGCCTAAAGGCTATCATGCAACATAATAAATGACAAATTATTAAATCAACCAGTTTTTAACTTATCTCAACTTATTTGATTTTGAATATTAATTTTGTTACACATAGAAAAATTCATAACTTAAAATTCATGATCATTTTCATAATTTTTGACCTTTTGATGACTTTTATAGCAAGTAGACACTCTTGATATAATTTTTATAATTGAGTGTATATCTAAATAACATTTGATGAACTAATCCTTTTAAATAATTAGTTCATCAATACGTTCATCAATGAACTTATAGAAGGGTTTATCCTTTGAAAGTTTTATTTTTTTAATGTTCTGGTCAAATTCATGGCTTTTTAAGAATTGTCTTTTTCACATTCATACTTCTGTGAAGAGTTCCTAGAAGAGACCCAGAACTTTTCTGAACAGACCTCTGTTAAGATATATAGGAAAATGACTAATGATATTGTCATACTTTATAACAATGTAACATTTGAAACAAACATAACAGTTCTGTCCGAAAGGCAGTCTATTGCACAAAAATAGGTGGGTAAAGGGATTTTTTACTTTCCACACCCAAGTTCAAATACCAACCATTTGTCTTGCATACTGCTTCCCACCAGATGGCGGTTTTGGACTTTGGGCTTTTCGGTGTCCTTGTTCACTTTTGGCAGGCCATGTTGGGAACATGTTTGGATCGACTGGCTTTGGTTTTTCATTGAAGAATCCATGAGTCCTAGCATCTTCAGCAGTTATTCTTCGAGCCGGATTATAAGTTAAAAACCTAGAAAATAAGAAAATGTTATACCAGGATGAGTATACTTTCCAAGTACCATGCAATTATTTTTCAAGGACATAATTTCTTCCATATTATGAAGTTATATATGTTTCTGGGAGGAAAAATCATAGCAAACTAACATTATTGTTTAATGTTGAAGCCATTGAGGAAATTTTTGGGAAAAAACAATTTTTAGGAAAATTTCAGTGACAGCATAACTGTTAGGGGAATTGCCAGGGAAAGCAGAATTTCTCAGAAAAAAACACAATGCTGTGAATCTGCAGAACACTTTCAACCCCGCCTTTTCCAAGCACTTTCAAGGCCTTGAAAATGTTAATCAAAAATTCAAGTACTTTCCCAATTTTCAAGCACCTGTATGCACCCTGTTATACAACCTAAAAAAGCGCCATCTTCATTCAAGGGCAGATTCCACAAGGGCTGTGGTCTAAGGCTTCTGAATTTTATTCAGGAGTTCAGAAAATTTTAAGTTTCTAAAACAACTAAAAATATCAGTTGTATGAAAATCAAATATAAATTTTTAATATAAAAGCAACTGATGTTTCTGCTAATTAATTGTTTTATGGACAATGTTTTATTAATGAAGTCAATTTCTGTAGTTGTTTTAGTACAGCAGTTTGAGTAATTTAATGTGAACAGTGCATTTTCCTATCTTTCTTGGAATAACTGCTCTCTCATTTATTTTGATGGAGGCATTTTTTGTCTCCAAAACCTTTTGAAACTTATTTGTTTTATTCATTTATGCTACTTTGTTAATGAAGTGGGTTCTTTAGCCATTTTTTTTTTTAGAGTCCTGAGCAATTTTATTTAAAATTAGTTAAACAGGGTTCATACTTTTTTGCAAGAACTCATTTTCAGGAGTTTTAAAGAGTTTCTTAGGAGGATTTGAGCATTTTCCCAGCAGTTTTACTATACACTAAAGCAAAAATAAAACAAAGATTCTTTAGAAGTTTCTCTTAAAGCTAGGTCTATTGGTTTTGTACCAGCAACATCACTCCAGCCAAAAAGGATTCCCATGAACTACATTATAATGCACATGCAAAAATGAATAAATAAATACAAAATAAAAATATTTTTTCTAACCAATTTCTACTGAATGTATTAAATATCAGTGATGTAATAAACATTTGCTGTGTTTAAAGCAGTGAAACTAATATATTCTAATGTCCAAAATGAAATTATTTTGTACACCAGAAAAAATGAAACAATTTTTTCATTTCAAGCACCTAAAAAATCTTTACAATTTGTGATTTTTATGAAAATAAGCTTAAATTAGCAATTTTTGCAAAAGAACACTAAAATATGCGACTTAAATAGAAAAAGTATGAAACTTCCTGATTTTTATAAAAAAAGTAAAATTTGTGATATCTATTTTAAGAATAAAGTTATTTTATAATTTTAAGTCTCAATTTTATGAAAGAATGCTAAAATTCAAGATCTTTATGAAAGAACGTTGACAATGTATTACAAAAGATTGTTAAAATTTGCAATTTTCATAAAGAATGCTAAATTTCCCGATTCTCTACATCATGTTCGGAAATAAAAGATCACGATGAAATTAATAGCAATTTTTCAGGAGAAATTTCTAATTTCCAGGATTCAAAGGCTAAAAAGAATAAAATAAGATGCTTTTAAGGGCCCTTTGAAACTCACGGATTTAAGGTTTTTTTAATAAGGATTTTCAGGAGGCATACAAACCCTGGTTAAAGTTAGCTCTAGAAAATAAATTTTTATGTTTCTCCCTCAACTCACAGAACATTAAAAAAAACATTGAAATATACAAACATTACCTATTAAGGAGATCAAAGCCAAGGTCTGTAAAATTGTGTCCAAAACGACTTCTTAAATTGTTGTATGGGTAATCTGTAAATGTCACCTTTTTAACCATTGGCAATTCACTGTATCCAGACCAAATCTTCTCACTTGGTGTACCAAGATCCTAAAGAAAAAAAAATCTGATAAATTTAAGAAATTTTTTTCAGATTATTGCATCACGACACTTGCCAAAATTTTACAAACCTTTATGGAAACAGACAAATTTTGTATAAAAATATAGCTGACTTCAAATGTCTCTAAAAACTTAACTCAAAGTGAGTTACAAAAAAAAAGAAAAAAAAAAGAAAATGTGGCTCCAGTCCATTGAGCCGAAATGGTTTTGTGCGAATAATATTTTGTAAAATAAAACTTCACTAAATTACAATAAGTTTATTAAATTGAAGACTATTTATTTCACTTCCAAACTTTCAAAGCACTACAAATTACTCGCTAACAAGATAGCTAGGACTTTTAATTTTTGGCCCAATTTTATCTGCATACTCCGGCCAGACTTCATGCCAACATGTCAAATTATTTTACTAACTTGTTCTTCGGTATATAAATTAAACTTATATATCGGACAAAATTTTACATTCAAGGTAATCTATAAACTTGTCTGACAACACCTAAATATGTACTTGAATATGTATATATATTTCCATCTATTCTATTCAAATTGAAATTTTATATGCATACATATTTTTTTGGTTGGTGATAGGGGAAGGAAGGTACAGTCCCTGTGGATGCCTCCCCCACTGGGTTCTGGTCTAAATTGGGTGGCTCTTCCGGCCGTCCAAACTGTTACTTTACACCTTTCTGGTAATGGGAGGTCCTTTGAGGAGGGGGGGGGGTTTCCCTTGATTGCTTCATTTATTTTAAAACCTTGTTGGCCCTTTCGGGACTTATTATTTGCATTTTTTTCTCATTTGTACTCCTGTCCAACTTTGCGGTTCCCGGGAATTTTTTTTTTTGTGTGTGTGCGTCTTTTGGTTGTGGGTGTGTGTTTGTGTTTGTGGACGTCTTTTCTTGGATTCCTGCTTTGCAGCCGTCCGCTTTTCGACTTAAATTTTTTTGTTTGTTCTTGGATTTCTGTTATTCAGCCATCCGCTTTTGGTTTTTAAATTCTTTGTTTTCTGTCTTTTTTCTGTCTTCTTGTTTTATTATATTATTATTGCATTATTGTTATCTCTTTACAGATTCCTGTTCTGCAGCTGTCCGCTTTTTGGCTTTTAAATTTTCTCTTGGATTCCTGGTTTACAGCCATCCGTTTCTGATCCCTAAATTTCTTGCTTTTTGTTACTTCTTTACGGATTCCTGTTCTGCAGCCGTCCGCTTTTTGGCTTTTAAATTTTCTCTTGGATTCCTGGTTTACAGCCATCCGTTTTTAGCCCCTAAATTTTTTTGCTTTTTGTTGTAATAAATTTTATTAAATTTTTTGAATATGTCACTTTAACCTTGTTTTATGTCTCTGTAAGAATTCTAATTAATTTTTTTTTTTTTAATTCTCTGTCTTCCAACCTTGATCCTTTTGTATTTTGTGTTAGGGTTTTTCCTCTTTGGGCTTTTCCCCTCTTTACATTTTTCTGCTTTTTGTCTCTCTTGCATTGCATTGTATTGTACTGTACAGTATTGTATTGTTTTTATGTTTTGTTTTGTCGTTGCTAATCTTTTGCTTGTCTTGATGTAACTACTTGTGTTGTGATTCAATTTTAATATGTAATGTAATTTCTTGAATCTAAAGTAAAGTTCCCGGCCACACACTCAGCAACAGTAAGCCTTTGGGTCTGTCGTGTGGTCTGGGCTTTCAACACTCAACACCTCTCTGGTAGGTCAGACGGTCTGGGTCTCAACAACAACACATATGTATTTAACTTTGTTTTATGTGGTACAAGGTTAAATACATATTGTATGCTTTACTGGCCATTCAAACGGCTACTGATAACCCTCGGGTCAGTCGAGTGGTCTGGGACTTCAACACATACGTATTTGCGATGACAATACAATATTTCATCAAATTTGAATTGATTCCTTTCTAGGATTTTTCTCCCCCCCCAAATATTCAATTATTTTGTTAAAAAATGTTCAAAATATTAAAACATTGAAATTAATTTTATATATTCATAATTTGGACCCCATTTCCTACAAAACAAGAAATATTATTTACCTTTTCATCTATTAGGTTCATAGATATTAGTGCCTAAAGTGCTTACATTTTTCATAATGCTCCAATTTCTGACATTAAAAACTCAAAACATAGATGTTATTCACACACACACACACACACACAGGCCAACGGCCGTACAGTGCTGAAAACACAGGTTCTCGTTAGATCACTGAAGTCAGGCAGCATTGGGCACGGTTAGTACTTGGGTGGGTGACCACCTGAGAACACCGCATGCTGTTGGCACTTTTTGGGCGCGGTAGCCCGGTGGTTTGCGTGCTGGATTTGCACGCTGCCACAACTGCTGTCGTGTTCATGTGAAGTACGATCACGTTAAACATGTGGGTCCGTAAGTCCTTCCGAGAGGTTGGTGGTAGGGGAAGGAGGGTAAGGTCCCTGTGGATGCCTCCCCCACTGGGTTCCGGTCTAAATTGGGTGGCACTTCTCGGCCGTCCAAACAGTTACCTTACACCTTTCTGGTAGGTCGGAGGGTCTGGGTCTCAACAACAACACACACACAAAACTGGATTTTAAGGTAACAAGCTTAATAGTACTGATTACTAAATCTACAATTATTTAATTAGTTAAAAATTTTAATAATATATTATACAAAAACTTTGCTCTATTGGGTTCAAAAAATATTTTGTTTAATAAAGCTGCATAAAAAATGTTATAATTGTATCAACCGGTTTCAAAATCAAAACAAGTTTTCCTCTAAGATATAAAAAACAAAGCAGAATTTCATAATTTGGACAGTTTCTTGTCTATACAAGTAACTGCTCTATGTCTTATCTAGAAGAATAAAGCTAGTTTTGCTTCCTAAACCGATTGATACTATTATTCTTTCATGCTAATTTATTAAATGAAGCATTTTCTCACATACAACATTAGAAAGGTATGCAGTACTCACTTTAAATATTCGATTCAGTTGATCGATCTCAGATTTCCCAGGGAAAAGGGGTTTCATCGTTAGCAATTCACCAAAAATACATCCAACAGACCACAGATCTATAGGTGTGGAATATTGCTAAGAAATAAAATACTGATATAAATAACAAATAAATGCAATTTTTACATAAATACAAATTTTCTGAATATTCAAATTGAACATGAATATTTAAATGGAAGATAAACATGGAAATTTAAAAAACAAAAAAACTTTACATTGACAAGAAAAATGAATTTTAGTTATTCTGTTAATTCAAAATTGCTTGTATATGCAACGTTTGATAACATAGTTGGACATTCAATAGCTTGGTTTCTAAATCCCATAAAATGTATTCTTTAGTTCCATCCATGTTGTTTAAAGTGTCACACCTTTAACATTATTCACAATAAAGTGTTGAAGACCCAGACCGTCCGACTCGTCAGCAAGGACATGAGCATCTATTTGGACGGCCAGTCACAATAAAGTGTGGTGTAATTCAGTGTGGTGTCGAAGGTAAAGATTATCTTTATATACCTAATTGAGCATTCTGCTGCCTTTAGTAGTTAACAATTAGTTTTAACTTTTCTCCACATACATAGTATAATTTATAGGGAAATTATTGTGATGGGGTCAAAAATTCGAATTCAAGTTTTCAATGGAAGATCCATGTTTTAAGCATCTCTGATTTTGAACTAAATGTTTTAGAAATGATGTCCTTGTGTGTGTGCATGTATGTTAGTATATGTATATGCATTCTAATTTAATAGCCAAAATTAACCATTTAATATATTGCTATATACTTTGACGGGTCTATACATTTTTTGTCCACGTTCTATATTTAAAGGAGCTAAGGTTAAATTATAAACTTTAGATTGCCAGTGAATAAGTTTATATAGCAACATAAAAATCAGAGATGATATAAATGTATGAAGAGTATATCTTTCTAAAAACTCCATTAAAATTTTTCATTTAATTGTATGGAATACATTCAAAGTTTCTTTGAAAGAGAATTTGGTGATCTTTCGGATGGTGTCAGGATGAAAACTCGGATAATATTTTTGGTCGCAAAAGAATCGAATTGTGTTAATATCGTCAAAATTGTTGTAAATTGGGCTAAAATAAAATAACTAATTCAAAATTAAAAAAAATAATGCAGAAGTGCACTTATTCGGGTCCTAAAGAATCAGTGTGCCAAATTTCATATTCGCATAATGCTTAAAGTTCCCACTACAGACTGCACAGACACATAAACAAACATCTTCCTCTAAGTAAGAAAATAATTTAATGTATGTAACAAAAATGCTTAATTATGAACAGAGAAAAAATTAGTAATAATTTATAACATTCTTTATCCAGCCATCTTGTTTCACATGATATTATAGCCATTGAAAATAATATCAAATGAATTTTATAAAACAAGTTACAAGAACATCAAAATTTTACAAAGCATTTCGACAAAAATAGAAATACTACAAAACTTTCTGAATCTTTTATTTATGTAAAAATATTATAAAAGAGGCATTTCAGAATATTTCTTATTTTGTAACTAAAATATGAGTCAAAGATTCTTAAAATCATTACTCAATGGATCATAACAAGTATGCATCTTACCTTGGCACCAAGTAATAGCTCAGGGGCTCTGTACCAAAGAGTCACTACAACTGGAGTATAAGGTTTTAATGGTGAGCCATATTCACGAGCAAGCCCAAAGTCCCCAACCTATGAGAAAACTACAATATAGATAATTGTAAAAGTTTACTGATCATGAAATGAGTTACTTAGATTAAAAAAATGCTTACTTAAGATTTAATTAGAGATTAAATACAAAATTATTTCTGTACCCTAATGCCACGTAAAATGTTACAACGTAAATACAGTTACTATATATATAGTTTTTCTGATGCTTATATCCTCAGTGAGGTCTAAATCTACTTGTACTATTTTCATAATATTTTGATTGAATGGAAATTCTCAGATTTTTCCAATATTTTTGCTAAATAGATCGTCCCATCATTTAAAATATAAATATAATAATTTATATAGAGCAAAGGCGCTCTATTCAGAACCATGACGTCACCTCCACCTTGACGTCCCCACCCACCACCTTCCCTGCTTCAGCGGGGGAGAAACGAACGGAACGCCGAGAAATACATTCAAATTTGAATTATGGTCATTTATTAAATTTATAGCTGTCTGCAGCCAGTTTCCATTTTAATGATTATATTTTTAAATGAAAAGCCTTGACCTGCAGATTTTTTAGATACTTTTATCGAAATTGAGAATGCATTCATACTTGCAGTATGGTCATTAATTGAATCCATCTGTTCCCACAGTGTTCTCTGAATCTACTTTATAGTTTTCGATATTATTTCTTATCAACATAAGGTTTCGACTATCGGAATAGCCTAAATTTTTGGTCTGAATTGAGAGCACTTTCAAATTTAAATTATGAGGGTTCGGCCCAGTGGTTAAGAGGATACTTTTCCTTTAGCCACTTGTTTCATTTTCCTTATGGTAGCTTATATGGAAAATAGTCCTTAACCCCTAGTTTGTCTATATTTTAGAAATTTTCTTGCTGACTTTTGCTGAGTATAGATTCTGGAAATAAGATGGTTTGTGCTTATTTAAAAATCAATAAATTAATAAGTATTTGAAATATTTTTGTAAAATGAATGTGCTACTTTTGACAAACATAAAAAATACTTTTAACAATTTTATAGACTTTTTAAAACTACCTAAACCTTAGGTTTTTAGCATCTATGCTTAGCAGAAAACAGAAAGAAAAACTCTAAAAAAAATAAACAAGTTAAAGGTCAGGAACTATTTTCCATATGTTATCATGGGAAAAATGAAACATGCGGTTGGAGAATTTTCTCTTAAGGCATTGCATACAGTAGACTCAGATTCGATTTCTGGTACCATTCAAAACTATCTCTGTGTCTATACGGAGTAAGAGCATGTTAAATCTGTAGGTTACAAAGTCCATAGGAGAGATAATGGGTTAGGAAAAGCATGGTACAGTCTCTGCGGTTGTCACCTAAACTAGGTGGCACAGTCTCTGTGGTTGCTACCTAAACTGGGTGGCACAGTCTCTGCTACACAAAAAATTACCTTACATCTTATCAAACAGCTACCTTACACAAAAGATATCATTTTGTTAACAAAATTAGATTAGATCACAGCCTACACAGCTCAGGTGCTAGAATACTTGTAAAAATATAAAGTTGGAGGCAGAGCTATCAAATGTAAACATAGATGCAAAACATAAGCACTCTGTAATACATAAATTATTTGTTTTATCAATTGTTTTTTTATTTATCTTTTATTATTATCATATACCCCAGAAGTTTACAAAATTTTTTGTTTTGATATTACTGTATGCAGATAATGCGATTGCCAGTTTGTGGGTTAGGAAGATAATTTTTATTTTAATTTTGGTCATTTCAAGTTAAGTTACCAAATGTTATGCGCCTATGCATCTAAAATTTTCAGAGAAAATTTTTTCCTGTATAGATATACTACCAAAAGTTAGCAATGAATTTTTTTCCCTCCCAAATTTTTTGGTCCATTATTAGGTCTATTTCAGGCAGGGTTATGGACTTTAACATTTGAATGTATTTTAAACAAATTGCGTAAATATTACGTAACATTTTGCTTTATATAAGTTATTCCAGATTGAAAGTATTGTAAATAATTATTTATTAAATATGGTGCTTTGAAAATCTTGAGCAAGGCTCTTTTCAAAGTATCCCACATATATATGAGAGTAATGACTCATGTTATATAGTTTCTGAGTAGGCATATTTACACAGTCAGGGAAACCATCAGCAGAATTATGTGGAAGAATGATAACTATTTTGCAAACTTGAACCCTTTTAACAGACCCCTTACACCTGTCATGGTTCTATGCAACCATTTGGTTTGAGTATAGGTCAATACATCTATAGTTTTTTTTTATAGCATCCGAAACACTTACCTCATTTTTATTTTAATTGAAAGAATACATTGAAGTATGGCAGTACAAAGAATTAAAGTTCTAGGACAAAGAAAAAATGTGTAAAGAAAAAAAAAAGGTGATTATTACTCCATTTTATAGCATAAGTTTATACCTTTGTTTCAATTAATGCTTTATTTAAAGTTATTTTTTTTTATTAAATGTTTAGGACATATATTTTTTAGCTTTTATCTGATACCAAAATTATATTGAAGAAAATAGGAATACATGACATGCTGAAGTTAATGTAATGTAGGTCATTTCCCCATAAATTTAGATTAACCTCCCTGACTTTACTAATTGACAAAGAAAATTCTAGGGGGAAAAAAGAATAACATATATCTTGGTAGTATCTATCATAGAAAAAAAAAATATATAAGACATGAAAGCAAATCTCATCTATGAAATCTACTCATTTCACTTGAAATGACCTGATTACCTTATATAAAGAGCAGAACTCTGGAGCTTTATATAGCGTATGATATCAGATACTGAAACTGAGGTCATTTCATCATGGACAGCCTGTTTCAGGCCTCAGCATCAGATACTGAAACTGAGGCCTAAAACAGGCTGTCTATAGACAGCCTGTTTCCAATAAATTGCAATGAAATGCAAAATTACAAATGCAAAATTACTTATAGGGTAAAATGCCCACTGGTCTTACTAGTAAAATACAAATCCGAATAGTTTAGCAAATAAAATATGCCAGTCCTGGATTATTGCAAATTTTATTTAAACACGTTTGACAATTTAAATTCAGCTTAACCTGCTATTAAAATATTAAGCAGTTAATCAGTTATCATGCAACCTGATTATGAACAAAAATCATTGTAACAATAGAATGCTAGCTACACATCACATAGTCATAAGTAAATAATGTGAAGATTACCTTAAGTATTCCTTTATGACTTAACAGCAAATTTGAAGTTTTTAAGTCTCTGTGCAGAATCCAGTTATCATGCAAATGAGCAACAGCACAAAGTAATTGAAGCATTAATGTTTTTACTTCACCTGTAAAACAAAAATTTACAGTACATTAATTACTAGTAAAATGCGAGTAAATTACTAGTAAAAACATTAATTACTAGTAAAAACAACATTAATTACATTAGTAATTAATGTTACATTAGTAATTAAAGTACATTAATTACTAGTAAAAACAACTCTTAAACAATATACCTCCTTAGGCCCCAAATAAGCATGTGGGCTGCATGAAATTCAGGTACACAGCATTCATTAGTTCAAGATAAAAAGTATAGTTTTTAAAACTAAGCTTTTAGCAAAATTAGAAGTTGAGATTCAAAATTATCAAACTAATATAATTTATGTTGCTTTCAGAACACTTCATACCAAGAAAACAAAAATGCAATGGTTAATTCAGGTTGCAGGAAAAAGTTCCTTTATCTGAAGTGAAATTAAATGATATCTCAGTGAATTTTCATATTTATGTAATTTTTTAGCAAATACTCATAATAATAATATAAGATTAAAATACAAACAAACTAAAACATCTTTTAAATTCACAGAGTTAGAATTTTGCATCTTAAACCCTAGTTGCTGTGGCAACAGCTTTCTGGAATGCTCACGGAGGATTCGTAAGCAACTGAAATAAATGAAAATATTTTTTATTAATACCCAGGCCGTCCAGCTTACCTGGGAGGGTCTGAAGCAGCAATGAAAATATTTGATGAAGTGGTAGAAAATGGTTGATTTCAAAATTTAAAGGTCTGCAATTTTCAAACTAATTTTAATATGCACAGACACAAAAATATTTTATTTTATTATATAAAATGCAGACAGAATTTTTTAATAATTAATGCAGGCACAATGTGATAAGTAGAGCCCCCAAACATACCAGCCCATCATAGAATACTAACTCATTAGAATATTGCCAAATTTAATGCTAGGTTAAAATAATTTTTACTGAATCAGGGGGCACACCAAGGTTAAAATTTAATAATCAATGATTAAAATAATGTGACAATAGACTTATTTCTTAATGTATCTACAAAATGTTACAAATATGTTGACATTTCATTCTCTTTTGGGTAGATTTATAAGCAATATAATTTTTTTAGAGTAGAATAATAAAAGTATGCAATTATAGACTCATAAGATATTTTGCTACAAAGAAATGTTTTTAAATATCTTTGCTTCTTCATTTCATTGTGCTCTAGAAGAAATTAATTACTAATAAATCTTCTTCAGTCCAAGCAATTAATTGAAGAAACAATATGATTTATGGTCCTGCAAAACTTTATCCTAACAGCAGGTTTTTAAACAGTTATTCGAAATTTATTACATACACCTCTCTTTCACACAGATTTGTTACATTAGAAATTTAAATTAAAGGCAAGCAAGTATTTAATGCTTTTATTTATTGATACAGAAAAAAACAATCTTGTATCTGAGCTAGGATTATTTTGCATTTAATTATAAATATTTATTTTATTTTATTTTACTAGTACCATTTTACTAAGTTAATTATGATTTAAACATTATCAACACTTTTTGTTTCATTCTTCTTCAGTGTTTAAATTTATTAACATGTTTAAGAAAAAAAAATGAAGTTTTTTGAGAGTTAAAATAATAGTACAATTAAAAATGAATTAAAATATGATCCCATAGAGATCATATCTTACAAATTTGCACACAAGCTCTTTATTAAAAAAAAATAATAAAAATCTTTTTTTTTTTTAAATTTAATCATTTATGAGAAACTTATGTTGGTTACTAACCAAGGCAAAAGACAAGTCATGTAATATATTACATTAAAATGCACTAAAATATGGGGGGGGGGGGAGTATATCATTTATTGCTTTAGCTCATTTTTAATTCAATTTACAAGTGATACTATAATCATAAGTAGAAAGAGGGGGGGGGGGGGGGCTAAATTAGAAATTTTACAGAACTTTAAGACTGCTTACAGCAAAAGGAAATTATTAAAAAAAATTTCAATTCAGGATTTTTATAACCTCTGGTGACACAACAAATCTATGAAACTTTAAATTTAAAGTAAAAAAAAAAAAATTACTTTGCATGGCTTATGTAGGAAAATTTATATGACTCGTGTATGAAAAGTTGAAATAATATACAGTTTTTACATTAAAATATATTTTATTACCGACTAGGAAAGGCTGTTTCATTGTTTCCATCAAACTCTTTAAATCATGCTCCACATAATCCATTACTATATATATTTTGTCCATATTACTTCCAACAACAATTTCCTAAGAGGAAGAAAATAAGATATGTACAAACACATAGGGAAGAAAAATGCTCAATATAGCATTTTACTATACAGTGAAACTAGCCTAAGGTGGATAATGGTACTGGGTCAGAAAATTTTCTGGAAATGGAAAAAGTTTCTACTATGTTTTTCCAAATAATATTCCACTCTTTTTTTTTTTTTTTTAATTAATTTGAAAATAGAATGCAATACTCTTTCCAAATTATTTTTTTGAAAAGCAAATAGCTTTATAAGTAGTTTTTGATAGAGTTTTTTAATTTTGAAAAGGAAGATGAAGGAGGGGGGGGGGGAGCAAATGTGTGTATGTGCTTTGTTTTAAAGAGAATGAATAACAACCAAAAGGGTACAAGTGGCATTTTATTCATTTTCAGAAAAAAGCAAATAAAGTTTGAAGAAGCTTTCAGTATTAAGTTCTTCAAAATTTATAAAAATATTATAATAATGGAATGTTTCTGAAAGTTCTGCTGAGGGCAAATGCTTTAATAGCACTAAATATATGCTTAACTCATCTTGCAAATTGTCTTTTCTTCTTTTTCATGATACTTGTCATAGTGAATATGACATTTTATTTAATTTTAATTGATGCATCTTTTTTTATTAAATTTTAATTGTGATTTGATCTTTTACTCAAAATTTTATATTCACTTTTGTCCTTTTTTTAAATACATCTAAAGGCAGTTGCCATGGTCAACTAGTCGTATTCCAATTTACTTTCTCATGCTAAAGCAACATCTGCAGTATAAGTGTCCACAGCTGCAAGTTCACGAGGGTGGTCACAAGTTACTTCGTTCCCCTCTGAAAAAAAAACATGTGCAAGGATTTTATATGCTTCAACCCATAATGGCCCAAATTCCTTAGTAGGCAAGAACTCAGTTTCCCACAGAAACGTAAAGCCTCAAATTCTATTCCCAGCATGATAACATGGGCAGTTATCTGATGAAGCCAATTATTGCTGTTAACTTACAAAAATAATGTATGACAGTTATTCCTACCACACAATACGGCTTGGATGGAATTTGAAGATGGGTTCACGTTGCTCAAAGGGGGTAATCAATATTGTACCCCTTTATTTTAGCATTACCAAGGCTATGACCTATAAGAGCTACTTTAAGAACAATCATAGCCAATCACATGGTTCCCTAGACAGCACAAGTTTAGTGCATATGAAATTAGTTAGAGGAAAGAAAATGCAGACAGTGTAATATATTTTTCTGCAAGTGTGGTTCGGTCTTGTGCCAGCCACTCTGGGAATTTTCTTCAGACATGATGGTGGAAAGTTTTGGTCTGATAGAGACTTCTCCGTGTTGGTCAAACAATTGAGTGTCTGAGATTCTGGACATAAGTCCGATGCGATTGAGCCATACTTTAGGCTTAATGAGTCGGCGACGCTTAGCCTAGTGCCTGGTCTATCGAGGCCCATTTGTTTTTGAATCACTAATTCATAGCTGATGGCGAATATATGATGCACAAATGCTCACAAAGGGCTACTTCAGCCCATGACTGATATCCTTTTCCTTATGAATGAGTTATAAATTAACAAGTGCAGCCATCACAATGAAGGAAGGAGGCTGATATAACTTACTATGAAAAACCAACGAGTGCAGCCATAACAATGAAGGATGCCTTTGGAGGCGGATATAAACTATTCCCACATTCGAGAGAAAAAACTTTATAATTTCTGAAGCTACAAAGTATAGTGGATGAAACCCAATCAAATCCAGACCTTGACAGAAACAAGTACATAATTTTATGCAAGTGTAATGCCTTTTTTTATCCATTTATTTATTCGACTTAATGAAGTATCTGAAGTAAATTAGATACAAGATTAAATGGATAAATGTCACTTTAAACTTAACGAATTTAATAACCAATTAATGCCTTAAAATAATAATTAAGTATGGCGCTCTAATAAGAGTACATATGGAATTTATTGCAATTAAGTAAGCATTTTAAAATATTGCCCCTAACAGACATTGGAAGAATATATATATTTATATACAAGGGTCACACTGAAATTTTTGAGACAAGGGCAGACGATATGCACTAGAAAAAAATTATTGGTTGGATATTTACATTTGAACTCTTATGTCTGCTGACGATAATTTGTGGAAACAATTACAATTCAGCTATCATAGAATAAATTTTGAAAGAAAAGAAAATGGAGTTGACGTGAGAGCATTATCGAGCTATGATATTAAAGTGGGGCTAAATCAAGAAGAATGTCTTCAACGTCTAGAGTTAGCATATGGAAATTATGCTCCATCTCGTGCCACTCAGTATTCAGATAGTTTACAGTAGTGGTTCCCAAACTTTCCGGTCCGTGGACCCCCTCAGAGAAAATTTTTTTTCGCGGACCCCTTAAAACCATATTGCAAGGGCGTGTTTCTATTGGATATGTACAACAAGCATAATTTAGTGTGAACAGTAAGGGAGAGGCGGAAGATGTTCTCTACGCCCCCCCCCCCCTCTATTCAAAGCTGACGTCATCCGGTCTCTAGTATTAATGCTCGAAGTTACAAGTGCTTTGACGTCCGAGCTACATCAGAGTATCGTCACCGTTGATCATGGCATTGTGCCAAAACGAAACCTACTCCCAAACAATTTAATTCTGTTTGAAGATATAACCTATGAGTTTGAAATTAATTTCATGAATGTATTTAATTCAAAGTTATTTAGAAAAAAGTTCATTATTATTTTATTTTAAAAAATAAAATAAAAAAGAGTGGAGAAAAATAATTTTATTTTTTTTAAAGCTAACTATTTATTAGTTAAATATTGCGTGTTGTTCGCAGACCACCTAAAATCTCGTCGCGGACCCCCAGGGGTCCGGGGACCCCAGTTTGGGAACCACTGGTTTACAGAGTTTAGAAGAGGTCGAAATTCTCTTTTGGTTGAAGAAAAGACCTTTGTCAGCTGTAGTCCCAGAAAATGTGTCGGTCATTCGAAAAATGCTAATCTTTGATAATCGCTGTACCTATCAAATAATATAGAAGGAATTTCACATTGGATCTGCAGCTATACATAAAATTATTCATGAAGAACTACATATGAAAAAATTAGTTTGTCGTTGGATCCCCCATAATTTAACAGAACACCAAAAAAGCAGAGTGAGTCAAAAGCAGTAAAGAAACTCTAAAATTACTTAATGATGGTGAACACTGCATTATTTCTAAAATCATAACTGGTGATGAAACGTACATACCGTTTTTTGACATTTCAACATGTCAAGAAAGTAAAGTATGGGTCCTTGAAGATGACCCCAAACCAACAATGGTGGAAAGACAATGAGTAATGAAAAAAGTAATGTATGCAATGTTCTTCAGAAGTACAGGTCTTATCAAAGACATAAAGCTAGATGGACAGAAGACAGTTACAGCTAACTGGTACACCACTAAGTGTCTTCCAGAAATTTTTCAGGAAGTGAATGTTAGGGGACTCATCCTTTACCATGATATTGCATCTTTTCATTCAGTAAAAATGACAAGCGAATTTCTTGAACAAAAAAATATCAAAGTGATAGAACATTCACCCTATTCTCCTGATCTTGCTATGTGTGCCTTTTGGCTATTTTTTAATCTAAAAAAAAAATTACGCAGACGCCATTTTCATTCCGAAGATGAGATTGATGAGGCTATAAAAGCATATATTTTATTGATTTCAAGAAATGGATGGCTTGAAGCATTTATCTTTGGTAAATTCGCCTACAAAAGTGTATTGATGTTGGAGGAGAGTACTTTGAACACTCGTAAGAGGTAGTAAGTTTAACTTGTATCACTTAGCCGTATCTCAAAAATTTCAGTGTGACCTTTGTATACATTATTATATGAATTTTGTTATTCTTGCACCATATTCACTATAAAGTAGATATGAGTTAATATGAGTTAAAAAATTCTAAATTTGATAAATAATATTTGATATCAAATGTATAAGAGATGTTAATTCTCAATACTAAAATTAAGGATTATTTTGTCTTTCATTAAATCAATATAAATGATGGATATAATGATTTTTCATAAAAAAAAATATATATATATACATGTAAATAAAGTTTAATTTGGATCCAAACCTGCCTTTTTAATCGCCTTTAACCTTTTGGAATGATTTAATTATAAGTATGCTTTATTTCAGCTAATTTGGAGTATAAGACTCCATTCAATTATAATCAGTTTTTATTTATTTTTTTAATATTATATTTTACAATCCACTTCTACCTATAATAAACAGTACTACTAATACATATAATAAACAGTAAATTATTTATGATTATGATAAGATTTTTTAACAGTTTTAAATTATTTCTCATGCCTTTTGCAGCATGCATTCTCATTCCTTTTGTGCAATGCTTTAAAATTGGAATTTTGAAGATAAGAAAACATTATTATAGATGTAATGGATTTCCTTCAAATTTTTTTCAAAAGAAAGTGTATTTAAGGAAAATAATAAATTGTAGCTGCTGCAATATACAGATATAAGAAATTTTCATGCATAGAATTTTTTATATATTTCTAGATTTAAACCTTTTTTAGCCTTGTTATATAATATATGTTTGACTCTAGCTTTAATATAAGAATAAATACTTTTAAAAGTTACTGAATATATTGTTCCAGATAAAATGTAATACAGAGAATAATTTCAAAACTTTCTGGTAAAATTTTCAGGAAAATTCACATCTCTAGTACTGGGGTATCAAAAATTTCAGGCTGTGCTAGGCCAGACAAGGTTCATATTTTGACAGAAAAATATGATTTATTACTATTCATATCAATGCAGAGATACTCATTTTCCATTAATTCTGAGCTTGTAGATGGCTAAAATTATAACGTAGATATATTTCAATGATACAGTTCAGCAGGGTTCCCACTACCCTAAAAATTGAATGAGATTTTCTCACCATAGCAAACAATTTGAGTAAATCCTAGCAAAAAAATTTGAATGAGATTTTTAAAACTTGTGTGAGAATTTAATATTTTTTGGTTTAATGAAACAATTTTAATATATAAATATTTGCATGGTATTACAATTAACAAAAACTGCATTTATTTAAACAATATACAAAAATATAACAAATATAGTGTAAATGACAAAACTTTAACGAAGTGAATTTGCAAGTCTATGGTTTAGTATTTGCAGAAATTAATCAGAAGTTGTCTTGAATCATATTTTACAACCACTAATCTTTAATTTTTCTTAACATTCTGGTATAAGATAGCTAAATTAAATTTTGGCGATCATTGAAAATGCTATTTTTGATGTTTGATATGCATTTGGTTTCTGCAGACCCAAAAACTGATATATATATATATATATATATATATATATATATATATATATATATTATATTGACAATTTGTAAAAGCATAGCTCAAACAAACTTTGGAGCTCCATTTAAAAATATTAATTCTAATCTTTGGCAAGAGGTAACAAGAAGTGGAATGAATTTATTTCCCACGAACACAGGAAATGCAATATTTTTTTCTCGGTATTTTGGCGAAAGACAACTCAAGTAAATTTCGGAAATCAATAAAAATATACTATTTTTGATGTTTAGCAAAACAAATTCGACTCCTGTAGATACGGGAATTGCAAATATTTTGTATCTCAGGACAAAAGTTTGCATGATTTACGCAATATTATTTGCAATTTCATAAATTGTAGGAACAAGTTCTAAAATTCCATAAACAAGATAATTTTGTAGAAATCTGAGAAAAAACAGAATATTTGAACTTTATACAGATAGAGTGAGACAATTGTGATCTCATGTAAAAATCAGGAGACTAGCAGCTATGCAATTGTGCTAAAAGTGTTAATGAAATAAAATATTGAAAAGACAGAATGGCATTAAAATAACTCAAACTGGAATATTTCATTATTAGTTCATAGGCGCGGCCCAGATAAAAGAGGTGGGATCTCTGGAGATTTCTAGAGTCATAGTTGGCTTTATTAAAGATAAGTAATTTAAACAACTTTAGTTCTGTACACTAAAATTTAAGGTTCCAATTTCGGCTCTGTCAGAGAAATTAGAAATGCAGATAGGATTGGCTGCTTGCTGATAAAAGTTTTACTATAATAATGTAATTCCATTCTGCCTGACAGTGTCAGTGCAGAAAATACGGCCACACTCTTGTTATGTGACTTATTCTTGTTTTATATTCCTCCAGCTGAACTCCTTGGTATGCAATTATTTGTCAATGGAGGGTGATTCAGAGAAGGGTGATGAAAGAAAAAGGGGTTTAACCAAAGACAGGGTTCATACTCTTTTGCAAGAACTTATTTCCAGTTTTTAAGGAATTTTCCCAGGAAGGTTCGAGCATTTTTTCAGGAGTTTTTCTGCACATTAAAAGTAGAAGCAAATCCAAGATTCTACAGATGTTTCTCTTTCAGCCATGTTGCTTAGTTTTATACCAACTACACCACTCTGGCCATGCAAAAATTTGTCTTGAATTACAATGCACCCATAAAGGAAAAGTTTGCCAGTTTACACTCTAATTTATTAAATATCAGTGATGGAACAGGGTCCATTAACAAATTTCTTCTTAATCATGCTTTAATAATTTTTTAAATGAATCCAACATCAACTTGGCTGGTATTGGTGGTAACCAAAATAATTTCTTTTAAACTCAATGGGTTCTTGGGGAGGGGGGTATGACCCACAAATCCTCCTCCTTCAGCAATGCCTCTGCTCACATTTGCTTTGTATTTTCACAAGATTTATATGAATAATAGCTGCTTATAGTTTCAGTAATCTAGACAGGAAATTTTCAGTCAGTAATGACTAGAGTGGTTCGATTTGCGATAAAAAAATTGTTTGCAATGATAATCAGAAAAATATTTGATCAAATATTTAAAATTTTATTATATATATATATTTTATATGAAATGTTTAAATTTTTAAACTAAACAAACAAAATATGAATATATTAGTCTTCATTACTAAACAAAAAAGAAATTCCAAAATCCTTAATAGAACATGCTTAGTTTAAACTAAAAAATAAGTAGGAAACAGAACATGCTTAGCTTAATAGAAAACAGAATATGCTTAGCTTAAACTAAATGTATTTGTTTATTTTAGCCTGCTCTAGCTCAGACTTTAATAATTTCTTCCTAAAACATGAAAAATAAAAAAATAAAAACCATGTCAAATGTACCTTAAGTAATAAAAAAATGTAATGTGTCTGCACTTAAATTTAGCTTAAAATCAGCCCATGTTTTCTAACAATACAGAATATACATTTTGAGACAACATTATTATGGGTAACAAATAATATTGCTTTCATCACCAGATAATATTAAATTCTTCTAGATAAACTGTTAAATTCTTCTGGGCAAATTGAATTGTGCAATCGCACTATTTATGTAAATAAAAAATCAAAAAGTAATAATTAAAAAATTAATCTTAATAAATAATCAAAATGTAAAAATAAGCTAGTTTTGTTAATCTAATGATTAATATATAGAGGATGGAGATGGATAGGAAAGGATATTTGTGGACTCACAGGATTACACGAGAATTCCCTGAATTGCGCAATCGTACTGAATGTCAAAATAATTATAAAATTAACAAGAGCAATAAACTAAAACATAAAGATAGACAAGTTGTTAATTTAATGTGCAATAATTACAGGATGGAGATGGATGGAAAAAGAGACTAGTCAATACTTGGCAATGTAAGCGATACTATCGGAATTACACAATCCCTCTATTTATAAGAAAATAATTAAAAAAATAGCCTTCATAATTAACCAAAATGTAAAAATAGGCTAGCTCAGTTCATCCAATGACTAATATTTAGAGGATGGGGATCGATCTACTTGTGGACGTCCAAGAATGCCCCTAGAATTCATTAAATTGTGCAATCATACTAAATGTGTCAAAATAATTAAAATATTTACATGAATAATAAACCAACATAGAAATAAGCAAGTTTTGTCAATTTAAGGTGCAATAATTCCAGGATGGATAGAAAAAAAAATGGGAATATTCTGTAATTTTACGGGTCTTTTCCGCAGTCTGTAATTTTGTTCAGAAATCCATAAGAATTACGAAAAATCCGTAATGATTGTCATCTCTGTATTTTCAACATCAGTATTTGTATACTATCGTTGGTTTGGTGGTGCCACCTATTGATTATATTATGAAATAAAAGATCGTGATGTCGATTTTCAAGGAATATTTTTCGATTTTCAGGAGTTTAGAGCCAAAATGAATAAAATATGGAGTTTTCAAGGGCCCTTATAAGAAAAATCTTAAATCCAGGAGTTTTCAAGGATTTCCAGGTGTATGAACCCTGCAAAGAGCTCAAATCCTAATTTCTCCTCAACTGATTTAGCATGGTCAGTGTGCAAAAGAGGACTCAAAGGAAAGTCGTAAATTTTTGTTGCAGCCATAATCACTGCATTCAAAGGGGAAATGGAGGGAGAGGTTGAAGAGAGGGAGATATCTTACTTTATACTATAAGAAGATAAAGGTTTTCATGTGTCAAGACTTTTACCAGTCAAAGCCTGACAGTCAGACTCTGAACATGGCACAAGATAGGCATTTTGTATGTGAATGTCCCCAAACTCAACAAATTTTGGTTTTAGCTTCAAATATATCCAAAATCCTAATTTAAGCCATCTACAAGATCAGATTTATATAAAAAGCGGTTTTAGAATTTTTCCATGCATTTCTGAAATTAACAATCATTTTCATGTATATTTTGCATTAAGTTTTCATTATAATTTCTTAAAACATGGACCCTGTCATTGGTTAAGCCTAACCCAAAATTTGTCAAACTCAGCCTGAAACTTTCCAAGAGAAATGCAGCTAGACTCAGCTTATGCAGATTTAGAAAAAAAAAAAAAAAAATAATTCAAGGACCTAAAATATTTTTCAAGGGCCATTTTCAGAACTAATTTTATACAGGGTGCATACCTTTTTTGAAAGTGAAATTCAAGGTCTTTCAAGGCCTTTTTCAAGGACATTACAAAAAAATCAAGGACCTATTTTACCGTTGCACAAAACTGAGTCAGTACAAAAATTGCATTTTTAAGTTTTTTTTTTTAAATTAATGAATTTGTAAGAAGTTTTAAATATAAAAATATATTGCGAAACAGAAAAGATGTAACCACATGTAATTGACATAATGCATGAATTATTTGTTATTACCGAAATTCTTGAAAAAATCTGAATGTATTAACGATCCAAAAAAAAACATCCTTATAATACTTCTTACAGTTTAAAAATATGTTTATATATTATATAATGGGGTGATAAATATAAAAAATTAAGTTTGTATTTATAGTACAATTTAAAAACCTTTTGGAATTCTTTTATTTTAACACAAAATATTTGAAAAAATTTCAAAACACAAGCAAAATAGATTCTAGTGTAATATATTTTTAACCAATAGTTAGAAATTATTGTAAAAGTTGGAAATTCAAATCAAAGCTATAATTATCAAATTTTATTATTGAACAGCTGCAACAAAATTTGATATCAGCCTTTTCAAAAATTTATGAAAATAAAAAACATTAAATTAAATATTTATGTCACTTATCCCATACCTCACCTCTGAATTAGATAGAAAAATGAATCAGTAATAAACCATAACAAATGTTATTATATTACTTAGTATTGTTAGCTACATCTAATTTTTTATTCAATTATTTTTCTAAATCATGTAATGTGCAATTAATGTGCAACAATATGGAGATGGAGATCGATGGAAAAGGATAATTGTGTACTCTCGGAAACGCCCGCGAAAAAATGAATTAATTTCATGATCGTACTATCTATGTAAAAATAATTAAAAAATTAACCTTTAGCATCAACCAAAATATGAAAATAATCTTGTTTGGTCAAGTTAATGTGCAATAATAGGGAGATGGAGATCGATGGAAAAGGATAATTACGTACTCTCGGCAACGCTCGCGAAAAAAAACTGAATTTCATGATCGTGCAATTTATGTGAAAATTAAAAATTAACCTTTATAATCAGCCAAAATATGAAAATAATCCTGTTTAGTCAAGTTAATGTGCAACAATAGGGAGATGGATATGGATGGAAACGGATAATTACGTACTCTCGGCAACGCTCGCGAAAAAAACTGAATTTCATGATCGTACAATTCATGTGAAAATTAAAAATTAACCTTTATAATCAACCAAAATATGAAAATAAGCTAGTTTAGTCAAGTTAATGTGCAACAATATGGAGATGGAGATCAAAGGAAAAGGATAATTGTGTACTCTCGGAAACGCCCGCA
The DNA here is from genome assembly GCA_951213105.1 of Amaurobius ferox. Taxonomy (NCBI): domain Eukaryota; kingdom Metazoa; phylum Arthropoda; class Arachnida; order Araneae; family Amaurobiidae; genus Amaurobius; species Amaurobius ferox. Next base: position 29,940,959 of record OX578137.1, read on the forward strand.
AAATAAACTGAATTTCAAGATCGTACTATTTATGTGAAATTAATTAAAAAATTAGCCTTTATAATCAACCAAAATATGAAAATAAGTTAGTTTAGTCAAGTTAATATGCAACAATAGGGAGATGGAGATCGATGGAAAACTATGATTGCGTAATCTCGGCAACGGCCACAAAGAAAACAAAAAACTCAATTTCACGATCATACTATTTAAATGAAAATAATTAAAAAGTTAACCTTTATAATCAACCAAAATATGAAAATAAGCTAGTTTAGTCAAGTTAATGTGCAATAATAAGGGGACAGAGATAGATGGAAAAAGTATGTGAAAAGTTTGTGACAGAAAAAGGCCAATTGTGTACTTTCAGCAAAGTCCATATGAATTGAATGGGGGGGGGGGGGGGGGGGGGGGGGGAAAGAGAGAGAAGACTGAATTGTGCAATCTTATAATTTAAGTGAAATATAATTTGTTTAGTAAAATACTTCTTTATTTTTACTCGCACTATAAAAATAAATTAAGTCTATTGTTCTGATATGAAATTATTAGAAGAAAATGGATGCAAACTGATAATTTTGGACTCTCAGCAAAGCAGGGAATATGAATTGAATGGTGGGATGCATGGATTTCACGGGATTTTCCGTAGTTTTGGGAGTAATGTCCATAAAACCATAATATGAAGTAAAATTCCGAACAAATTAAGGAAAATCCAAAAAAGTTGGCATCTCTGAGAATGGGGAGAGACATAGAGCAAACATAAAACAAAACAGGATATTCGGAAACGCGACACGCCGGTGCAAGGAGCAGACACTAATCGCCGGCGCCGTTCAAAATGCAAATCACGTGGTAATGACGAAACGGACGGCCACCATTCGCGGAAAACAAGTAATGGGAGGAACCAATTCAACTGTGATTGACAGCACCGGGGAAAAAGAGAACTGGTTTGAGATTGTGACGTAGGAATTCTAGTACAACCGGAATTTTGCAGTTTTTGAATTGGAAATGAGAAATTCAAGGATTTTCCAGACCTTTTTGGAAATAATCCTAATTTTCCAGGCTATTCAAGGCCTTGAAAAAAAATAATGAAATTCAAGAACTTTCAAGGTTTTCCAGGCCGCGTACGCACCCTGTTTATAGATTTTAAAATTCTGTTTTCTAATTCTCAAGGATAGCAAAGGCACATAAGCTAAAGTATTGTACAATTTGTGGTGGTGGTGGTGTGTGTGTGTGTGTGTGGGGGGGGGGGGGGGGGGGGGGGGGGGCGCATGTCCCCTGATGGTAGGGGATCGGTTCGAATTCGGAACCTTTCGATTACCGATCCTATACTATGCCATCTAACACCCAAAAGGATCCTCTCGAGCTGAGGGAATAGCCGGCGATTCTTTCGTAGTGATGTGTGACGTTATGCTGCCTCATCACACTCCCCTTCTTGGAGAGATGCTCGGTCGAATTTCATTGAGGAGGGGGGGGGGGGGGGGGGGGCAGAAAAACCCCAATGCGTCCCCAAGCTGAAACTCGGTGAGCAGAAATAGCTGGGAGGCGAGTTGTACTTCATTGTTGGGCGTCGTGACGTCAGTCGTGGTCAACCAGGACAGAAGAGGAGAAAGTGAGCATCAACTGTAGTGCTGCCATCTCGTGCACGGGTCACCATTGTGGGGAGATTCAGATCTCCTCGATGGGGGATAGGTTTGAACTCGGAACTTTTCGATTACTGATCCCGTACTATGCCTTCTAACCCAAAAGGATCCTCCTGGGCCGAGGGAATAGCCAGCGAGTTTTTGGTAGCGATGTGTGATGCAATGCTGCCCCCTCAAACTCATATAAAATGACAAATTTTTGTGTGAAATTGAATGGCTGGTGAAAAATGGTTTTGAGTCAAATTGTAAGAATGGGAGATATAAATGAATACTTACACGAACAGTAACAATATTAGGATGCTGAGCTTTTAACAACGTATTAATTTCTCGGAGTGATGTAATAGGAAATCCTTCTTTCTCCTTTTCCATTTTCAAGCGCTTAAGAGCAACTATTTCCTCTGTAAGAAAATCAGAAATGTACAGAATTTATATAAAGCATACATACTTCAGAGAAATACATATATAATTGAGAAAATGAGATGGTTATAGTTTAGAAGACTGCACTTCAAACACATATACAAATTAATTCACACAGAGATCAAAGATCCACAAAAAGTACTATTTTAATTTCCTCTACTATAAGTCTAAAATGAAGCAGCACAAGACTTTCTCAAAACACTGATAAACTTTCTCTTAATAACCTCCCTTATAAAAGGACTATATCTTTACTAACCACTTCTTGCCAGAATGGATGTTACATTCTATTAATTTAGTACTACTGTAGTTTACAGAAGGAATACCATAGTATGTAAGTGTTTAAGTTAATTTTTGGGGAAATAGCATTTATACCACCACAGCAGATATACTGAAATCTTAATTATTTTTTCGGGGGTTTCTATAGCCAACAGAAGCTATCTGAATAAAAAATTATGTTAGACATTTTAATATCCCAATGTTTCAATTCAAAATATTGACTTTATTTAGCAATCAAAATATGCATTTTGTACTAGAAAATCTAAAGTATCTAAATGATTATTTTAATATTATTGCAAATATTTCTCGATTTTATTAATAATTTGTTTAAAAAACAAACGTTTCATATACAGTGCTAAATAAGTATTAAAATCTTGGTCAAACAGATTGTAAAAATGGAAAATATTTTCATAAGGATTAGGATTTAAACTGTGTTTTTTACTTCTGTTTCTCTCGTTAATTTAGTTCTTTTAGCATTTTCAAAAAAAAAATCTTATTTTGCTAAAATATTTTCTGCCATTTTAGTTAAAATTCATAAACCCAACATCAGTCTGAGGATTTTGAATTACATGCATGTTTTGTGCAAAAAGAATTTAATCTGTGCATAAAAATATAAATGATGTAAGAAATTTGTCTATATTATTTTCAGTTTGCAAACTTTAAAACTGGTTAAAATTCAACACATCGGAAGAGGTGAATCTCAGTATCTACATGCTTTGAACTGTAAAGCCACGAATTATCTTTAATATTAGCTGTACACGTGCAGAGTATCTGCACTTTCGGCATCCGGGAAATTTTTAATAACACTTTGAATATAACAATTTAATTGACTTTTAAGCTTTTCATTTCTTCTTTGGTTAAGGCCTATTTCAATATATTGTTTGGTCCGTTAAAGTCTATCAGCTTCATTTTTCATTTAATAGCTTCATCATCAGTTTCACTGGAACTCCATGCCTGTCTACATGCATTATAATAAACTATATCAGTACAATCATTTTGGCTTTCATTATATCTACAAAATTAAGCTGTTAGTTACAGAAACAAGCCATTATATTCACAATGGTTACAGAAACAAGCCATTATTCACAATGGTTCTGGTTCATAAAATTTATATTAGTATGTAGAGAATGATCAAACAAATTCATTCCGTCAGATCAAATAGCATGGGGACAAATACACCCAAAAACTTCCACATGTTAAAAATATACCTAATAAAATTATAATAAAATTATTGCCACATGTCAAAAATATACATAAAATCAGAGCAGGATATTGGACTCTTTTTTAAAGGTTTTACAACAGTGATTATTGTAATACCCCTTTTTATATTATCACATATTAAAAATGTTCTCTTTTATACTTATATATATAATAAAAATATTATATATGTAATTCCAATGATAGATTAGAGATAAGTTGTAACTGTTATGCCGGGTTTTAACGATGCTACTTTTCCAAATTAATTAATAGTTCAAAATTCATGATTTTCCCCTTTCCCTTCAAAATTCTAAATTAATTTGTTGTTATTGTATATTTCGGCGATTTATCCCCTTTTAAAGTTAATATTTTATCCTTTTCATGATTTCCATTATTCAAAATTATGCGCGATGTACCTACAAATGCTAAATATGCCTCAAATCTTTTGCTAATCCTCCAGTGTTCCCTCTCCGGCATTGCCTTTCCTTTTAATTTAACTTCACTTCATTCATGAGTTTGCAAAACAAAGACGTTTTTTAAGAGAAAAGTGGACCCTTTCATAGCTTATTATTGACCAGCTGTGAACGGGGTGCCAGACATTCCATTGGGTTTGCCGTACATGGTAGATAGAGCTTAGCGGCAAATTCACACCTCGCGGTTCTTGGTGAAGCATCATATTTTATTCCATGGTATATATGTAGGTGCTCTATGTGAGGTAGAAGACCCAGACCGTCCGACTCGTCCGGGGGACTAAGAGCAGCTATTTGGACGGCCGGGCTCTATGTGAGGTGTAAGTTTTCACTCGCCAAGTTTGGCAGCTCTTGGGAGGTGAACGTGTTGTTGGGGGCATTCGATTCCGAGCAGCCATTTGTGAAGGTGGTAACAAGATTTTTGGTGCAGTGGGCCGAAATTCTTGCAAAGGGTGCCTGCGACCTGCAACGATATGAAAATGGGTAATACCCAGTGCTCTGGCTGCTTACCGCTGTTCTTCAAATGCTTCCAGAGAATCAACAATCAATGCTAAGTTCTTCCAGAGAATCAACAATCAATGCCAAGCTCTTCTAGAGAATCAACAATCAATGATAAGTTCTTCTAGAGAATCAACTAAGTCTATAATTCTTCAACACATATCTTTTCCACCAGTATGAAGATGATTCCAAAAAACTAACTAAATCTATAATTCTACAACACATATTTTTTCCACGTGTGAATGATTCTGGCTGTTTCAGAGTTTTTCTAGAAAACCAACTGTGCCATAGTTCTTCAACACATTTTCAAGCTGGGAGATATTTCTCTCCTTTTCAGTTTTGTTAAATATCGAAGTAAAGTGCATTCGTCTATGGGTTTTCCAGTTCCAGCCAGTGCATACAATGGCTGACCCTTGTGCTGTAACATCTCCTGCATCTGAGTTTTACGTCTACAGTTTTTAAATTAATTAACTCGCATATACGAGTGTTGGCTCTTGTTCTATACGAGTGTTGGCCTCCGGTGCTAACATTCTCATCGGCATTTTTTCATCAACACTTCTTTTTCCTCTTTTCGGCTCCTAAAGTGTTTGATGCTGACATCTAGTGATAGTGTTGAAAAGTGTTTGCCTTGGGCTTATGTTTATTGATTTAAATTTCGATGCAGAAACGTTGTCTACTGTTTACTCTAATAATTTTTGTAAATTCTTTAAGAGTAAACAGTAGACAATGTTCTTAGTATATTTTATACACATACACCTTTATTTACAAACCTTGAGTTTTTGAATATATACATTTGTAATTTTTATATTTTTCAATTGTTTTATTATTTTGAGTTAATGTTTAGCAATGTTGGTTGGACAGTTCCGCAGGCAGACCAAACTCTGGTCGTTAGACCAGAGTGGATTCTGAATATGAGTATATATAAAGTGCGAATTGGGCTTTAAATTTGAATTCTGGGTGTGTTTAATTGGGTTTATTTTAACTGAAGTATTTTTAATTGTTTTTTTTCCAATGTACTAAGGAATTTAATTGTTTAAGAATTTATAAAATTAACCTGTTTGTGTATGGAAGCACTTAAGTAACAGTATGAAGATGATTTCAGAAAACCAACTAAGTCTATAATTCTTCAACACATATCTTTTCCACGTGTGAATGATTCTGTTTGTTTGCCCATAGTTCTTCAACATATTTTCAAGCCAGGAGCTATTTCTCTCGCTTTCAGTTTCATTAAATATCGAAGTAAAGTGCAGTCGTCTACGGGTTTTCCAGTTCCAGTCAGTGCATACGATGGCTGACCCTTGTGCTATAACATCTCCTGCATCTGCATTTTACATCTACAGTTTTTAAATTAATTAACTTTGTGTTCCATACGAGTGTTGGCCTCCGGTGCTAACATTTTCATCAGCATTTTTTCATCAACAGTTCTTCCTCTTTTCAGCTATTGAAATATTTGATGCTGACATCTAGTGATAGTGTTAAAAAGTGTTTGCCTTGGGCTTATGTTTATTGACTTAAATTTCAATGTACAAGTAGAAACATTGTCTACTGTTTACTCTTACTAATAATTTTTATAAATTCCATTTTGTACACATACATCTTTATTTACAAACCTTGAGTTTTTGAACATATACGTTTGTAATTTTTACATTTTTCAATTGTTTTACTATTTTGAGTTAACGTTTAGCAATGTTGGTGGACAGTTCCCCAGACAGACCAAACTCTGGTCTTTAGACCAGAGTGGATTCTGAATCTGGGTATATATAATGTGTGAATTGGGTTTTAAATTTGAATTCTGGGTGTGTTTAATTGGGTTTATTTTAACTGAAGCTTTTATAGTTGTGTCTTTTTTTTACCAATGTACTATGGAATTTAATTGTTGAAAAATTTATAAAATTAACTTGTATGTGTTTTGAAGCACTTAAGTAAAGATTTTGTTAATAAAGTGAAATTTTTAATTTAACAATAATTTAGTGTGATTCTTTGAGGTTGTGTAATTTGATTAATTAAGTTTAAAGGTTGTGCAATTTTTAATATAAGTATTAAAGGTAGGTGAAATTATTTTGGAATTGGTTTGTTGTTGTATATTCTAAAGGGTATTGTGCACAGGCCAAACAGTAGGAATAGGAATTAGAATAATTCCTATTCCTACTGTTTGGCCTCTGTGAGTATTTAATTATTAAAAGTAACTTTATTAGGCAAAAAACTATATGATCAGGCAAAATCTAAATATAATGATAACTTTAATTAATCTCAATTAAATAGAATAAGTAAATAAAAATAAATAATCTTCAAGAAAATAAGGATATCGTTTTTCCGTCACGACATAACTCATATAACCATAACTTAAAATATAAGATAACTACGTAAAAAGATTCATCAATCAAGGGGAGAATTAAATGTATTTTGCACCACTTTACTTTATACTTTATTACCTTTAGTTTATCTAACTTTCCATACTTGCTAAGTATAATTAACACTTTTAGTTTGCTATGATTGGTATTTATGAATCTTTTAAATATATATATATATATATATATATATATATATATATATATATATATATATATATATTTATATATATATATATATATATATATATATATATATATTTATATATATATATATACCATGTTTATTCATGGGACATCTTACTATAATAAAAGATAATACTCAATCACTGGCTGTGTAGCCATTACACAAAAGGAAGTATTATAATACCCATTGTTGTAAATAAATTAAAAGTGAGTCTAATGTCCGGCTTCGTTTTCAGTATGTGATGTCATATACAACATAAAGCTCCAGAACTTCCTACTGTTGTAAATAAGTTAAAATGAGTCAAATATTGTTTCCCTCTAATATATATATTATATAATTAATACCTGTTCTTTTGTCTCTAGCCCTATATACAACACCATATGTTCCCTCTTCAATTCTATTGAGACAATGAAATTCTTCAACACTTCGGCATCCTTGAATAGCAGGTAGATAAACAGGAAGCTGAGGAGTAGTTGGTTCAGCGGGTTTGGCAGGAGGAGATGGTTCTTTCTTTACAATAACTGGTGCCTCTTCTTTTTCTTCAGGTTTTGTTTGTTCTGCCTCTTCCTCATCTATATAAAGATTAATAAACACAATACACATACAGCACAATAGCTTTATACAGCATAATAGCAAAAATATTTATATACGACAATAACAATAATAGTTTATAACAAATTACTGTATATACTTCGGATAAGATCAAAATTATTGGGCCAAATTAACACTCAAAATAAGGGAGTCTGATTATCACTGGGTAGTTTTAAAATGTTTCTATCTGTTCCAATCTACAAAATGTTTCTATCTTAATTTGAAGAAAAGGTGAAATGGCAATAAATTTCCATAAGTTTTTTCCAATTTAGACATTGGTGAAACCTCAAATCCTGGATTCTAACATAGACCCCCTCCCTAAAGCTTGCAAATTTTATATGTTTATTTAGAACATTATAAATTGAGTATCAAGGTTCACGTAACACAAAACAAAAATTAGAAAATATATGGTATGCTTTCTTTAATTTCTCCTACTCAGGGTGAGTGCGCTTTCCCTCAAGGACTTTCAAGTACAATGTAATTTTTTTTTCAAGGACATCAATCAACCCTTCATTATGAAGTTGTATGCATTTCTGGGAGGAAAAATAAATAGAGAACTAATGCTATTAGTTATTGTTTAAGCCATTGTATATATTATTTTAAAAAAAAGCTAATTTACATTTTATCAGCGAGTCTTTGGTAGCTAGTCTAACAGTCACAGCAGGTTTTGTATCTAAAATCTTTTCCTCATGCAAATATTTTTTTCACATTATCAAGAACCTCTATTGCTCTATCTAAACAATTCACATTTTCCATCCACCTTGTCGAGCAGAACTTAAGTGGGAAAATATCGCTTCCAGTTATTGCAGTATAGTTTGAACGTCGAGCAGGAGAATCTTTAAAAAGAAAATGCAAGTGATGCAATAAAGTCTTTAAGTCCCAATTTGCAGCTTGCAACCCATTTCTAAAAGATCCATGCACAACATATAAGCTACATGTCCTGATACCCAACAATTTCTTATTGGTATTTTCTTCCTCCAATCGTTCACTAAATTTCTTCAAAAAACTTAAATTTACATTCGCACCATCCATTGATACTTGGAGTATGTTGTGAAGGGATAATGGTTCAATGCATTGTAAAAACTTTTGAAGCACATCTGAAGCAGCTGCACTTTCTAAAAATACACTGTTGAGGTAACGAGTAGATACTTTATTTGTGTTGACATCTCAGAATCAAACCACTTGATCCATTTGTCCTTTTTTGACAACTTTGCTCAATGCTTCATCGAAGCAAATTAAGTAGTTTTTGCATATTATCACTTGATCTAAAAGAAGAGATTTAAAATATGGTGCTAAGCCATGTGATATAGTGTATGCTAATTTGGTGCTACCTAGCTGAAATTGTTTAGCAATTGAGCTGTCCGGAAACATTGTCCAAAAAATATGTCCAATATTTGCACAAGAATTAAAAGAAATATTACTTGTTGCAACATCTAAAGCCCACAGGCATTCTGCTTTACCAACATCATCCTTCAATATAAATGACTGTAATGTTGCAGGGCTTTCATTGCATTTAGATGCTGCATTACGAGTCACATGTGTGTCAGTGCTCTCCTTCACATTTTCAGAAAAAGAAAGCAGTAACAGGTTTCTGGAGCATCTTCATCTTAAGATATTTGATATGGAGGGGACCTTGGGCATGTGAATGAATAGTTTGAATGCTCATGTTGCTTAATTTAATTGATTTGGAACATACCTTACAGTAACCCTGTCCTTGATTGTCAGGAACATCAGAAAGCCAAGATGTAAATTGTGGAAATACCTAATGATCCAGCCATAATTTTTGGAATTTCGTCTTTTTGTTAGCCATTTCACATTAAGAAATAAATTTTCACAATTAAAATTCACTGTTCATATATATTCACCATTAAAAATATGTTTTCAAAAACAAATAGGACTGTTTTTCTTATAGTTTGGGAAGAAAACACTCAAATTTTCACCTTCCCCAAATCTAATCCAGCAACAATAACACCAAACCAGTTTATTACCTTTGTAGAGCTTCTAGTGTTGCCACATAACTTGTTACAAACTAATCCAAACTCTGGTTAAAACTAGCCCCATGCAAATACATAATATATAGTAAATAATATAAAAAATAATCAAGAAAAAAATAAAATATGACAAAATATAATAACATATATCTATAAAAGCTGTTATTTATATAAATAAAGCTGAAAATCTGCCTGTGTGCTTGTCTTATCATGGGAGAACTGGTGCACCGAATTTCATGAAATTTTGTGGATAGTCATAAAATAGTCCTACTTAAAATTTAATCCATGTCTCGAGTTTCGAGGACCAGGGGTTATCGAAACATTTATGTAAAAAGAATCTCCCATAGACAAGATTTGAGGAAGTGGGAACAGAGAAATTTTATGGCTTTTTTTTATGGCCTCATCTAACTGGTGCACCGAATTTCATAAAAGTTTGTGGATAGTCATAAAATAGAATTTAGTCCATATTTCGAGTTTCTAGGACTGCGGGTTATCAAGACATTTATGTAAAACGAACCACTCATAGACAAGACCTGATTAAAGTACGGGCCTTCAGGCTGAAACCCTGGGGCCCCAAATTTTAAAGGGCCCCTATATTTTGTATGTTTAATTGTAAAATTTTTTAAACAGAAATAAAATTTTAATTAATTGAAAACTGATAATATTAGTTTTTATTTTAAATTAAAAAATGTGCAAATAGTTTAAAAAATTTACATCCTTTAAAGTCTTAATATATTATTTATTTATAAAGGAAAATGTTTGGAAGTTCTCTGCATGTACCAAAAGGCCCCGGAGCTGTGATCTTGAGCCCAAAATTTGTTATACGTTAATATCTTGAAGGTTTTTTACCTTCAATTTTATGTTGTTTTCTGTCACTGACATATCCCGATTTACAACCAGCACTAACAACATGCACTAGAAACCATATTTTGAGAAAATAGAAGTACTGATATTAAAGGAATAAATAAAATCAAATAAACTTCTAATCAACCTAATGCTATTTGAATGGAGCAATAAGGACGGTACTAACAGCACCACCACTAAATTGGAATCTTTCTTCCGAGAAATCATTTGTCACTTTTCTCCAAAGCAGCTTAGCTTATTTCGTTTCCCCTCCTTCCCTTTAGCCTTCATGCATGGGATGCACATGCTCTGTGGGCGTTTCCAATGAGAATTGCCAAAAATTTAGTACTAAATCTAGGGACAAAGATACTAGAAGGAGCAATGGCATCATCTATTAGTATTTTAGATAAATATTTGTGAAAATTAAAAAAAAAAAAAATTAAAAATATAAAAAATTATGTGTGTGTGTGTGAAAAATGTAAAAAACTATAAAATATAATGAACTCTTCAGTTTCTTTTCTTACACATTTTTTTATTTCCCTGACTTTTTGGAGCAAAGTTTGGATTTTCCCTGATTTTACAATCCTTCATATATTGATTGAATTTCACATTTTTCATAAATTTGTTTACAAACAGAACTAGTATGTTTTATTCTTCAGATCTGCATGTAAAGAAATTTTTTTACACATTTTAGGAGAATTTAATTAAATATTTAATAGAATGTTTTGAATAGAAATATCATTTAGAATACTATAAGAATTTGCACATAAGTGTGAATTTTAATTTCCTTTTTATTATACATTCTATACGAAGAATTAGATTAATATACTGCTAGTATATTAATATAATTTTAGGTAGAATATGCAAAGTTACATAAAATGCAGGTTTAAAGTCTATATTACATTAAAAAGGTTCAAGATAATTAAGCATAGAAACCTGATAAATCTTCACCACCATCTTCCTCATCAGATTTCGAATGACTAGAAGCTAAAAATGAGAAAAAATATTAATTGCACAATATAATGTAAGGGCTAATAACTAACAATTAATAAACTTTAAGAAATTAAACAATTGATACCCGATTTAATACCTTCTGTTTCACTTTCACTACTGTCAGATTCTGTATCGGTATCGCTCATTTGATCACTTTCCTCTTCTTCTACATCATCTTCTTCATCTTCTTTGCTATCCTCAAAATCCATGGGCTCTTCAGAAAATGGAACTGAAAATTTCAAACCTACATTAATCTCAGAATGTTAGAAAATTGTAAATTATTTCAAGATTAGTTTTGTGTGTAGTCATATGAATAGAACTAGCTTCATATGAATTAAATCACTGTGGACAAACAAGCATTTTAAATTGTTTAAAATCAGACATTTTAATTATACTGTACACATTCTGATATTTTGGGGAATTAATCAAAGCAATATTTAAGGTTCATTTAAGACCTTTATGTGATAAGCTTCAAAGGTACAATTCAAATTTGATTGATTAAAAAAAAATTTGGTTCAAATAAAATATGTTTATAGCTTTCAAAATTTGATGTGTATATGGCTGAATATTTGATAATTGTTAATTTTGTGTCCTTTAAGTTTAAAATAATAATAATAAGATATTTTTTCAATATTTGTTAAGAGTACAATCTGTTCTACATATTTTTCAGTAAAAAGTATACTTTGATAATATTAAATGTACTTTTGACTTCATAAACATGCAAATTTGTCATTTTTGTCACTATCCCTTAGTGATGAGTTTTTATTTCCCAATTATATCAGTAAAAAACTTTAATAATGGAAATAAATTGGTGAAATTTAAGAGATTACAATTTTAACTAAATCTCCTTATTTATAAAAATGTTAAAGATATTCTGAGAAAAATTTGATAAACTTTGGTCCCTGAGAATCTGTGGTATTATAGTGTTGTCCAAAAAATTGTTTTTGAACCATCTCCATCAAATGGCAATAGCAGTGATTTTAAGTGAGTTGAAATACACTAAAGTTTTGTTAAAAGCCTGTTTAAGTTTTGGAACTTTGTTATTAACAGGCAAGGGAAAAACCCAATTTTACTACTCGTTTTTTATGGGTATATTTATTACCTGTCATTTCTAGCATGCATGTAGCTATTAATGAGTAAAAATTTTAAAATACTGCGTCTGCTGTCAGTGCATAAAAGTGAGCTATGCATAGTGTATACTTTATTTCCCAATGTAAGTTTTTTATTTCCATGCAGGATTAAAACAAACCCATCTGTTATTCCTGTCATAGGAACATAATGAATATGCGTTAAAATCCCATTAATTATGTAAACAGATTTCTCATCTATTATAAATCTTAAAAGGCATTTTTAAGAACTTATTCCAAGCAGAAGTTTCTAAAAACTATAAAGTTAATTTTTTTTTTTAAAACTGAAAATTAACAATTATCACACATTCAGTTATATATCGAAAATGGGAGTGGGTAAGCATAGCAAACAGAGAATCCTGGGATAGAAAAAATATGTTTATAAAAGTTTGGAAAATGCAATCCAAAATATAATTATATAATAAATCATTTATTCCAGGTCTGCATTTAAATAAAGTATTAACATATTGAAGAAAATTAGAAAATTAAGGCAAGTTTTTGGTTATCCACAGCCAGTAATAGCAGTACTATAAAATATTTTCTAGCACTTAAAGGCTATTGTTTAATCTGAACTATTAGCCTTCTATTATACTTACTTTTGAATAGAAAAGTGTTGCTATAAAATCTCAAAATATAAAAGAATAAAGTCACCTTTGCATTCTGTAAATAATTGGTAAGAAGGTGAAGTGGACAGTTTAACAAGGTCAATTGCAGACTATGAGTCAAATACTCTGGAGTGTAATCTATTGTAATTACAATTAATAGGCATTCTAAAAAGTAGATTCTGATTCTGACTATGATTATATGCACAGAAGAAATCAGAATGAGTACGATTACGATGTAAATAGACACATATCATAAGAGAAATTAACTGCTTTAAAAAATTTCTGCTTTCAACAGTGTTTGTTCTTGTTGGAAAATAAAATTTTCTTCCAATACTAAGACATTTTGCAGAAACAGAAAACGCCCATATAGATAAAAATTTAATAGCAATTTTACATAAATGGGGAAGTTTCTATTATTTCTTTTTCAGAACTCTAAAGGATATGCATTTTCAGCACTCAATACTCCCTTTAAGTAGTCCTCAACTTCCTTCTCCAACACATTGGAGGAAGACTTTACTATAGTATTTTTCTTAGATAACTTTCATCGATAAAAGAAAATTGTTTACTTTTTCTACGAGGAGGAGAGGGAGACAATTACAGCTTGGATTATCAATATGATTACATTTTTTCTCAATTACAATTATGATTATTCTAGCAATTATTACTATGATTATGATTAAGATCAGTATTATGCAAGGATTTTTCTTTTATTACAGTTAATATTCTGAATTTCATAACCATTTCTTTAACAATTTTGATTACAGGAAAGATTACAAAAAAAAAAAAAAAAAAAAATCATGTAATGTATGATAAATGTATATAATTATGATTATCCATAGTCTGATCAATTGTACATATAATATACAGGTTGAGAATGATAGCACATGTTTTATGCTTAAACATGCAAATTTTTCTACTTAATTTCTCAAAAGAAAAGTAAAATATATTGTTAATTGAGTTGGCTTCCTGTATATAATATTATGCAACATATCTGGATCTAGTAAAATACTGCTAACCAAATTGAATGGAAATGCAGAAGATTTCCTTAAAATATCTAGAAGGTTTTTCTTACATCAGTTTGGAATATGATAAAATAATCTAAGTGTCTAAATCATCCTTTTAATACTGTCATTATGAAAATTTCCTCTTCATTTCATTAATAATATGCTTTAAAAATATATTGCCATATAAACATACAAAATAATAGCAAAAAGTAGATATTTTCACAATAACACGAAATGCTTCAGAGATCATGTACAAAAACAGATTTCCACAATAGTTCCAAATGGTAATTCATAAATTACAAACTAATTAATTAAATCTAACATTAAAAAGCCGATAAATACCAAAAAAAATTATACCAAATAGCGTTGGGGTTTTTTTACTTGAGTATAGTGACTTTTTACAAAGAATTTGTTTTTTATTTGAAACTTTAAAGATTTCCCCCAAAACAGTTAAAAGAAAAAGATTTGGGAGATTTTCACATATTTTTTCAGAGATCAGTAAAAAATGTGTTGAAGACCCAGACCACTCGACTGGCCAGAGGGCTTTCAGCAGCTGTCTGAGTGTGTAATTTGTTAATTTATGTCTTGTTATTCATTGCTTTAAGAGACGACATGTGCAGGATTTTTTCAGATACAATATATTTGATTCCTATTTTATTTTTCAATTTTTTAGCTTATAGGTCAAGTAGACGGAGTTTATAGATATTATCTATTTCCATTTTCAAAAACAAGCTGGTCATTTTAAATAGGCCCTGAAGAAGAATATGTTCAAAATGATTACATTTTTAAGCCTAGTGTTTTTACGGTACTGATTGGTTATAGGGACCATGAAGCCAAACATGGCAACACATAGGAATCACACCAAATTCTGGTTTATATTGGTTGCTGATATTATAAATAGGTGGCACTGTTTTCATATATAGTGGCTTACACAGGTTGCTGATGTTATAAGTAGGTGGTGCTAATTTGGAATATCGGCAACCTGTTGATAGCAGTTAGTTTGAATTTAGTGCATCCTGTTATACTGTTAGTTAGATTTTTCTACCATTTTGCTGCAATGATGAAAATCTGGAATTTGCCTATGAACGAAGAAGACTATAAGGTTATTTCAACAGAAGGAAATTTTACCGCGACACTGTTTTTATCCAAAAGGTCACGCAATGCGGCTGCAAGTAGGCAAAAATATCGCTGGAGGTGTAATGTCGTTGGTTGTCGGTGTACTGTCGGTCTTTGCGTGATGAATTGGTTCTCGGGATCTAGGATTCCGTTTACAGAAGCCTTACGCTTTACATACTGTTGGGTCGACGAACTTACTTCTGTGTCGTGGTGTCAACGTCAGATGGATTTCAGCCCAGAAACAACGGTAGATTGGAACAATTACATGAGCGAAATATGTTTCCAGTATCTGCAAAAACGATCTACAAAGAAGATCTGGGTGGTGGTGGTGGTGGTGGTGGAGGATAGGGGATCATTGTGTAATTTAATCATTGTGTTTGTAGTGAATTTCTCATATCGTATCGGATTATATCTCCAATGTTCGTGTTGGCGACAACTCGGAAAAGCAGTAGCCAACCCATGGTCCCTATAACCAATAAGTACAGTTTTTTCATATGTTTGGTTTTAATGCTTGATCATTTTCAGAATTTTTGTTTCATTTTCGAAATCTCACCATTGATATTTGTAGATTATATATAGCTTGATGACTGGACATATGCATTTTATTCTCAGCATGATTCATGAATCTCTATTATTTATAATTTTATATGTAGCTATCCAATATTTTAAATTTTGGTTATTTGAGTTACAACTTATCTATAATCTATCATTAGAATTTCATATAATATTTTTTATTATATATATATGCATAAAAATCAGAAAACTTCTAAAAAATTTGGAAAAGTTAGCAGCTAGGGGAATTACCAGTCTAACAATTGCAGGCTCGTCAATAAAAAATAAATGGGAAAAGCGAGAACAAAAAATTTTCAAACCCTCACTAGGAGTAATGTGGAGCTCCTTTTCTTTCTTTTCTTCTGTATCACTCGGTGCATCACGGTTCTTTTTAGGACTTCGGAAACGCTCAAGACGCCTTTCCTTTTCTTGTTGGAGTCTTTCTTTTTCGCGCAACTTTTCACGCAAGTCTCGACCAGTTTGATTATCTAAAAATTTTTTAGTATAAACTCAAATTTAAAAGCTTTTAAAAATAAGAGGATTTGAGTATTAGAAGAAAAATAATCCATTTTAATATTAAGTTCACACAGGCTGGAAATATACAGAAACTTAAAACTTAAAAAGAGAAATATTTAATAGCTCTTAAATTTATTTTGATAAGGTACAGCAGTCATCATTATGCTAAAATAATGAAATAATAATTTGAAAATGTCAAGCTATATTCTCTCTATACGAGTGGTCTCCAAAATGCACCTGAGGGGTCAATATGTGGGGAACAGAAAGGAAATTTAATATTTCCTTTTAATACTTTTCCCCCCTAAAACACGTATTATATTGACGGAAATAAAATAAAATAAAGAATAATATTATATTTTAAAATTATATGACCATAAACATATGGGTATTATGATTATATGAATATTACTTTACTAGAATGTCTGTTTAAAGCTTTAAACATTCTTGCACTATTATAATAAGGAACCTTCGTATTAGAACAATTCCTTTTGAGAACTAAAAAAAAAATTATCTGTATTTATTACAGGGTTACATGAGTAAGTCTTAGAGGTGCACAATTGGAAACATTTGGAGGATACCACTACTCTTTACAGGGTGTGCGGTAAAAGTGGTAACTGGTTTTAGGTCCATAAATATTGATAATAGACAAAAAGGTGCAGAAATTTATGAAAGCAGTCTGTGGGGTGATATTTCCGAAAAAAAAAAAAAAAAAAAATCCAATGTTTTACATATGCTCTGTAGAGTGAGAATTTTAATTAGCAGCATATCACTTACAACTTATTAGTTAAAATAAAAAAGTAGATGAGATGAACTACATACATAAAGTTCCCTCTGATAACTTTTTTTACAGGTCTCTTATGAAATCATAAAAAAGTGTATTCAGGGATGCTCAAAACCCATAAATACATCTAAATTCAAGAGTCAGATTTTCAATCCCACTAAAATACTTTAACTTTACACGTTTTATAATATAGGCAGAGATCGCCATAAATAATCTTTTCAGGGGTAGTTTTACTCCTTTACTAAAATTTAAGGAGTAATTTTACAAAGTGGGAAATATTTATAAAAAAAAAAAAATGGTAATGGTGTAACTATTGGTCATTAAATATAGCAACCAGTTTTTCAGCAAGTTCTGAAGCTGCACAGCTGACAAACATTCCAAAGCAACAAAAGTGATTTGAAGTTTAGCATGAGTAGATTAAATGCATCCATTGCAGACCAAAAATACAATGTAAAAATTGTATCAAATTCGAAGTAAGAGACTGTAAGATAGATAAAAATGAAGATTTGAAAAAGTGGGACACTCCTACCCTTCTTCTACCACAGTCGCCCCTCCCCCTCCATGAGTAAAGATAAGAGCCATCTTTTCTTACTTTCAAATGAAAGTTATTGAATCCTTAATTTAATTGTAAAAAAATAAATAAAGTGACAACGAAACAATTGAAGTTTTCTTGGGGTAAGGAAAAGGCTTTACAATGATAAATTTTGAAGACCGCACCTTGAAAAGTTTTTCTTTGCCAACCTTTTTAAAAACCAGATTGCTATTTTTATATTTCAGTTTTATGCTATGTTACTAATGCAGGTTTTTACCCACAGCACAGATATATTTTACTTATAAATGGTTATTTTTTATTACTAAATTAACAATAAAATACTTTTATAATGTTTAAAAATGTAGCAAGAATTAATTTTATTGATTGTGCACAGTTTATTTACAAGAAACTATCCCAGAAGAGTGATACGGGAAAGCAACTGAATAACAACATATTAAAACTTAAGATGTTTATTAACACATCAATGCAAATTTTATTGCAGCAAACTTTAAGCAAATAACATGTGTTACCAGATATTAGAAATTACATATTTTGGCAAATTCTACATAAGGGGTCAAATATATTTTTACCTTCTCTGCGAGGCCATGGTCTATCACTTTGCCCTCTATCTTGCTCTCTCTGACGCTCAATAAAAAGAAGTCTTTTCTTGCGCCACTCCATTTTCTTTTCTTCTAACCTGTAAAATGTAGAAAATGAAAATGTAAGCAATTTAATTTCAAACAACATTTAAAAAATAATTGTTACATATGAAATAATACAGAATTAAAAAAAAAAAATCATTTTGGACGTCTATATCTTCTGAATCTAAAAGATAAAAATATGAACAATTTATAGTAGTTTTGTTGGAAAAGAGTACTATTTATGAATATACAAAAATATGTTTAATATTTTGAACTACTTTTTTAGAAAAAGAAAAAGGAGAAAAGATATAAACAGTGATAAAAATGGTCAGCAGGAAAGCTAATTTCTAGACCAATAATTAGGTTTCACAAAGCTCTTATAGTTTTAATGAATTGTTTTGTCAAATTGAAGAAAACTAACATTTTCTGTTTTAAAGTTTATAATATTTATAATACTTATATCTCAAAAATTTTAAAAGGGCTAGTTAAGAACAGTAAGTAAGTAATTTGCAGCCCTTCAAAAGTCCTCCAAGGATATATAATTAAATTTCAAATTGGGTTAATAGTTTTTTAAATATAATGGTTATAAATTTAGATAACATCCTGTAAAATCTACAATGTATGGTCAATCTTGTATAGACTTGATATTTGCTTGTAACTTAGAAAGATCAAGTTGTTTCAATTATCATAGCAATACCAATAGTTATCATAGGTGTATATTACCTGTTGTAAAAGAAACAAGTAAGATTGAAAACAACGAATTAACTTACTGAACTTGACTGGAGTTTGATTTTATGTTATTTATGAAAACTCTTTTGACTTCATTGGATTGAAGTAGTTCTTTATGGCAGGTCTGGTGGGTTTGTGCGCCCCCCCCCCCCCTCATTTTTGATATTTCACCAATTCCAATAAAATTCACATTCTAAGATGCATTTTTTCGAAACACACTTTTTGTCATGTTACGCCTCAATATTTTGCAAGGCTCCCATTTGAAGTGATGACAGGCGACCTTGCATTTTCCTACACTTGGATGCCAGATTTCAAGATGCTTGCGTGCTTCATGGCCTGCTTTGTTCGATACTTCCAAGTTTTTACTCATTTCTGAGACTGATGCCATGTTAAAGATTGTCTGTTTTTCTTGATCCTGACTGCACTTAGATGGGAATTTTGTAGATGCATGATTACTTGATGTGCAACACTAATCTTACTTATCACCTAATTGTTTCAGGCCTTCTTTTGAGTTAACAGGTTAACAGATACAGTTGTATACACAGTTTCCTTACTTTTTGACATTTTCAGATCCGATAATTCCATGTATTTCTTATAATTCCATGTATGTCCACACTTTTTCAAACATCTGTTAATTGAGATGTTTCACTTTTTATACTAGCCAGCCCTAATAACAAAATCAATGCCATTTTTCTTAACAGAACAATTAAATTGCTAACTGCATCTGTGCAAAACATAAATAATGGAAATAAATTAATGAAGCTTAAGAAAATGCAATATCAACTTGTATAAAACCCCTTATTTATAGAAATTTTAATATTTTTTAAAATTGCTGATGCACATTTGTCTATAAGAATAGAATATTACTACAATGGAAGAAAGTATTTTTTATCCACCAAATCGTAACAGCAGTGATTTTAAATCAGTTGAAGAACTCTATTTAGAATTTCATTCCACATCTGTTTGAAGTTTAGCAACTTTGCAATGAACAGGTAAGTAAAACAATTTTACTACTCATTTTTCATGATTATATTTATTATATGTCACTTATAACACATATTTAGTTATTATTAACTTGAATGAAAATTTTAAAATACTGTCTCCTATTGGTGCATAAAAGTAAGTTCAGCATAGTACATACTTTGTTTTCCATAGTTTTGAATTATGTGCAGAACAAAAACAAACCCATGTGTCCTTTTCTGGTCATTTCTGACATGGGAACATAATGAATATACAATAAAATTTTACTACAGCTTTGTCATCTATTTGAAATCTTAAAAGACACTTCTAAAAACTTATTCCAAGCAAAAGTTTCTAGAAACTATAAAGTTAAATTTTTTTAGCCTTAAAATTGATATTAGATATCCAGCTATAAAAGAATTCATAATATGAATCTGGAAATATGTGTGTCCATGTCCATATGTGTATGGAGATTTTAGGAACACAAGCACTGTAGGTGAATAGATGACATTTTTTATATAACTGCATGTAATGTACTCTGCATGACAGGTTACCTACAATCTAATGTACAAACATTAAAATAAATTTTATGTACTTAAATTACTATTTTCAAATTAATTAAAAATGTAGTTTAAGAATTTGGGAGCTATTTTGGCATTATTAATTCCTGAGATTATTTCCCGATTATTTTTGTACTATTTCATTCACAAGAACACTTCCCAGCAGCTAATTTTAAAATGTATTGCACTTTTGCTTCATTTTACATGCAAATTCTGAAGAGTACTTTTAATATAATAAAGTTAACACCTGAGTTTAAACTGGCCAAAATAAAAATAATAATAATAATAATAATATTAAACTGTTAATTAAAATATATGAAATTTATCATTTTCAGATGTTTCTTTAGCTAAAGTGCCAGTCCAGAATTTTTTTTTTTTTACTATAATTAATGTGAAATAAATATAAGATGTTTGTTTGAAAAAGAAATTCATGCTTATTATTATGAACAAATTTTCCATTCTTAAGGTATCCTTTTGGGACAATCGGCACGCCCGCATGTCGGCTGCGAACTTGCATTCAAGGACGGACGGCACGCACTCGTGACGGAGGAAACTTTACCGTAAACGGAGAGTGGCACACATGCGTGCCTTCACGTGGAACGTTTTTATTTGTCTACTAGATGGCGTTAAATGTTCGTGGAACTAACTTCAATGTATTTTGCAGATACATGACCTTGGCTAAGGAGGATCCAATGAATTATTTCTCCATTTGGAGCGGTGAAGCATGATTTTGTAATATAAACAAACAGCGCAATTCTCGCAGCATTAACAATTTTATAATTGAGTTCCGGGTTTTGTTTTTATTTCAACGTTATGATTTCGTTGGTGAATCATAGGAATATAAGAGAGTATTTTTTTTTGTTTGGGGTTTAGAGGCAGTGAAATTATTCGTTTATTTCGGATAAAAGAATGGGAGCAACTAACGAGTATTTTGTATTCAGATTTGTATGAAAAATATACATCAAATAGAAAATAAATATTTCTTTTATTCCTGAAAAAAGTAGATTTCTGTGTTGAATAGGTGATTTTTAGTGAATTTTGTTCAAGAGTTAGGCTTAGCGTAAAAAATTTGCCGACCTTTGGGAACAGTTCGGAAGCGAAGCGCTTCGTCTTTTGGGCTGTGGCAGCTGCGGAATGCCACCGTCGCGAAAGGGTTAAGGATATAAATCATACTGAAATCTCAACTGCGAAATTATACTACCGTGGTAAAATAATTTCAATCATGAAAGGTAAACCTACTATTTATGCAAGTTGTCAGATAATAAATAAAATCATGGATAACTTGATAGTCCAGTAAACCTAAAACCAAAACTGATAGAAAACTGGCAAGAATCACTTCAGCAAATCTAACAGGTGCATGTTATCTCTATTAATGATGATTAAATGGCTTTTCAACTTGAAGCACACATCTGTAGTCCCTCGTGTCCCCCCCCCCCCATCCACCCCCCTTTCATCCTGACCAATTCATCCAATTGTAAAATTTGAAAATCTGAAAATAGTATGGGCAAATTCCTTTCAATATTTTTACTGACATGCACAATGTAAATACTTTATGTTAGAAACATGTATGCAATCCAGAATTCTAGAACTGATGTCGGATTAATAAGCTTTAGTCTTTCAGAAAAAATGACAGAAAATGTTTTAGCAAAGCAAGATTTCTTTTAGCAAAATGTTAAAAAAAAGAGTTTAAACTTGGATAACAGACTAGATGTAATGTACAAATATTTAAATAACTTTTACATACTTAAAATACTATACTCAAATTAGTTAAGAGTAAAGTTTAAAAAGAGTTAAGGTATTGCTTTGACACCAATTCTTGGGAACATTTTCTATATATATATATTTTTTCTATATATATATCAGGGATGTATCTAGAGAAATATGAGTGGTGGTTGATTTTTCAGAACAATTATAATTGAGAACATAAAATTTCGAAATGAGCTTCACGTTAATTCGCACACACAAACAGTATTAGTATTGTATACTTTTATATTAAAGTAAAACATTTGATAAAATTGAATATAACTTTTTTTTAAATGTAATTATAATATGTATATTTTTTTGGATGAGTGGTGGTCGGAAATTCTGAGTGTGTGGTGGAGAGAAACCCCGACCACCACCGACCACTGTAGATACATCCCTGATTATATATATATATATATATATATATATATATATATATATATATATATTTGAAAAATGTAATAAAAAAATTCAAGTAATATTAACATCACCATAGAAGCAAAACCACAGCCATATTGCTGATAAGAGAAAAGAACAGCACCGGCCCAAATTCGATGATTAATCAGAATTAAATTCATCTTCAGGTCTGAGTATTTAATTCTAATTAACCCAAACAAATGCCTGTTTCATTTTGAGCAATAGTACATTACTATAAATGCTCAAACTCAGACTACAGACATCAAAAGATGAAAAAATGAAGATAAGAAACATTAAGGAAATTTGTATTACTATGTGGCATGAACCCTTCTTCTTTCACCACGTGTATACACGATCAACCTCAGCAGAATGAATTAGCACCAGAATGAGCATGTCGAAATACAATGAGGGAGGCAGTACGAAATGGATAAATTAGAATGCCACTATACACCATTATAAAGGCTCTCAAATCGTAGTTTCAAACTGGCTAAAGTTACAATTTTTCAGCGAAAATAAATTTAATATTAATGTATCCTATTTTCCGATTTTTCCAATTCTTTTTTAGTTTATATCTTATTTTATTATTTTTCATTTTTATTTATTTATATAATTAATAAACTATATATATATATATATATATATATATATATATAAGATTCATATGAAAAAAGGGGGGGAAGTGATCACATGCAAGGCATAAAAGGGTAGAGGGGGATGGCGACCCCTCTTTCCCGTTTAAAAGACTGCTTTTATGCCCGGGCAACACTCACGGTACCAATGCCATGCAGTAGCCACACTTCCGTAAATGTGTCAAGTCACTCGAAAAAGTGCAAAGTAAACAAATAGGAATCAACCAGGATTGCAAGGGAAAAGAAAAGAATGGAAATGCAGCAAATGACCCTGTCGGCTAAGACAGTGTGCATTATATATAAAAGCAGTTTACGCATGCATAATTCGTTATTTTCACTTTCATCATTCTATACCTCTGCCATATCCTTTAAGTAAGCATTTTCTCCCTTTTTTGTATTAAATAGGGAATTATAATAACATGCCAGGAAGCCAATTGGATAATTCCTTTTTATTGCCTCCTTCATTATATTCCTATTATGCATGATGCAATCAGACTTGAAAGTATTAATGCGTTGATTTCTTTTGAGGTGACCAATGACGACATTTCTGAAAATGTTTTTGGTCAAATAAGACCTCCAATCAATAATGTGATTGATTTTTATATTGAAATTGTTTCTCTTGTCATATAAGACGGTATAAGTGCCATATCTATTGTCATGTTTTAGTGTGATATCTAGAAAATCAACACTATCTTCCTCCTTACTTATATTCTCAATCAATTCCAGTTCTTTTGGATAAAAAGTAAAATCAAATTGGGGTGTATTCTTATATTGCCCAATAAGGACATCGTCAACATAATGAAAATATGGCATTTCATGTAATATATGAGTGCCATTTTCAAATTTACACAAGTATAGATCGGCAAGCAGGGATGAACAACCCCCTCCCATGGGAATACCCTTAAAATGAAATGTTGAAAATAGTTGGTGCCATCAAATAAGATGTTTTGAAACAACACAATGCGAATCAAGTCCTTGTATTTTCTGAATGTAATACGCTCTTTTAAGTCATATATTTCATGTAGTTGCTTCAAAATTTCATATAGATTTTCCAGATTGATGTTGTTGAATAAATTACGGAAATCATAACTTTTGAAACGTATATCCTTGTTATAAAATTGAAGAACTGAGAACATTTTCCTGCAGCTAATCATAAAAGTTATTGCATTTTTACTTGACTTTTATGAAAATTTTGAAAAATGCTTTTATTATAATAAAATTAGCATTCCAGTTCATATTTCATTAAAAAATTGGGGCACTACTAAAAAAATAGACAGGGGTTCTGAAATAATATAAGAATAGGAACCACTACACCAAGAATACAAAGCAATGGCTGACTTGAACAGGAGTTGATCAAAATTATATAGTTAATAATTTTCTAAAGGAAATAATTAAAATTACTCACAAATGTCTGTCTTCCTTGCCCTTACTATCTCCAGGTCTATCTCTTATGTCTCTAACATCTTTCTTAACTCGGATATCACGAACATCACCCACTTCTCGAGTATCAATGTTCTTCCTGAATTCCCGGTCTTTATCTCTGTCAGATTCATCTCTGTATCGAAGAGATCTATCAGCTTCCCTATTTCCTCCTTTTCTGTTGGAATCACCAGCCCAGGATCTTGCTTCACGGCGGGCATTTCTTTCATGGCCACGATGATGGTCTCTTCTTCGGGCTACAGGAAAATGAAAAATTATGCATATAAAATAGGTTATTTATTAAGAAAAACCAATATCATTGCTTGTTTAACATTCTTGGCAACAAATATGGTGTAATGTAACAGACTTAGTAATTTTTAGAAATGTTGCCATGTTGGTGATAATTCAATCTCTTTGAAAATTAAATTTCTCTTATAAATCATCACTTTTTGTGAGAATTATTAATTTAATATTTTTGGTTCAAAATATAGTATTTCACTGTTTAAGGACCAGGTATGCTTTGTTAAGTGGAGTCTAAGAGGTCATAAAGAAATTGTGTCTTGTCAGTAGGTCATATAGTAATTATATTTTGTAAGGGGAGTCATATAGTAATTAATAATATTATTCATGAAAGATCTGTGGTCTATGTGTGTCTGTGAATTTTAGGAGTGCAAATGCTGTAACCAGCCAAATGGAAGAGAATCTTTTGCTTAACTTAAAACAAGATGACAATTTGCTTACATGCCTAAATCAATTCAATCTGAGCAAAATCTACATATACCTACAGTTCAAACTGTTGCTACGGTAATTAAAAAAAAAAAAAAAAGCTTTTAAAAGCAACATACAACACAAAATCAATATTGTTGGCTAGTTTCGAAGACAAGAAACTCACTCATCAGAGTTAGACAGGCAACTGCTGTTAGAACAGCAAACATGGCAGAAGCAGGGAAGGGGGGGGGGAGGTGTAAATGATGAGGATGACAGGAGCTGAGGTTTAAATGCAAAACTCTAATTTTCTAAATTTTATAGATATGATTTTGTTGAAAATAATATTTAAAATTTGATTTTTATTTCTCTCAGTAAAGAAACTTTTATCTTCCTTGAAATTATCAGTGAATGGTAATCAGATATTTTGTTGATTATTTTATCAAATTTCTAATTTAAAATGTTTTCTTAAACTTTGTTTTAAATGCATATGTTAGCTTTTCTTTATAAACCTATCAGTTGAATTCATAGTGTGCCTTATCAATTTATTGTTCTGTTTTCACTAATATGATCATATTTCAGGATCAAATTATGCCAGAGTTTAGCTTTAAAAATATTATACTTTCTACCTTGAGTTAATCAAGGCTGTGTACCCAGATTGCATGAGCCCTGCATGCTTATTTAGGGCATATTATGTCCCCAGAGTAAATTATTTATTTTCATTCTATGCAGGCATATAGCAAAAGTGTTGTTTGGTTTCCAAGAATTAGTTGTATGTTCTGTAATTTTAATCAGATGTTGCATTTTAAATCTTAGGTAAAGTTGCGCGCGCGCGGGTGGCGGGTATTCATACGAGTTACGAGATAGTTCTCAGTTTTGTAAATCACTCTAATGTTTAGTATTCATAGAGATAAGGGAGGGTTATACAAGGGAGATTAAATAGTAATTACTTTATATTTATAATAACTTAACACAGTTAAACTAAAAAATAAATTATTAAAATTATAAATATTTTAGAAATCTAAACAGATTTTTCAATACATATTCATTATGGAAAACTGTTAAATATATATATATATTTATCCTTGCTATGAAGTGTAATTCAGCTCTGAAAATGCTTAATATAAAAATAATCTTATTTACCAATAAAATATAAGTAATTTAATTTGATTACTGGCATAGCTGATTTATTCTATGCAATAGCTGCATATAATACAAATTTTTTTTTTTAAATTCTCTTTTTTAATACTGAAAATGTACACTTTAGAGATAATGACCTATATAAGAAAAGTTAATATCGTAAATATTGGGGAGAATAACTCATATAAGTAAAAATTAATATATCTGTCTGTCAAGCTTAGTGAGAAATTTGGTAGTATTGCGAGCTTAACAACAGTTGTCAAGTTTGTGAAAATTTAATATCTCTGAAAATTAAATTTCTTTAAAAATCTTTGACTTTTTATAAGAATTATTATGTTTGTGAGAATTATTATTCTTGATGCAAAATATAGCAACTTTACATTTTATGGGATGGTAATATTTTGTCAGAGGTTGTAAAATAATTGTGTTTAATTAGGAGATTAATTACAGAGTAATTGTATTTTGTTACGGGGTCGTAAAGTAATTGTAGTTAGCAGTGGTGTAGCATCTATAGAGGTTAACAAGCTAAGCTTCTCCTGTTCAAAATCCAATTTAAAGAAATATTTAATTACATGTTAATTTTTAAATAATTTTCCAAATATATATGTATTCTTGAGAAACTTTCTATAATTTATGTGATTAAAGTGACATGTTTCAAAGTATTTTTCCCATTAAAACCACAACTGGAAGCTAATCGTGTTCAGCTTTTCTGTTGTATTACCATTCATCATCATAACTCGTAGTGCTTAGTGGCACATAAGGCCTTCAACTTGCGTCGCCACCCTGGTCGATCCTGCGCCGCAATCCTTCCTTCTGACCAGCTGGCCCATCCCATCAAATTTCTCTCCTGCTCCACCAGTCTCCTCCAAGTTAACTTGGGTCGACCCCGAGATCTTTAACCTTCAGGCACCCAAGTAAGTGCCACAGCAGGAATGTTATGCTCCGGCATTCTTAAGACATGTTTAGGCCATTTCTATCTACGTTTTTTTATTTCCACCTCAATTCCTTCCTGTCCAGTACTCCTGTAGAGTTCAGTATTAGTAATAACATAAGGCCATAATATTCCCCAAATTTTCCTCATACTTTTAGTCCCTCAGGCATTTAACTTGTTGCATTGGCCCCTTGTTAATTTCCATGTTTCGGCTCCATACAGTAAAACGCTTTTTACTATGGAATTAAAAAGGTTGATTTTGGTTTTTAAATTAAGGTTAGTAGCTCTCCAAACTTTATTTAGTTTTCAAAAACAATTCTGAGCTTTTACAATTCTTATTTTGATTTTTTCACCTGTTCCACCCTCCTTGTTCATCAGTACACCAAGGTAAGTGAAGCTATTTACATCTTCAATGGATTCATCATCTAATTTTACATTTTCAGAAGTTTTTTCATTAATTCTTAAGACTTTTGTTTTACTTTTATTGATCTGTAAACCAGTAGTTTTAGCAAACTTGTTAAGGCCATTAGTTTTCTGTTATAGATCACAAAATCTAGAGGCCAAAAGAACAATGTCATTTGCAAAATCTAAATCTTCTAAAACTGATGTAAATTTCCACCTAATGCCTCTTCTCTTGTCTTTGATGGTGTTTTTCATGATCCAGTCAACAACTATATTAAATAATAAACCCGACATAACACATCTTTGCTTTACACCTGATTTAATATGGAAGGGTTCTGTCAATTTTCCATTTACTTTAACACAGCAATTGCTGTTTCGATACAGCTCCCTAATAATGTTAATTTTTTGTGGGATTTGATAACTATCAGGTATCTTCAACAACATATCTTTGTCAATGGTATCAAATGTTTTTCTAAAATCAATGAAATTTAAATATAAAGGTACATTTTGTTCAATGCTCTTCTCAATGATGTTTTTCAAAGTAAAAATATGTTGAGTGGTTCCAGCTCCACTTCAAAATCCTGTCTGCTCCTCTCTCAAAACCTTCTCAATTTCGTTCTTTAATCTGTTGACTACGACTCTTTCAAAAATTTTAGCTGGAATAGACATTAAGGTGATACCTCTCTAGTTCTCACAAGAAGAAAGATTTCTTTTCTAGGGTATTTTAATTATTGTTACTTCTTTCAATTTTTCTGGTACTTTCTCAGTTTTCCAGATAAGGTTAAACAGATTTTTCAAATATCTAACTGTCTCTTCAACATTAACTTTAAGCATTTCTGCATCTATCATATCATTTCCACAGGCTTTATTGGATTTTAACGCATTCAAAGCATTTTTAATCTCGATCAACGAGATTTCCTTTGTAGAAATGTTTAAGATAAGTGGCACATCAAATGTGATTACTGGCTGTTCATTAGTCTCAATGTTGCAAGCATTTAATGTTTTTTCAAAATGTTCTCGCCATCTTTCCTCAATCTCGGCTTCAGCAGATACGAGGCATGTTTTTTAAGTAAGTACCGTTTTGGAATTAAAAAAAGACGTGCAAAGATATCGCAATAATTTTATTTCTACATGAAAGCCTGTACCTTAATCTACTTTTCTACATAATTTCCGTGAATATTGAGGCACTTGTCATAACGTGGCACCAGTTTTTGAATACCCTCCTCATAAAATTCTGCCGCCTGACTTGTTAACCACTGTATCACAACTGTTTTGACTTCGTTATCGTTTTGAAGACGCTGACCACCCAGGTGTTTCTTCAAGTGCAGGAACAAATGGTAGTCGCTGGGCGCCAGATCAGGGCTGTATGGAGGATGATCTAGAGTTTCCCATTTAAAAGATTTGATGAGATCTTTGGTCCGATTAGCCACATGTGGACGGGCATTGTCATGCAGCAAAACGATACCCTTACTCAACTTGCCACGTCTTTTGTTCTGGATTGCACGACGCAGATTGTTCAATGTCTCACAATAAGACGCTGCATTGATTGTCTCATTACGAGGCAGAAACTCCACTAGCAATACTCCTTTTTTGTCCCAAAAAACTGTGCACATGATTTTCCGGGCAGAAATTGTTTGCTTAAACTTCACTCTTTTGGGTGATGATGAATGTCGCCATTCCATGGATTGTTGTTTTGATTCTGGTGTGACGTAGGCCACCCATGTTTCGTCACCAGTAACAATTTGGTCTAAAAAATCTTCACCTTCATTGTGGTACCGCTCAAGGAAAGTCAATGCACTGCCTAAACGTTGGGTTTTGTGCAAATCCGTCAACATTTTTGGAACCCAACGTGAACACAATTTCCGGTAATTCAAGTTCTCGGTCACAATGCGATACAAAACACTACGAGAATATTGAGGAAACCAGTCGCACATTGATGAAATTGTAAAGCGTCTGTTTTCTCTCACCTTTTCTTCCACTTTCTGCACCAAATCTTCATTAAAGACCGAAGGACGCCCACTCCGTTCTTCATCATGCACATTTGTGCGGCCATCTTTAAATGCTCTCACCCATTTCCTTACCATTCCATCACTCATAATGTTTTGTCTGTAAACTTCAGATCTCACGATGAATATCGATCGGTTTTACGCCTTTAGCACTAAGAAATCGTATAACAGCCCGTACTTCACAATCGGCGGGACTCACGATTGTCGGAGGCATCTTAAACACTCAGTAAACAACGTATACAATGAAGAATCAGACTGTAATGGCGTCAGTGCGTAGACAGGAGATGTAGGTAACCAGCGCGCATGCGCGGAACGCCGACCGTAGCGCTGCGGCGGCGGAATCGCAAAACGGTACTTACATAAAAAACATGCCTCGTAAAAGTCTATCATTCCCATCTTCGACTCCACATTTGTTCACCACTTATTTGTTTGATTATTTGGTAAACAATTTTTGTCTGTCCAGTTTTAGCAGCATTTTGTGCTTCACTAGCTAGATCATCATAGTATTTATTTTTGTCCTTCTTAGAGCTGTTTTGATATTCTTATCTGCATCTCTGTATTTTTCTTTGTAAACTTGATATAATCTTTTAGATCTAGTACTGTCAAGAATACTCTTTATTTTCCTTCTATGCACAATAAGTTTCTATGTTTCACCAGTGATCCATTCTTTATTCTTTCTCTTTTCTTTTTTCCCTATAGTATTTTCTGCTCTTTCGTTGAAAATAGTCTGTAGTTGACTCCACTGCTTTTCCACATCCTCCAACACTACTTCATTATTCTTTAAGGCAGAGAATCTGTTCTTCAATTCAATATTGAATTTCTCATAAATCGTCTTATCCTTTAATTTAGAAATATCGTACCCAACTAGTCTAGTAATTTCACTGTTCTTTCTGCATTTAAGCAATTTTAACTTCAAATTCAACACTACAAGGTGATGGTCAGTGCCAACATCTACCCCTCTTTTAACTCTAACATCCATCATAGACCTGGTAAATTTTCTATTAACTGCAATATGGTCTATTTGATTTCTTGTTTTTCCATCTGGAGATATCCAAGTTAACTTATGTATGCCTTTATGCTTGAACTTTGTGCCTCCAATCACTATGTTTAATTCACAGAATGAAACAAATAGTTCTCCATTTTCATTTCTAACCTCAAATTTGCTACATTCAAGATTTATTTCCCCCCAATTCTCAGTGCACTCTTTTGAATTGCTTAATTTTGTTAGTTCCGTTTATATTTACAAAACTGATTTTTTCTGTCACTTACTAATATTATTTTGATATATATTTCTACTCCCTATTTAATATAAAGGTTGTAAAAGTTCATTTAACTTAGAAATAGGAAAATATTTAAAATGTTATATCTATTCTGTTAAAAATGTTATATCTGTATGTATTCATCTTATATAGGTAACAAATTTTAAAATATCGTCAATTTCATATACTCTTATTTTACTCACCAAGGAAATAAAACGTATTGAAAGAGTGAATTCCAATATAAATTTTACTTGTACTTGTAATACCAAAACTTTTTCCATTTAAAATGCCAATCGCCCAGCTTAAGCCCAAAATCTCACACTACGCTACTGGTAGTTAGAAGGTCATATAGTAATTGCATTTTTTAAGGGGAAGTATTTTGCTAGGGACCATAAAGTAGTTGTGCTTTGTTATGGGATCATAAAGTAATTGTGTTTTGCCAGGAGATTATATAGTAAATATACTTTGTTAGAGCACAACACACTCATTATTAATATAATCAGAAAGGTGTGTGACGTGTGACCCATATATGTCCAGTGTCTTTAGGAGCACAGGTGCTGTAGGTGGGTGGATGGGAGGGAATCGTTTATATAGCTTTTAAGCTTTGTCATCTGTTAGGTTCAACATCTAGTAACAAGGTGTTTTGAAAAGATTGATAAGGCTTATAACTGCTGACAACTTTGTGCTAGTCACATACTTTTAATTGAAAAAATGTTTTGTAAGAAAAATTTGTCTAATATATTTTAAAAACTGGGGGAGATATTTGCATAAAAAAACAAAATATCTAACTTTTTATACCATCTCCTTTAGGACAGTGTTTTTCAAAGTATATTATACGAAACCCCAAGAGTTCCACAATGTCATAGATTCATGTAAATTTTCTAAAAAATTAAACAATTTGGATGCTTTATTTGGTTCACATTGAACTTTTTGTCAATTTGGAGTTCCACTATAAAATTGAATTTCAAAAAGGGTTCTGCGACAAAAAAAGTTTGAAAAGCACTGCTTTAGAGCAAAATGTTTAATTACTTGAAAAATATTTTTATAAACTTCAATATAATAATTATCTAGTTTGGCATTTGTACCTATAAAATCAAAGCATAGAGAATAAAACAAAATTCCTGACTTGCACCAAAAAAATCACACTCTTACCAAGCAATTTTCAAAATAATTTTGAGACCATGTACAATATAAAGCATTAGTGTACTTTGTGTACTTGTTTTTGCTGCAAGCTACTATCCAATTACTATATGGACCTCAAAAATATATCTAATGAATATTGCTACAAGTTATATGTAAAGCACTAATGATTGAAAAGTTAAAGGCCTGATCAGTCCTTTTAAAACACCCTACATATAGATTTGGGTGGCATATCAACATCAATAAAATTAACACAAAAAAATTTAAAAATCATGGAATTCATTAAACATTGATAAAATTGTTCTATAGATCTTGCATATCAATTAAAATGAGTGATTTTCAAGTTAATTTTTAAGGCTGTTAAACAAAAGGGTACTTATGTATTATTCCGTCGACCATCTTTAAATGTAAATTTTTTAAAAATGTAAACAAAACTTCGTATTTGGCGATAATATTTTGGTTACAATGTTTGATTGACCAAGTCTCGTGAACTTTTTGTCGCAAACTAAAAGTTTGCCAACAGTCGACGGGATAATACGCAAGTACCAACAAAAGAAACCCACTACAGTATCTGAAAGTATATGCAGAAATTATTTATTTTATTTTTAAAATGAAATCTTATACATGTTGAAAATAGCTAGAAACTATGCCCTACATTTGGAATAAAATTCTCATTTGCTGACATGTTTTTAAAGTGTCATGGTTTATTTATTTGTTGGAAATTTGGAAAAGATTGTTTGGTAATATTACAAAAATCAGCATTTGTATATGATTCTTGTTATATTTTGGCTTACGGTAAAGACATAATCCATTTTTGCAATCTATTTGCATCAACTAAGATTTTTGTAATAATTTCATGTTTTACACAGGAAAATTGCTTTCAAACATGTAGTTAATGCAATGAAGGGATATTTTCAAGAAAAATGTATTAAAACAACAATTTAGATACTTCATATATAGCCATCTTGATGGGCTATATTAAAATTTAATGTAATGACATCTATAAATACATTATTATAATTTTAATTAAAATTAATAATTGTTATTATCTTTAGTGAAAGTTCTATCCAGTTTCAATAGTCAACTTTTTTCATGTTTTGACCCTTTTTATAATATTTTCTTAACCACTAGATAACATTAAAATCTAATTCCACATATTTAATAATGTATAATTTTAATTATTTTTTTTATATAGATTGCAAATTAAAGCTACATGCTTAAAAATGTAATTATAATTGCTATAACAGCATTTTAGAACATTGCAGTAGATTTTAGAAAAGTGTTTCAAATTATGGAAAAACCCCTTATCCCCGTAATTAAAAGTTGAAAGTCCCAAGCATTACAAATCACATACTGTATTCCCTTTATATAAGGATATAAGGAACAATAAAAAAAAATGTCTAAGCATCACATGACTTTACAAAGTCTCTAGACTTTAATTCAAAATCCATTAAATTGAGTTTAATTGCTCACATTGACACATATACTTAATATTATATCCAGTTTGCAGTTTTAATATGTCTTCTTTTCAGTAGGTAACTTAATGCATTTTAAAATGTCACAATCTTCATAAAATTAAAAGAAAACATTACTATCACGAAAACAGTTTGTCGTAGAGTAACAGAGTTGATCTTGCTTGCTTCATCATTAAAAATTCGGTATAAAAGAAGCATTTAATTACTTTTAAGCATATTTAGGCTTTTATTACATAATTTGGAGTTTTTGTGGAGTATTTTGATAAAAAAGATAGTTCTATTATTTTAAATCATACCAAAATCTAATCAGCACCAGGGTAATCAGCAAGTCACTTATCTACAAATTTTTAGGAAATTTTATCAAATAGCTTTTTAATATAGTAAAAAACATTATCTGCTCATAAAAAAAACATTAATATCTTGAGAATGGTCCATTTTAGAGTAATGAGAAAATGTTTTTCATTGTCATAAAAAATTACACATTAAACAAGAATTATTGGCTGTGTGGTCTGGGCCTTCGACATTAAACAAGAATTTAATTAATATATTTTAGTATACTTAGACATATGTTTCAGATTTTGACAATTTTTGTGGGCCATTTTGCCAAAAAAGGTAAGTTCTATTTTACAGAATCGTACCCAAATCTAATCAGCATCACGGTAAGCCATGAGTGATTTACCAAATTTTATATTTCTTTGAATAGTTTTTGAGTTCGAGTGAATACATACATTGTACAGACTGACACAAAGACAGAAAGATTAGCAAGTGTAATATTCCCTTTATATAACGAACAATAAAAAAAAAAGTTTGGGCATCACATGACATCACAAAGTCTATTGCAGTGACTTCAAAGTCTATTGTAGGGAAAGTAAAATTTACAACAATTTTACTTCCCCTAAATACATGGTAATGTATAGGGAAGAATTGGATTTGTGCTAAACATGGCAACTCGAGTTTTTGACGGATCTGCACAATTCAAGCACTCTAGAACAGGAAAAAAACCATTTTTAGTGCGACGTCTGTGCAATGTGTGCATTTGTTATAGCTCAAAAACTAATTGACCAAATCTTACAAAATTTGGTAAATAAGTCACTTGGGGATTACTCTAGAGCTGATTAGATTTTGGTATGATTTAAAACAAAAAATCCTGCTTTTTTATGATGTCTCGCAAAAATTGTAAAAATTTAAAATAAAAGACTACATATGATCAAATGTACGAATAAAATGCCTGTTTTATATGCAATTTTTGAAGATGAAAAGAATAAGACCAACCCAATACTCTAAATATGGACAATCAAGATAATTAAAATTTTTTTTTTAAATTTTGAGAAGCTAGAAACATTTTTTCACTGTAGTTAAACAAGTTGATGAAATTTCTTAAAATTTAGTAGTTAAGTTTCTTGTGCATTATTCTGATGATTAGATTTTAGCATGATTCGGAAAAATAGAACTGATCATTTTTTTTTTTATGAAATGGCCTACAAAATCATCAAAATCTGCTTAAATATATTAATTAAATACTTATTATTCATAATTTTTGACAAGTAAATAGGACTGATTCCCATGATTCTAGGATGACCTGCTCTTGAGATATTTTAGATTTTAGGAATTTTGAAGAATTGAAGATGTTTTAAAATGTATTAAGATGCCAAATGAACATGCAAAGACAAACCAAACAGAATGAAATGACATGTAAATTAAAAATGCAAATTGAATGTAATACCAGAAAATTACACGTTATATTCTGCAGTTAAACTTAATTTATTGCATCGAGAAATTAAAAATAAGAAAATGAATGAGTCTGTAGGGAAAGTCATGTCCTGTTTACATCATATTTTTTGGACTTTGCGAAATATATAATGTACGTTGTTTATTTTCGGACAAGCACGAGTAAAGAGAGCAGTTCTCAAATCTTATTAATATAGAAAAGTCGGAAATTTTTCTTCTATTGGGTGGTAACTCTGAAATTGCTTTTATATAATTGCTTATGAAATTGCTTTTACAGTAAATTTAATAAATATCTAAAAATTTAAGGGTAACTGGCCATTCATTAAAAATTACTCAAGTTAAAATAAGTCAAGATATAGTTTTACTCATTTGGAAAAATTCAAGGGTGATCTCTGCGCTCATGAGATATTGATTTGCGCTATCATTTTTAAACATCTTGTCTATGGTCTTCTGAACATACACCTGTTCCCCGATTTACACGGAAGATAGGTTCTGCACAAAACCGTGTAAATTGAAATCTTGGATTTTGCTAAGTAAAATCGTGTAAAACGAAAATAACCCCAAAATGTGCATAATTCAGTCATTTATTTAAGTAAAACAAAAGTAAGACATCTTAGAAAACTTAAAATTATACTTAGTTTATAAAACAACAAACATATGAATGTAGTAATATAACAGATTTAATTTATTTTACATTAGGAACAAAGAACAAAAAAACAAAAAAGACCCTTAAAAATTAATTATAAGTTTAATCATTGTCATCACTTTCATGTACTATCAGTCTTTTCTTTCTGATAGGTATGACATCACTTCATCACTTGAGCTTTCTTGATGCGATTCTGGCTCAATGGTTGACGAATTAGGCAAGATCTCGGGTTGACAAGACTTTGTCATGAAATCGGTAATTAACAATTGCGTAGGTTTTTTTGCTAAATCTTTATAGACCTCTTCATATTGATTTAAGCATTTACGAAGGTCTCGCTGGAATCGGAGAGCTCGATCAACATTTGTGTCATATTGTAAGAAATGGTTGCCCAATTTTCTTCCCAAATCAAGTCCTACGCTTATGATTCTTGCTGTGAATGCAACTGGTTCAGATTGCTCTTCATCAGAATCATTGTCTTCAACATGTTTGTTTCACGAATCATGTTAATTAAATCATCTTCATTCAATTCTTCATCAGCCATTATTTCTTCAATATCTGCCTGAGCTAAATCTTCAAAACCTTCTCCTCCTATAGTATGGGCCAACTCAGTGATCTGAGAATATTCATGCTCTATTGGTGATTTATCATTTCCACTTTCAACAACATCCGGCCATATTGCTTTCCAGCAGGCGTTGATCGTTGATTGTTTGATCTGAGTGTATGACAGTCTAACATGCTTAACACAATCTAAAATTGTAAATTTCTTCCAAGCATCCATCAGAGTAAGAGATTCATCATTCTCCATTTGTTCTAAGATATACCTGAAAGTTTGCTTGATGTACAGTGCTTTAAAAGTCGAAATTATCCCTTGATCTAACGGCTGTAATAAGGAAGTTGTATTCTTTGGTAAAAAAACAACTTTTACATTTTCATGTTGTAAATCTGGAGGATGACCTGGTGCATTATCAATTAATAGAAGAGCCTTAATAGGCAATCTCTTTTCAGTTAAATAATTTTTGACATCTGGAACAAAGAAGTTATGGAACCATTCATTGAAAGCTATGGCAGTGACCCATGCTTTTCTATTAGCCATCCAATAGTCGGGAAGGTTTTTGATATTTATTCCTTTGAATGACCGTGGTGATTTTGATTTGTTAATCACCAATGGTTTCATCATATAATCGCCAGAAGCATTGCAACAGAAAAGAACTGTTATACGATTTTTCGCTACTTTATGACCACTAGCTGATTTGTGAGCTTTGGCTATAAAGGTTCTTTCCGGCATTTTTTTCCAGAATAATCAGGATTCGTCAGCATTGAAAACCTGATCAGAAGTGTAGGAGTTAGCGGCAATGATTTCAGCAAGTTTTGCCGGATATTGTTGTGCCGCATCTGAATCAGCAGATGCACTTTCACCTTTCATTCTCAGATTATGTAAAGAATGTCTTTGTTTGAATCTCTCGAACCACCCATGGCTTGTAGAAAAAGATACCTTCTTTTCATCAGACGAAATCGACGGTGACCGATTCTTAAGTGATTGATAAATCTTCAAAGCTTTATTTGTAACAGCATTGGTATCGATCGGGATTCGCTTTTGAGTTTGGTCTTCTATCCATATCACTAAGGCTTTTTCCATATTTTCCATTGTAACATCTCTAACATATGAAGTCGTACTCATACTGCTGCAGGTTCCAGCTGCTACACTTTTTCTTATTGTCCTTATTGTGGCTTCATTCATGGAGTAAAATTTAGCAACATCCGTTACTCTTTCTCTATTACGTAGAAGGTCTAATATTTGAATTTTAGTTTCTAAAGAAATAACTGTTCTTTTCATTTGATTTCTCTTCAAATCCTTTGACATTATAGAACCTTAACAAATTTACGCAAACTATAAAGATGCAAGAAAAACTATAAATGTTGAAAACTTACCAGTTCAAAAGATAAACGCACAATAATATAAGCTTTGCTGCTAAAATGTTTCTGCACTATGTACTTGCATGAACCAGATAGCTTTACTGTTGTGAAATACATACGGGGATTCCCCTAAATGTATATATTTTACAACACCGAGAATACCCTGTTGTTTTCATCAGTGTTAGCACAGGAATAAAATTCAAAAATGTCATCAAATCTTTGTATAGGCGTATATGGAGCGGAATATACATTTTTATAAATTTTTTGAAATCTGTTAATTTATAAACCATGTAAAAGCGAAATCGTGTAA
The DNA here is from genome assembly GCA_951213105.1 of Amaurobius ferox. Classification (NCBI taxonomy): domain Eukaryota; kingdom Metazoa; phylum Arthropoda; class Arachnida; order Araneae; family Amaurobiidae; genus Amaurobius; species Amaurobius ferox. Next base: position 29,979,388 of record OX578137.1, read on the forward strand.
ACCAAGTGACGTGTAAATCGGGGGATAAGTGTATATAGAAGATTAGAAATCTACGATACTCACATTCATGTTTTCTTGAGTGTCTGCTTCTCTTTTTTTCTTCATGACGAGAGCTAGTTTCTCCAGTTTTCGCTGCAGCTTGAGGTGGTTTTATATCCAAGGAATCATCACCATCTTCTTTTGAGCTTTCACTAAAATTGACAATTTATATCGCTAAAGCTGTAAAATTTCTTACTTTTTAATGACAAAAATATAATGAAATTTTAATAAAATAATAAAATTTTAATGAAATATTAGTCAAATGTGTAGATTAAAGATTTTGCAAAATGTTTGATATAAATTATTTTTATTCAATTCAGTTTAATCTTTTTTTGTACTATAGATAAAGCTGTGTGTGAGAAGTAGTCCCAAACTTTATGTTCATAGATCACTATTAAGCTTACTCATGCTTTTTACTTCTGAATATATGAAATTTTATGTTTTAATATATACAGACTGAGATTCCGTAAAAGTTTGCTATAATTTAAATATATTTATGCAAATCAATAAACTTCTTTTTGCACTATAAAATTGAGTATAAACAGCAGTTTCCAAACTTTATGCCTACAGATTATTTTTTCTAATACAGTCATTGAACTATAATTTCTTGTTACAATAACTCAAACTGCTGATTGTAAGATAAAATAATTATCATCACTTTACTGACATATGCCTGCTTTCTTCAAGGAAGTTATAAAAAGTTTTATCTAGCATTTCCTGCGCTTATTTTATTTTCAAAATTACAGAACCAATATTCAAATAATTAATTTTATAAAATAAAACAGATAATTAAAACATGAACGCATTAAGCCAAAAAAAATCAATAAAATGAAACTTAAAATTCTGAAAAGTCAGAAAAGCGTTCTTTTTGAAAGAATCATATATGGCTATACTGGGAAAAAAAATATGCCTTATCCATAATGGGTTCTTTAAGGAAAACTACACTGTATTTACATTACATACTATGAAAAGCAAGATGACATTTTCCCCTCCAGTCACTTGCTTCAGTTTTCCAATATAGACCTATAGGAAAAAAGTCCTAAATTTCTTGCTCTTCTGTTTTAGGAATACTTTCCCATTGCTTTTTCAGAAAAGGTAAGTTTGCACTCAGGGGCGGCAAATAGGGGGCGCGGCCGCGCCCCCAAATTTTTCCTTGTCGTCTATCGGCTTCTCTCTTGTTTTATTGACTGTCCACTGGTCAGTTTTCTCACGCTATGGCGTTTCAAAAGAGCCAACCTTCAACCTTCACAGTGAAGTTCCCACTTCCGGCTGGAACAAATCCTTTTCAATTTAAAAAGATTGGGGTGATGTTATCCTTTTCACTTGAAAATTTCAAGTGTTCGATTAAATGTATGTGTAGTTAGTGCATGCCCATCTATTCCTTCTGCTAGAAATGCATTTCAGCAGCTCAATGCATTATATTCTTCATAGAAACATCATATAAAAAACATGCTATTTTCGAAAAGATTCACTCATCATCAAATGCTTTTTCTGGAGGCTCTTCACCTCTACAATCACTAAGTGATACGAGGTGGTCTTCCAGAGTTAAAGTCATAAAAGCACTACTTGATAATTTTGAAGTGGTGATTTTAACACTGGAAGAATTATCTGAAAACGATTCTCTCAATGGTGGAAGTGACGAAGCCCTTTTACCATGCATGACATCGTTCGAATTTTTGTTCACTTTGTTTGTATTGAAACAGTGTTTTTGATCAATACAATACTCTCTCAAAGCATCTTCAGTCATCTGATCTTAATTTTCAGACTGTGCAAGCTTTGGCTAAAGCTACTATTGAAACTGTTAGTTTCTTTCGCACTAATGCATATTTCAATCAAGTGTGGACTTTTGTGACAAAACTTTGCGAAAAAAAATTCTTATTCTGGACCAAAACTGAAAAGGCATAAAAAAATTCCAAGCGAGTTTGGAGGCGGTGAAAAAAATCCCCATGATGATGTTAAATCTTATCACAGAATCAATATTAAATATGAAATTATAGATTCAGTATTTAATGAAATTGGGACAAGATTTAATGAGAACAATATATATGTTTTGTTTGCCCTTAGTTCAGTATTATTCGGATCAGATGTCGAAAAAGAAAAAGAAAATGTTTGAACCATATGCAAAGTATATGACTTCCAGAAAGAGGAATTGCTGTGTGAAATGCAGCTGTTTTATTCAATGGTGAAAAATGAAAACATAGACCATTCCAATTTTAAAAGTCGCCTGGATTATTTTAAAGAGCGGAATTTAAAAAATGTGTTTCCTGTCATAACATTATTAGTTAAATTATTTTTGATTATGCCAATCAGCTCAGTCAGTTGTGAAAGGTCTTTTTAGTGCCTTAGGAGGCTGAAAAATTACTTTCACAGTACAATGGGATAAGAAAGACGTTCATTTTTAGCTGTTTTAGCTATAGAACAAAATATACCACTGGATTATGATGATATTGTAAAAAAATTTCTCTTCTTCCAGACTCTGAGAACCTGCGTTTAAAACTTCAATATAAGGTAAATAAATATAGATATTTGTATTTAGAAAAATTATGTTAACAACAAATTATGTTAACACAATTATGTACAAAAATTATGTTAACAACAATTATTTTTCTCAACATCAATTCAATTTTGTGACCCCCCTCCCATTAAAAAACATTTTATTTATTCAATATTGTAAATTTTCATACATATAAACTCGCACCCCCAAATGGAATGCTGAAATGCCGCCCCTGTTTGTGCTTATATAAAAACTTGACAAAAGAATTAGTATTTTTAATATTTATTGAAAAGCAATGCATTTATTATACAATATTAAAAATAATTGATTAAGTTAAACACACACACACACATACTTTTTTTAGCATTTATGCTCGGCAAAAAATAGGTAAAAGTCTAAAAACTGAACAAGTTAGAAGTTTAGGACTATTTTTCCAGAAGTTAACATGAGAAAAATGAAATAAGCAGCTGAGTGAAAATCCTATACTACAAAGTGTCGTATTTTTGTATATTGCATATTTGAAAATAGGCCCGAGAATTTTGATGAAATGAGGTTGAGCTACTGTTATTAAGTGTAAGAAAGCATTTCTTGACATTAGGAAAAGTCATTTACACCCTTAACCATTTACATCTGGCCTTTAGCCCGGACACTCAATCAGCTGCTTGTACTCTAGGGTGATTCGAGTGGTCAGGGTTTTCGACCTGCCCTTTAGCGGTAAATGAGTTATCAGTAATATTTACGAGTTTAGTCACAGTTGTAAGTTAGTTAAAAAAGAGTTCAATATACAGTTTCGCCTCTATATAAGATACAGGGAGTTTAGGCATTGCTGTAAGATTGAAAAAGTGTCCAATATTCAGCTTTGCTTAATTTATACAGAATTCAGGTGGATCAAGATCATCAAGATCAATTAAAAAATTAATATATGCTAAAGAGCAGTTATGATGCAATTCAATCTGCTAAGTGAATCAGTTGCTAGCTAATATTATATTTATAGTTTGACTGTTGGGGGGGGGGGACTTTTATAGGACTTTTGTTAATACTAAACTGCAAAGCAATTCTTGTAAATACAGTACAGGATCTATTATCCGGAATGCTTGGGACTTCAGGCATTCTGGATAAGGGGTTTTTCCGTAATTCGGAACACTTTTTCTAAAACAGTAAAACAGTTTTCTAAACAGCGTACAGTTAAGAAAATGGTTAACTGGAAATGCCAAAAGTTAATTTTTATGCTAAGAATTTCAAAAATAAGTGAAAATAAAATCCATAAATTGAAAATTATAAACTTACTAGTACAAGAGAAAAAAAATTAAAATCTCTGCAAATTTCTTTAGATTCCGTAGCTTTTTCCAAAAGCCCCAGTCACTTTGCAGTGAAAAACGTTATGACGTCCCTTTACCACTACGAAGTTATCGAGGCATCAAACGAACGTGCATCCATTCTAAAAAAGGAAATATGTTTTTTTTCCCTAAAAATATGTTTTTATATCGTTTCACAAACTGTTTTGTCATTCATCGAAAGTATGTTTATCTAACATGGAACAAATATATCCACCATGGAGGTAGAGTTCACTTTTACCTCCATGATACTTGTAGTTTCCTCTTCTTCCGGAAAAAAGTTTAGCAACATTTACGGTTTGGTATGTTGTGGATTCAGCCAGATTTTTGTTTATGTCAGGATCGCAAACAGTTGAAGTGAGAAAAATGTAGATTTCAAAGCATTATTTTATAATATTAACATTGCTAATTAAGCTAAAAAATCATTTGGCGGGACTTTAAACAAAAAACTGCTATTTGGCGCAATTTTTGGCAAATAATTGAGTGTTGGCGCAGAATTTGGCATTATTTTGCGGCATTCCGGTTTTGGGAGAGTCCGGGATATTGGAACGCCGTATAAGAGGTTGCGTACTGTATTTGTAAAATTTTATCTTGAAACTAGGTCTAAAGGTGCTTCGTGGACACCCTAGGAAATGTTGGAACTTCAATTTTAATAAGGGAAACATGACAAAGATGGAAGAAGATCGATGGGATTCTTGTCTTAAAGGCTTTCCTTTGGATGAAGAAATAAGCCTACAATGTCTACAAGACCAAGACAAGCAACTAAGGCAAGAAGTATGAAAATAATTTTTTATTTTTATCATATAGAATGTTCAACGACTAAAAGATATGCGACTCACTGATGAAATCAATGAACTATGTAACTAGTGCCTGAAAGGACAACAATGTCGAACGTCATAGTAAATCATAATTAAAACAACCAAATATAATGCCTATGAAGCTCGGATATGAAGAATAAAAGACACACAAAGGAATCAAATTTTAATTCAAATGTTTAACATAGTGAATAAAAAAACCCTGATAATTTATATTTGTTTTGATGTTGATTTGAATTTGTCTTTGATTCACCTTACACTATTAATCTTGATGATTTTGACTTTGTATTACAATCTTTAGAAACAACATAGCAAATTATAAAAATTTTTATGCACAGCAAGATTATCACTCAGCTCCCTTTCTTTTACCGAGCGATACTTGGTCTTCCAACTTGATCTTCTTAAGAGTGTATGTTATATTTACATGCCACCTTACTGAAAAATTTTAATGTTCTATCTAGTTACTTTTTTTAAATTTTACTGCTATTCTTTTACTAATTTTAGATATGCTAAAACGAAGAAGATATGATAAATTAACAGCATACATATATTTTATTTTTATTCAAGGTGCATGTACTGTTTTATTAATTATTAGATACACTTTTCATTAATTTAAACAAACAAAAACGAAATAAAATAAGTAAATAAACTCATTTTTTTGCATCCATGCTTGAAAATAAAATAGCAAGAAAAAATAATACAAATCTAAACAAACTAGAAGCTTTTTCCATAGCTCAAAAGTGAAATGCAACATATGGCACATAGCAATGTTCGAATCTGTAGTGTGAATGTACATTAAATCAAGAGCACAATTATGTAACTAATCTTTAAAAATTAAAGCAAAAACAGAGTATCAGATAAAAATGTGGACAATCATAAACTTTAGTAACATATTAATCCACTTTCGAATTTAAATTACCTATCTTGGCCCTCCTCTTGCATAATAGATTCTTTCTGTGAACCTTCTTTTTCAATTTCACCATCTTCTTCGGATTCTGATGTATTTCCCGTCAATGGTATAGCACGTAGATTTTCATGGGATGCCATCTAAAAATACATTAATTTATATTTTTCAGGTTCAGTTCAATTATTCTCTTCATAAATGTTTATCAAAATAGGCTTAAATATAGAATTAAAAATATATATTCCTTAATTAATACATCCATCATAATAAAGTTAGACTAAATAAGAAAGCTTAGATACTATAATCAAGAATTAAAAAAAAAGAAAAAAAAATTACAACTTCTCATATTTTTTGTGATTGTGTAAAAACGTTAAAATTATTATTGTTTTACTGTGCCAATACAAAATCATTATATGATTATAACCAATAAGCCAGATGTAAAGTAGAAATGTTCGTCATTTTTAAATAAAAGTAATTACATAGAAATAGATAATAAATATTCTTGTAATATATTTTATTCACGTATTTATTAACCTCACTGCTTTATAGATCTATTTTGCAAATATTTCTCTGTCGAACTCAATATGTGTCAGCCAGGGGTTCTCTAGAGATTTCACAAAATAATTCATGGGTTTCTCGAAGCAAAAAAGGTTGGGAATCATTGGTGTGTGTGTCTTTCCAGACTCTTCAGAAGTCTCGGAGTACCTGGAAGGTATTCGTGCTAGTATTCCTAATAAAACAGAACTTTATAAATCTATTAGCCAAGTATAAATGAAATAGGTGAAAAATGAATTTTATTAATATATCGCTTTCTAAATCCAAGAGTTTGAAAAGAAAATAATGCAGAGATATTAAGATACGCGCTTTTGCGCAATAAACAATAATGGACAATTTAGCCAGATTCAGTTATACATTACAGCCTGTGCTTCAGAATTTTATAAGAAATTATAGAAATCTTAGAGAAATAATTTACTTTATAACTTACACTTGAAAAGAAAAAATAATTATTTAAAAACTTCCAAAACACAATTTTTGGAAAAAATATTGTTTGGTTTGCAGCGGTTTACACTTTTTGGAACAGTTACAGTTATGTATATTTTTTGGTTACAGTTTGTCTGTAAATAGTTTGAAGTTTGTGTCATATATATTCAGCGGTTTCATTGCAGGCGAATCGTAGTTGAGATCCCATGTAATTTACAGTTGTAAAATCGCTGACAGCCACTTGAATTCCCAACTTCCATATATATAATAAATAATTATAAAACAGAAAAATGGCAACATAACACATAACAAATAAAAACAGTGGTGACAGGACAACACATTTACCCGGGAACTTAAAATACAAGTTAGAACTTTTCAATTGTGATAATTTTTACTGCTTCAGAACAATAATCTTTTCTATTCTTAAAATACCCTTTTTTATTATACCCACTTTTTAAAATCTTGTGCAATATGAAATTCAGAGGAAAAATGGTTGAGATATCAAGCATTCAACATTTTACAAGTATATTCATGCTTATTGGTTTTTAAAGTATTAATATAAAAGTTTTGTTTCTGTTAATATTAAATAAATTACGTGCTTTGTTTCATTTACGCTTTAAGAAAGCTATAATAATATAGTAACGCGTACTACAGATGACAAAAAAGAAAACCTTTTATTGATAATGCATGATAAGAATGAAAAAAATCGCCGAAATTCAGAATGACATAATTTTGTTATAAAATAATAGCTTTTATCAAATATTCAGCATTTTCCCAAAGATCTATATGGTCCAGAATTTGGTGACTTTTTTCCCGCCAATTCTCCGATATTTTTGAAATGCATCTTTAGCTTATAAAAAGTCATTTCATGTAATTTTTTTGCAAATGTAACAATGTTCTAACAATTTAAAACACGCAACTTATTTTTTTTTTTAAAAGTTGATACTTAGAAGAAATTTAATAAAAAACGATATTTAGAAGAAATTTGATAGAAACGAAACTTAGGAGAAATTTGATAGAAACGAAACTTAGAAGAAATTTATAAAGGTTGATACTTAGAAGAAATACACTAGTTGATTCATAGTAATTTGAACATGGTTCTACGCTCGCTAAAAAAAAATCACAGAGTCCGGCCCCACTGGCTGTCTGAGGTCTCACGTAGCAACAGCTATTTGTACAACAGATATTCTGTAGCTCATAGAGTTATGTAGAAATTCGAACATGGATCTACGCCTGCTAAAAAAGCATTATACAACCTCACTGGTTGTCGGAGGTTGTACGTAGCAACAGCTTTTTGTGCAACAGATGTTCCATGGCTCATAGAGTGATGTAGCAATTCGAAAATGGTTCTATGCTCGCATTGCAGGCTTGACTCGCTACGCTCACCCATTAAAAAAACATCACAGAATCCGGCCCCACTGGCTGTCAGAGGTCGTATGTAGCAACAAGTGTTCCGTGGCTCATAACAGCTTTTGCTATGTGCAAGCTCCAACAACCAGTAGGGCTGAACTGCGGGTAAGACTGCAAAGCAGTAGTAGGTCCACGTTCAAATTGCTATGGACCAACAATTGCCACATTGCAACTAAATCGGACTGTCACCCTGTTAACCAAAAAGTACCGAAATTTGATAAATAATGATACTTAGAAGAAATTCGATAAAAAAAATGGGACTTAGAACATTTGTACCCACTTTCAATCAACCTCTGATTCATACATCATTCAATCACATTCATTTTACCACTATCAATGAAACCATAAAAAAAAAAATCCAATACTAAATCTTTCACAGCCATTTAGCACATACAACACAAATCAAAGGAACTTGAAAAATGATGAAAAAAGATCTCCAAACTTTGCTCCAATCTATCAAATTCCAAAATCAACATGTGGTTGTATCCAAAATCAATGTGGCTGGTTAATTAAAAAACATTCAAAACGACCAAGACTCACAGCAGAAGCAAAAAATGCTCTGCTGTTTTGTACAAGTTTCCCAAAAGATCATTGCCAGAGTTACCAAAGAGACGCCAAGGTGCAATATAACACTCCATTTATCACCGATTTGGCCCCAAACTGAAGCCCCCGCTGAACTTTTCCAGAGGGGGCTGTGCCCCCTCTGGGAAATTTCAAGATTTTTTTCTAACTTCATATTTTACTAAATACCAAAAAAAAAATGAAGTTTTTTAAACATAAAAATATTTGAAAGAAAATCCTATTAACGTAAATGTCACATCTCAGTCACAGTTCAGTCTTGTTCACTTCTTCCTTACCATAGCTCCCTGAACTATCTCACACACAAACCAAACTGATCTTTACTCCCAGGAAACATGTTTACGCTAATGACAAAAACACCTGGTTACCAGAACTTTTTCGACTGACCACATAATTCAAAGAGAAATGGAATATTTACAGCCATGTTATTGGCATTTCCAAAAAATAGCTATTTTCCTCCAGTAATAACTATAAATGATTACCACGAAGTAGAGATGACTTATTTTGTCTACCTAAAGAGATCTCATCTGTAATTACTCCTGGATTCTATATATCAATGCTGTCTTTACAGGTGGCATCCATTCCGTTTGACGCTGCAAACCCCGCGGGTAAATTCCTGGTTAGCACCGGATGTTTGACGCAGCACCGTAGTCAGGCAAAGGCCAGAGGGAGCTAAGCCCCCCCCACACACACACTAGGTATACTCAGCCCCCCCCTGATAAAAATATTAAAGTTTTAGTTGTGATAAGAAATGTCAACCAACATATCATCCAAATTTTGCATAAAAATATTATTTATGATATTTTTTTATAAATTGCTTTGTTTTAAAGATTTTTTAATTTAGCTGAATGTGTGGTTATAGTGATGATCAATATTTACATATTTAATTCAAAAATACTTAAATATAGACAATAGTATTTGGATACTTTTGTATTATTGCTGGGTTCGTTGTTTTAATTTGTGTCAAAATCACCTGATAGGTAGTTAAGAGTTGATATTAAGCGTTAACGTGTATTAACTTTCAGATTTTCTTTTATTAATTAACAGCTTTGTTACTAGTTAATTCTTATATAGTAAAATCCATTGTAATTACTATATATTTTAATATTGATGCATAGTAACTATATGGATTTTTCTAATCAACTCTTAGCTTACAAATATAAATAGGCCAAAAAAGATTAAAAATATTTATCGTACAATAAATAAAACTGCTGATATCTTTCTTTCGACCCAGCCCGTACGACCTACCCGAAGGTGTTGAAGACCCAGACCGTCCGACTCGTCACCAAGGACTTGAGCATCTATTTGGACGGCCGGCTACCCGAAGGTGTAAGATATCTGTTTAGACTGCCGAGACAATGCCATCTAATCGCTCGGAAGGACTTTCAAACCCACAAATATAACGTGCTCGTACACGGGAACAGTTTAGGCAAACCCGAACTCGGGTCCTCCAAGTACAATCCCCGTGACTTAACAACTCGGTTATCTCACTCCAAAACTGCTGCTTGTAAGACAATAACTTACAAAACTTCCTTGAGGAAAGCACATATATGTCAGTTAGGTTACTACAGTTGCTTCGATGGCATTATAATCCCCCCTTTTCAGGACAAAATAATCGTATGAGCTCTTAACAACCACTACTGCCGTTTGTTGGGCAGTTCGTTCTTGGCAGTTGTTAAGGGCGGATACTGTTCTTTTGGCCTGAAGAAGGGGCTTAAAATGACCATGAACTAATGTAGTCACCTAACTGACATATGCTTGCTTTCTTTAAGGCGGCCTTGTAAGTTGTTATATCTTTATCGATTTTGTGAATCTTTTATATAACTTTATCGGATTGTGCCCCCCCTGAGATTTTGAAAACTCTGCGTCTATGAGCAGAATGTGTATTCATGACACGGAGATAAATGATAGATCATTGGTTACTAAGCTCAAATTAACCTTCCAGATCTCAATGCCACTTGTGCTTATGTCAGTGCCAGCACATAGTAACAGCTCCTTAATAAATTCACTGTTCATCTATTTTTATCATCTGAAAATTCATGTTTTCTCATATAAATCTGTTAGTAAATGAAATTAAATATTAAATATATTTGTAATTAGTGCTTATTTCAATTTTTTCAGTTTAATTAGCACAAAATATTTGGATTAGAGAAGCAACCTGTCAATTGCTTATTAATGTGTGATGATGTTGTCATCTAGTAGATACAAACTTTTGTTGTATCTTTGAAAGGTTTCTTCAAATGTTAGAAATATAAACTGCTTGCAAATATGAGAAAAACTCTTAATTTCCATGAAAATATCATTAATGTGTTTGCAAAGCAAAATAATAGATTGGAATTTATGTATAAATAAGTCCAACTGTAGTATTTAATGCTTTTCAATAATACATTTATCCTTGAGTTTTTATATTTCAGAATTAAATGTTGTGCTTGCCTAAAGCAAAATATTGCCACACACCACTGATCAGGTCACATCTTTTTACACATTAATTCTTCCGGCCACCCACTTTGCTGTTCTATGTCCAAGGATGAGCCAGATGGTCTGGGCTTTTGACACATTAATTCTTGAGAAATGCACTTTTTTTGTCTTTGCATGATTTCAGATTTTCCTTCTTATACTGATTTGGCCCTCTAGCATCAGCAGAAATTATGTTTAAAACATGTTTGAAGTAGATTATACCTTTATATTGTGCAGAAGTTTTTATTAATGTATAAGGTAAGTGCTTGGTTATAATTGAATTATAAAAAAATATTTATAAAGATGTATAACTGAAAAGTGTCCTAAGGTGCCCCACTCTTTCGTAATAAATTTTATTAAATCAATTATTGATTATCACTTCCTTTAAAAAATTGCTTTAAAAAACTTCAATTAAATTTACTTTCTTTATGTAATGGTAGCACACAAATAATGTGTTGATATCATTTATTTTCTCTGCCATGTTTCTGTTCATTTTTACACTATTTTTTAGTGTTCTATCACTGCTGTGACTCTTTTACTGAATATTGCAGTAAATACAGTTCATCTTTGAGTTTAACAATTTTCCAATAATGAGCTTATGTATAGAAATTACAAATTTCTCTTCAGTTAAAATATAATTATATATCTAAATAATTAGAGCACTTTTATATCTTGTAAATGAGATCACTGTGGATTAGGAATTGTAAACATTTCCCATGTGTTTAGCTATCTTAAAATATTTTGAAAAGTTAATTTTCCAAAAATAAGTTTGAAGAGTTAAATTTTGATAATATTATTCTAAACAAAGCATGGTAAGTTAAGTTTGTGCGTAGTATTTCTACATCTGTCGGTTATTGTGGGCCTGCAGAATGTGAATACTATCTTGCTGAAGTGACACGTCGGAATAGACCACTTTTTTAAAAATGAAATGTTATACTGAGTCATAAATATAAGATGGCTAAACATATAGGTATTATACATTGTGAATAATTTAAATTTTATTCTTTTTATTATATTTTAATTTATTTTTAACAGGAATATTAAATACTGTTGCCAAAATGACTAAAACATCTATTTTAAGAATTGTTCCAACGCATCTGTATCTCATATTTAATGAACAATTGACAGCTGGAGGTTCTAGCTTGTGGTGCGAGATTCCTCAAGTAAATTTAATCCTCTTTTTTAGTTATTATATTTCTCTTTTTAGCATCCTGTAAAGTTGCATTTTCTTAATAGAAGTTTTGATGATACTTGTTTCTCTCTAAATTTGCTAGTTCCTTGTACCATATGATTATGTAGCATACTGTTTATTCAAATTAAAGCCATTTTAAGTCAGATCAAATGGGAATAATATATAAATAACTACATTGATATTAAAGCATACCTTTTGATTGAAAAAAAAAATCAGTTTTTAAATAAGGCTAATTTTGTATGTTTTCTCCAATATCTATATTTAAAGCTCTGATGATGTTTCTGTTCCTATTGAGTTTTTGGAACCTACTCGACATATTTGAATAATTTCTTGTTTTAAATAATGGGCTTAGATTTACCCAATATTTACCCAATATTAGAAATTGTAGTCTAAACACCATTAAGGTGATGCTTCAGTTAGCTTTCATGTCCATGTTAATCTGGGGGGAAGTTCTCCGCAAATTACACATTAGCAAATGAATAATTTAAAATTCTGTTTTTTGCACATGATTGTAGACAGTTTAATGGATTGATCTCGTTCATCAATTTTTTAAATTTTATTTTAAATATATCTTGAAATGGAGTTAATTTGTTAAAATTTCTTAGATAAAATATCACCTTAATTGTTCTATAAAAAATTAACTGTCCAACGTTTCAAAATTTGAAAAACAGTAATCAATAGTTTATACTTCTGGCTTCTTTTTAAGATTTTTTTTAGATTTTTGAATTAATTCAGCATTAGTATATTTGAATTGTAAATCGTGTAAACTGCTGAAACTTCTGATTTTCAACGTTAGCCACACCTCTTATCCTTCCAGGGGAAAATGGGGGTGAAAATTCTTGGTGTGGAGATTTGAGGGGTGGATGATTGACTGCTTGCTTCCTAGTATCGGAGAAATGAACGAAGGGCTATATTTGTTGTGTTTAGTAGGGGTCTTTTGACTTTGGTTCAGCAAAGAAAAAAAAGTCCTTGGTTGCGATACATTTTGTTGTATCAGTACAGATAATTTGGCTCATGCTGGTTTACTGTTTCTCTTCTTGCATATATTTGTTCCATACTTATTTAATGTAAATATTGTATTCATTGCAGTCTTTTAGGTAGGTCACCAGGAGGGGGGGGGGGGCTTCTGGATTGTAAATAATTTTTTATAGTATGTATAAAATTTTGGTGAACTAGTCACATTTTTCCCATCAAACATCCTGCTTTGTTGAATTTATGAGTATGCAAAGATTTAGTCTTGGGACAAAGGCTGCACCGAATTTCGGCAAATTTTGTGGGTAGTTTTTGGAATAGCCCCACTTAAAATTCAGTCCATGTTTCCAGTTAGATATTATTAAAACACACAGTGAAACCTTTCATAGACATAGCATTATGCAGACAATGTTTTTCTGCAAATTTATTTGAAGGATGTGATATCATGTCGCTTAACAACAGATTTAAAACCAATGTGTTTATGCAACACAGACGATTTTTATTAATTGTTTTTCCGATTTAAATAATAAAGAAATGCATGTAAAATAAATTTTATCGAAATTGCATTTTTGACTGGATTATATCAAATATGGCCTTCAGGTTTAAAGATTGAGGAGATTATTGATATTTTCAATTTATTATGTCATCTGTTTCTCTTAGCAAAAATTTTTGAAACTCATACAAGTAATCTACAAAGGCACGGGTATATCTTCTAATCTATGAGAATATAAGTAGTATAGGTATATTGGCATATATTTTGACATATATTGGCATATTGTGTAATCAATTTGTGTATTTTATAATCAATTATGGCCTTCTGTTATAAAGATTACGGAGATTATTGATATTTTCAATTTATTACGTCATCTGTTTTGCTTTGGCAAATATTTTTGAGACTCATATTGTAATATGGGTAATCTTCTAACACACGGACATATCTTCTAATCTACGACATTATAAAGAGTTACGACATTATTACGGGTATATCTTCCCATATAATTTTAGCACTTTCATTTTGGTATATACTGAAATCAATTACTGCCTTCAGGTTTAAAGATAACGGATGTATTGATATTTTCACTTATACATGTAATCTACTAATACAGGGTATATCTTCTAATATTTGCGAATATAAGTAGTACGGCTCCCATACAATTTTAACGCTTTTATTTTGCATATATTGATTCAATTTCATATTTTTTGTTAATTTGCTTGCAAATGGGACCGGGATGTTTTACTCTTCAGATCTGCCTGTGAAGATAATTTTGTATAGCGAGAACAGATTCTTAAACTTTCTTTTTAGGGGCATTAAATTAAATATTTTAACAGAATATTTTGATTAACAATGTCATTTAGTATACTATAGTAATTTGCACATGATTGTGAATTTTAAGTTTCTTTATATTATATACTCCGCACGAAGAATGGGTATGCTGCTAGTTAAGTAATAAAGTTTTACTCTGCACAGGGAACGCAGATGGGTCAATTAGAACCCGATACAGAAAAATTATAATTTCGGATAAGAAATTGAAGATTTCTTTAGTCCACAACATTCCGAAGTCAAAATAAAACATTGCTCTTCACAACATTCAAATTGCTTAAAGCTATAGTAAGAGAGCAAAAAATATGTTCTGGCCTGGATACAGCAGTATAAATATATGGTGATGCTCATGTTTCGTAACATCATGTGATTTATAAATTGAATAGGGAAAAAATACATTTCAAATTTAATTTTTGAGGAAATGATCATTAGGTTATTATCATTGGTCAAGTGCCAGTTTCAATTTGTTTTATTTTTAAATTTGTTGCAAAAAGTTTAATCTCTTCTGTACTGTGATTGTTTGTCTGGTGGTGGAAATATAAAATCCAATAAATAAATAAAAATAAGAAATCCAAGATAGTGTTTACTTTAAAATTTATCACTGATACTTTATTTTCAATTTCTTTTGTGATTTTAATTTCAGTTCTTAGATTTCGAATGTTTCTAAATTTTCAAAATTGAATAAATTTTATTCTTAAACACAGTTTCAGTGATTTCTTTCCTATAACAAATATTGAATAAAAATTTATCTGAGCAAACTTATAATTTGAAATTAACATATAGATAATAGGGATTATTACTCTTGAATGTATTTATTCCAAACATCTTACACTTTTACTAAAATTATTAAATTTAAAAAATATTCATAACTATGTCATAATTAAAGAAAATATTATCTATATACTTACATAGAAAGTTTAATCACATTGAAATGTTTTTAACAACACTAACAATTGTGGCATATGACATGTTTGTTTTGCTACTACTGCAACGCATATTTGATGCTGATGAGTTCTAACTAGAGAGTCATTGTACTGTTCACTGATAAATGAAGAAAGCTTTTTTTAAAAACATAATCTCGGTCTTTTTTCATCCCTTCTCATCTTCAATCAAAATGATAAATAAAAACTCACTTCATAATAATGTTCATTCTTGATTTGTACATATTTTTAAAATTTGAGTTCCTTTTCATTTAATACTATATGTGATGAGCTTGTGTTTAATTCCTTAAATGGCAAATTTTTTAAAAACATAATCACAGTCTTTTTTCATCCTTTCTCATCTTCAAAATGATAAATAAAAACTCACTTCATAGTAATGCTCATTCTTGATTTGTACATATTTTTAAAATTTGGGTTCCTTTTCATTTAATACTATATGTGATGAGCTTGTGTTTAATTCTTTAAATGGCAAATTTTTTAAAAACATAACCTAAGCCTTTTTTCATCCCTTCTCATCTTCAATCAAAATGATAAATAAAAACTCACTTTATAGTAATGCTCATTCTTGATTTGTACATATTTTTAAAATTTGAGTTCCTTTTCATGTAATACTATATGTGATGAGCTTGTGTTTAATTCCTTAAATGGCAAATTTTAATCAGCATACAAGCCAACAGATTTCAATGTATTTGAAAATATTCGAGCCTGGCCCCATTGGGGTTGACTTTGAGTGTTTTCGGTACGGATCAGGCTCGGGTAAATTCCATTGAAAAAATATCGGGCTTTGGACGAGTCAAATCTTGCCATTTTTGGGCCGGGAAAAATTTTAAAATTAGACCTATGCAGACCTCTAGTCTCTAAATAACTGGCTTTTGATCTTTGACTTTTCCTTTTCTTCTGCTGGCTCCAGGAACTGGGATTTTTCCAAATTTAGATAATGTCCCCCTTATTGCAGTGATGCAGTAGCCAGAACACATTTTTTTTTTTAATTCTTAAATTCTAAACACTCCTTACTTATTCCCATTATTTATTTATTTATTTATTGAAGATAAAAACGGGTTGCTTTTCTAGTTCAAGGATTCCAGAATGGCTAGAAGTTGACTAGAAGTTGGAATGAGTTGGCTAGAAGAAGATGAGTTGGCCAAAGGCAGGCGAAAGAACTGAACTGTAAGTGCCCTAGTGTGCATTATAGGGAGCTTTTCAAGCCCAATAGAACTGGCATTAGAAGATCTGTTGGGCTCCTTACTGGACATTGCACCCTTAAAAGATATCTAAGCATTATGGGTGTCACTAAAGACCCGATCTGTAGAGGCTGTAAGTACAGCAAAGTAACTGCCACACACATACTCTGTGAGTGTGAAACATTTTCTGCCCATAAGTTCGAGCATTTGGGTCGACATGTGATCAAGCCCTGGGAGTTGCAGGGTATTCCTGTCAAGTGCCTGCTGATCTTTGCCTCGGCTACTGGTCTCTTTTCTTAGGTTAGGGAGTTTCATGTTTTGGGGACAGTACAATAGACCTCTGGTTGCTGCGCTAGGCTCTCTTTGAGCCACCTACCTCTAAGTCATACCTCATATCCCAATATTTTTGATTAATTTGAGAATGTTTTCAAATTCAATTTATGACTATTTTTTTTAATTTATAAAATTTATGTTGTCTCAAGACTGTTTGTGGACTCTATTTGGCTGATTTTTTAGGGTTCGAAAAATCTATTGCCCGACATGCCCGGGGCATATAAAAATTTCAACCGGGCATGTATTAATTTTTATTACATGCCCAGTCGGGCATGTAATAAAACTTTATTTGACATTAACCTGATTAGGTCAATCAGTAGCCGAAATTGAGTAACCAGCACTCCATTACAAATATTTTATGTTCAACTTTTAAAGCCGAGTAAGAGAAGAGGATGAAAAAGAAAAGTCTTAATTATTCAGTGATGGACTATGAATCTTTCGCAGCGAGATAGTTGATAACTGTGGAGAGAACACAAAGTTTCACAGTTTACGGGCGACAGTGGCGTCACTAAAAGAAACAAGAAGAGCCTCTGGCACAGTGCCAAAGTAGCTCCTCGTTCTCTTCTCTCTCTCTTTCTCTCATTCATTTGCACTTGATTCCTTAGGGAGCTTTGGGAGATTTGTGGACGTGCACAAGTGTTGATAAGCAGAGATGCAGATTAATATAGAATCTCTGTAGTTTCTATCTGAAACATCCTCATACTACGTACAAAATTTGCATAGTTTCCTACAAAATATTCCCTTCTGTCTAACTAAGCCAATGAAATTTACAGCCACATGCACGGTAATGTCAATCATGATGGGGATTTACAGCCGTATGTAATGTAAATTAAGATCGCAATCGCTTTTTTATGGAAGTAATAAATATGCTTCTTCAAAAGTTGTCTAGTCTAATTCGGCATAAATCGCTAAACGGTTATTTTAAAAATTATTTTAGCCTAAATAGTATTCAATTCCCATTTTTGATATACTTACTTCATTAAAAGTAACTAATTTTCTAATTTTGACATTTAATTATAGGCTACATATATGATACTTAATATATTTACTTTCATGGGCGCCAGAGTTATCAACAATGAAAAATGTCATTAGGAAAATGTTGGGCATGTAAAATTTTAACTTGGGCATCTATATATTTGGACAACATGCCCGAAGGGCATGTAGAAATTTTTTGATTTTTCTAACCCTGTGATTTTTATATTTTTCTTTTAAACAAAGGGCCTTGATCTATAGAGTTGACGAAAAATGTTGAACTTAAAAACACATTCTAATTTGAATTATAATCATTAGAATTTTTAACTGTCCATTCATGTTCTTGGAATCTTCTTGGCCTATTTTTATAATTATTTTTTAAATGAAGAGGCTCAATTATTATCTAACTATTATTGATAGGGCGTTGCACGAATTCAACAAGTTAAAATTGTTTTCTGATCTTCAATGTCAAGAGGTTTTTGTCCACATAATTATATAGTTTTACCTTTTTATTCATCTCTTTTGTTAAAGGTCACCAAAATCCTATTGTGCTTGAAATTTTGGTGTGTATTTAAACCTCTTAATAAAATTCATTTTTATTTCTCTTAAAAGCCCTATTCCTGTCTTAATCATTAACAGTGTTTTTTACAGAAATTTTTTAAAGCTGGAAGGAATTAATCCCCCCCCTCCACTTCTCTAACAGAATAAAATCTTGTTTTACTTTTATATCATGTCTTCACCTTCCTCCTTCATTGGGAAAAATTACTCCTGTTTCTCCTAATAACCTCATTCCCTTTCCCTTCTTAACAGAAAACAATAAAGTTTTTTTTTTTAATTTTATAAATATGCAAGAGGACTATCTGCAAAACACACATTTGAAAAATTAGTATGGCACATAATGTAAAACAGAATATATTTAAGTGAGTATTGCAAGCTGCCTTTTATTTTTTCTATGATTGCACTGGGGCTGAATAAAAAGTGGTGTTAAGGATTAAATGATGTTAAAATATGGCTTTGCTCTTTTTAAAAATTGGTGCTAAAAGTTTTTGCTTATATTTTGCAATTGAAGCTTCTTTATATTCTTACATTTTTTATTCTCATAGCTCATAATCTTAATTTAAATTAAAATTGTATAAAATTAAAATTATACTGCTTAAAATTGTACTAAAGTGCATAAATGTCTTACAGATCAGAATGTCTTATAGTTCAGAAATTATAATAAAAATAGGAAATATTGCTTAATGTTATTTCTGTGTTTTCAATTATATGTTTTTATTAATATCTCCACAACCACTCGACTTTGAAACTCCATAAACAATGTTTCCCACATTGAAGTTGAAGAATAACCATAATATATTTTTGAATAAAATCTGTTTAAAAACTGGATTTTATATGAAACAGACAATATTTTCAATTTTATATGTATTAATGTTGCTATGTCTTATTTATTGTTATAGGTTGAAAATTATCATTAATTTTTATATTTAGGATCATTATTTTTGTGAGTTTAACATGGAAGGATTATCCGAAGAACATAATGAAATTTATTTGGAATTTCAAATGGATAACCTTCTTACAGCTTATAGATCAGCTCAAGCAGCAAAATCTATCAAGTTGAAGTTAACCAAAAAGCATGTACCATGCTTAACATTAGAAGTTGAATTGGTTAGTTATTTTTATATATATACATATATATATATATATAGAATAAAATGCTTATGTTTAATTTTTGTAATCCCATAAAATAAAGTCTATATTATTGATATTTTATTTTTAAAATACAAAAATTGAAAATTTCATGTATTTTAGAACTTGGAATATTTAATACAAATGTATGTTAAAAATAATTTAATTTGTGCTTGGCCAGTTGCTCTTGGGAAATGCATTTTCGCCTGTATGAATTAATCGTGTACATCACAGAAAACGCAAATCTCAATAAAAATTTTATTGATTATTAAAGTAAATTTTAAAATGTATATCATACATTTTAGTCTATTTTGTTTATTTTTAGGTTTTTTAAATGCCTTTTTAAAATAGTTTATTGCAGAGATATGTTAAATTTCATGTACCAGAATTTCAAGTACAGTAAAGATCCAGTAATTATCCAAATTTTGCTTTAACAGCAAATCGTCTAAATTCTAGAACTACATTTTCTTAAAAATCTAAATATTATCAAGTTCCAAGATGTTTTTGACTTCTATAATACAGAGCATTCTTTGCATCATTCTCTCCCCTGGGGATTGTTCTCATTGCTTACTCCTGATTATTTCCTGGAATTAGGAGTGAGCAATTGGATGGGGGATCCTAGAAAGATAAGGTGACCGACCAGATATTCTGATATTAGCAGAACAGTTCCACTTTTCAGCTTTATGTCCTGCCATTCCCCAAAATATTTTGGGTTTAACTAAAATGTTCCACTTTCTAAAAACTGCAGTGATTAAGTCCTACTTTCTGCAGTTGACGTCTCTCTAGTATTTAGGGGAAAAAATTGAAAATTTCATGTATTTTAGAACTTGGAATATTTAATACAAATGTATGTTAAAAATAATTTAATTTGTGCTTGGCCAGTTGCTCTTGGGAAATGCATTTTCGCCTGTATGAATTAATCGTGTACATCACAGAAAACCCAAATCTCAATAAAAATTTTATTGATTATTAAAGTAAATTTTAAGATGCCATACCATTCATTTTCAAAGTTTTAATAAGTAAAATATTTACAATATCTATGTACTGACACAATAAATAAACTGATGCTTGTGAGAATATAACTTTTTAATACTTTCTTGAACAGGCATAGTAAAATTAGGTGACTACCAAATGTTTTAAGGATTCATTCATTTTGAGCCTTCTTCCTTAGATCAAAAACAGTGTGACAGACATTAAGAACAACTGCCTAGTTTATGGGGGAGAAGTCTTTTTAACTTACCAACACACTAATTATTAACAGCGTGAAAATTATTAGCTGATAAAGGAGAAAGTGTGTTAGCTAAGAACTGTTGTTGTTGTTGAGACCCAGACCGTCCGACCTACCAGAAAGGTGTAAGGTAACTGTATGGACGGCCGGGAAGTGCCACCCAATTTAGACCGGAACCCAGTGGGGGAGGCATCCACAGGGACCGTACCCTCCTTCCCCTACCACCAACCTCTCGGAAGGACTTACGGACCCACATGTTTAACGTGATCGTACTCCGCATGAACACGGCGGCATTTGTGGCAGCGTGCAAATCTAGCACGCAAACCACGGGGGATACCGCACCCGAGATGGCCAACAGCACGCGGCGTTCCGAGGTGGTCACCCACCAAGTACTAACCGCGCCCGATGCTGCTTCACTTCGGTGATCTAACGAGAACCGGTGTTTTCAGCACGGTACGGCCGTTGGCCCAGCTAAGAACTGTGTAAAAGGTTTTGAAGTAAACTGTGTAAAAGGTTTTGAAGTAGTGCCAATATTAGAGACAATGGGTCTAAAAGGAATATTCATCTTGTGGATCTTTGGAAGTACATAAAAGCAAGAACAATTAGCAATGCAGTTGTTTTTATCATCTGTTTAAGAGCATGCTGTTTTTAATCTGAGGAAGATGTCTTAAAATGCTCTTGAAACAATTGTAGTCACCTGATTTTCCTATGTTCCTTTTTCAACAAAATATAGAGCTATATTTATACAGTGCCTAAAAAGTGAAAATGGTTTAAATGATTTTATTTTAATAATCCCAGTCCAATGCAGATGGTTAAAAGATAATTTCAGTTGATGATATTGCTAGATTCAAGTAAGTCACAGCTTTGTTAGTTAAAAAAAGTAGAATTTTTTAATTAAAAATGTCTCATTAAAACTAGTCTCATTCAACCTAGATAATTGTTGGGATCCTGGAAATTTTTTAATTAACTAATAATTAAATTGTTTATCGATTAAGCTTAATTAACTTCAACTGGCACCACTCCACTTTTTGGTCTAGAAAGTGGTTATATGTATTATAAATGAAAGCACTGTTCATTCTGCATGGAGGAAGTTCAATCATGTGGTTTTTTTCCCTATTCAAATTAGATTCACAAGCAGATTGAGCATTGAAATGACACATTTAGTTTTGTTGACAGATTCAAAACTAGTAGTAAAATAAAACTAGATGTTTCAATAGGAACAAAATTGGAAACAGTCAAAAGAGAAGAAATAGTTGAGTATCAATAAAGAAAGTAGCAACAAAGCATTGTTGCAGAAAAGTTCAAAAATAATTTCAGCTAAAGAACAATTAAGGACTTTTTTCATTAAGGGATATTTTGTTTGTGGCAAGTCAATTTTATAGTATTTAATTTATTATATAATAAAGCTACACAATAGAGATGAAAATTTTTGTTTGATTCCAATTTTACTGATTTATTCTTTCACATTTTCTTTTACCGAGTTTTTTGTGTAAACTTGGTACATATTAGCTCAGATAATATGGACTCTACTGTACTTAGCCTAGGTATAATGAAGCTTGATGCTAAATCTGATTCTTGATCGTTAATTCTGTTACACAGAAATTTCTTTTTACATACGACTACATGATACAGTAGTTGAATTAAAGAAAGACTTCATGAAATACACTGTGACATCACATCTATGTAATTTAATTGGTGATGTATATGCAGGGTGGCTACAGAACCTGGAAATCAGGGAGTATCAACATTCTGGAAAAATCAGCAAAATATCAGGAAATTCTTAAAAAAAAAAAACCCTGTAAAATCAGGGAAATTTGAATTTTTAAGGCTTTCTTCCAACTCGCAACAATACACATGTGTAGAACTACTTATTCGCATTTCATGTGATGGAAGACAGCCGATTGGACACCTCAATAAAAAGAAGAGAGTTTAAAATTTCAATGTTTCTCAGTTATCCCTCTCATCTTAATTGTTTTGAAAGTTATCAAGACTTTTCGTAAGAGAGGGAAAGCAGATTAAAAAAATACTGTTTCTGCTTATATATAATTTTATTGCTGTAAGTGATATTTGACTATATATATTCTTGACTGGATTTTACAGGATATGGCTGAGTTTATAACTGAGTTTTTTGGCTTATCTAAAATTTTAATACTTGAAAGATTAATATTCTTGTAATAATACTGTTCTTATATAATAACTCTTATATAAATACTATGCTTTGATTATTATACTTTTCAATGTTGAAAGTAATTAATTTTAATTATTTATTCTTAATTACCTCTTTCAATTTTATTAATTAACTTTTTATGCATGTTAAACTGATATTCAGCAAAAGTAGATAGTAATACATGATGGGGGAATTTTTAAGATATTATCTGGAAATCAGGGAAATATTAGAATTTTTTATGTGAGATCCTGTAGCCATCTTGATATGAATTTTTATGCATAACAAAGTTCAAAATATTTTCCTGTATTAAGCATAGTATCATCATTTTCTTGAGAATCATTCCAGGGATTTATTTCTTCATAGAGAATAATACTATGAGAAGCTTGAATTCATTTCAAATTACATCTGTATTATAGAGAGAAGGTGATGTGATAGAATATGCAATGTACTCTTTTTTTTTGTTATTTGATTAATTTTTATTGATTCGATTGATTTTGTTATTTGGAATGAACTTTTATCACTGCTTTTGAAGACGGGCTGTGAAGTCGGTCCCTCGAACTTTCGACTTCAACTCCTCTTTTTTTTATACTGTCCGACTCTTACTCCAACTACTCTTGTATTATAATATCCGACTCCAATACCGACATAAATAGAGCCAACTCTGCCAAATTTATTGCTAAGCATTACAGACAAATGGAGAGAAGAGCATTTCTTATATATAAGTGATTGTTGTTGAATTGTTAAGTGTCAAAATACAAAACTATTACACAAAGTACCTTCTCTCTTGAATGGAATGAACTAGATCCATGAGAATAATGGTAATAAATTTATCGCATAATACATATGAAAAGTGCACATATTTCACAATAGTTAGTACTTTTTTTAAATTTTATGTGACTTTTTGATAAATTTATTTGAAAAAAGTGCAATATCTTGAGAATGGTCCATATTAGCATTCTAAAATTTGTGTCAATCGTTTTTTAATGAAAAATTACACAAGAAATGATTATTTACATAACATTTTTGAAGGTTTTGATATTTTGATGATTTTTTTCAAAATTTCATTTGAAAATTTAAGGATATTCCAAACATTCAATTGTGTTTAAAATCAATAGACAATCAGTATTCACGGATTCAAATTTTGTACTAAATTTCCTTCGAAATGTTTCATATGTGAGATATTATCTCCACAGACTCAAGGACACACACATAGACATATCCAAAATGATCGATTCTAGGTTAGGGATGCTTGAAATGTCATGTCGAAAACTCAAATTCGGATGTTCGACCCCATCACAATACTTTCCTTATACATTATACTATGTATGTATACTGGGAAAGTAACAATGGATGGAATACTGTGAAAGAGGAGTGGAATAAAATTAGAAATTAAGATGTAGAATGATAGTCCAGAGAAAGAGCCATCAGATAGAACATTTAAGAAATACATATTGTTACTTCAAACCTTAATTATATTGCTTTAAATTTGTTCTAAAAATGTGTAAACAGCCTCTGTATATCTGATAAATATCAATTTTCATATTCCAAAAAAAATTTTTTTTAACTATATAGTTTTTAGAAACTTTTCTTGGAATAAGTTCTTGAAATGTCAGATTTCAGATGGGGGGACAGAGCTGTTTAACATGATTAATAGAATTTTAATGCATATTCATTATGTTCTCATGTCAGAAATGATATATGCAACTGTCGTGTTGCCAATCACCATTGTTGCATTTTGCGAAAGAAAATTCAACTTGGCGATTGAAAAACAGATTTGTTAAAAATATTGGCAATTATGAATTCTGCCAATGTCAAAATAAAAAATCGTGGTATATTAATCGTAATGTGTACTACTATATACTATTTGTCTTTTCCTAAACAGTGATCTTTGAAATTTGAGAATTTATAAATCAAAATAAATGCTTCAAATGGAACGTCAGAATAAATTTGATGAATAAAAACTATTTGGCAAAAGGAAATATCATTTTGCGAATACTGCGAAAGTAATAAAAAGTTCACAGCAACTCCTGCATAATTGAAACTAATACTGGGAAATAAAGTATCTTCTATAACTTGCTTTTATGCACTAACAGGAGAGATAGTATTTTTAAATTTTCAGTCATATTAATAATAACTAAAGACACATAAGAAATGACAGGTCATAAAATCACAAATGAGTAATCAAATTGTTCTTTCATTTACCTGTTTGTGACAAAGTTCAAAACTTCAAACAGATGCGAAACAAAACTCTCAATAGTGTTCAACTCACATGAGATCACTGATGACTGATGAAAAAGATAATTTTTCAAACAACATCATAATGCCCCAGATTCTCAGAAGCATATGTGTATCAGGAATTTTGCAAAATAAATCATTAAAATTTTTATAAAGGTCTTTTACAATTTAAAAACATTATTTCTGAAGCTTCATCCATTTATTTCCATTATTTATATACTAATACTGGGAAATAAAGTATCTTCTATAACTTGCTTTTATGCACTAACAGGAGAGATAGTATTTTTAAATTTTCAGTCATATTAATAATAACTAAAGACACATAAGAAATGACAGGTCATAAAATCATAAATGAGTAATCAAATTGTTCTTTCATTTACCTGTTTGTGACAAAGTTCAAAACTTCAAACAGATGTTAAACAAAACTCTAAATAGTGTTCAACTCACATGAGATCACTGATGACTGATGAAAAAGATAATTTTTCAAACAACATCATAATGCCCCAGATTCTCAGAAGCATATGTGTATCAGCAATTTTGCAAAATAAATCATTAAAATTTTTATAAAGGTCTTTTACAATTTAAAAACATTATTTCTGAAGCTTCATCCATTTATTTCTCATTATTTATATATTTTACTGGTGTAATAAGTTGCATATGACGACAAAACTACATTTAATGTTATTGAAAAATACTTTTTTATTGAAAAATACAGGCTGTATTCTAATAAATACTGCAAAAATATCTATCTTATTATTTTTTTCAAAATTGACAGTTTTCAGATATTTAGCCATTGTAATATGCCTTTGCTTTAAAATTTGCTTAACATTTGAAATATAACTTTTAATAACCTCAACTTTTAATGTCATAATAACAAAATCCAATAAAACCATGCTGATTGGTTTTTATTTTCTATTTTCAGCCTTCTTTTACATTTTGTTGGATGTAATATGGCTTTGAAAGCAGATTTTATATTTACTTAATATTTTTAAATTTAATTTTGAAAAACTATTACATTACAATTAACAAAATGTGGCAGATATATTCATTTTTAATTTTTGTTTTCAGCCTTCTTTGCATTCTCATTCTCGATGTGTTGTGCATGATGTTCCAGTTTTAGTTGTACCCAGAAGACTTTGGGAACAATTTCAGGAGCCATCAATGATTCAGTTTGATGTGAGTGTAGTTCTTATTTATATAACTTTCTTAGTGTTGATACAATTTTCTGTTTTTATCTATGCTTAATTTTTCTTTATTGATGGCTAATTTTTATTTATGTATAACCTTTTTAAAGTAGAGGAGTAGCTAGGGCCGACCTTAGACAGGAGTGAGTGAGGCCCATGTCCCAGGCCTCACTTTTTAAGTGCCCTACGGTGCAGATCTGCTAAAAAAAATATTCATCTGCTTCCCCGCCCAAGAAAAGGAGAGTTCATTCACCAAAAAATATATTTTACATATTCTTATATGAGGTATGTGAGGAAGCTTTTCAAACCTGATATTATTTAAAAAGATATCTTACAGATGGGAATGACCCAAGAAAGAATCAATAATTTGCTATGTCTATCAAACACTAAATATGCAAAAATTTAGATTTTGAATGCCTTATAAATTATTTTGCTAAATTGAAAACCAGGAAAAATAATTAAATGTAAGTTATATTCTTATGTAAAATTCTGTGACCAAATTTTGTTAGTTAAGTGTAAAATTTTTATATTTATAACAATAAATTATAATTTTGATATTTTGTTTTCTCCTCTATATGGGCCCCGGACCCTGTATTAGCTAAGGACGACCCTAGGAGTAGTTTTCTATTTTTACTTTTACATGAAGTATTGCGTCTGATGTTTAATCAAGAAAAATATCTAATTCACTTTGGAGAAATTGAACAAATAATTTGTCGGGGAACTCTGTGTAACTTTATTTACAATTCGAAAGTAAATTCTGCTGTGTCAAATAAAAACTACATATAGCATCTTGTGTCCAAATATTTCCAGTTCAAAAATTGATAGTTGAGTGATTGGAGGATTGTATACATAATTTTTGGAAACCCTGTTTATTTCAGATGCAATAATTAAACTCTGCCCATAGAAGTTTTAGGACTATGTTTGGCAAACATTTTGGAGCTATCCAAAGGTAAACAAAAGCATTTAAAATTTTAAAGTTTGATTAATTTAAAAGTAAACACGATAGTTTAAAATTTAAATACTTTTTAAATATTTAATGTACTCAAAGGTAAAAACAATTAAAATAAAATTTAAATGCTGTGTCCTTAGTAAGTTATTTTTCCAAAGTGGTGTGCTGACTACATTGTCACATGACAAAAATCATTTATAATATTTGTATTTAGATTCTTCAAAAGTGAACATTTTAAAATTATTTATTATTATTATTATTCTTCGTATTATTATTTTTTATTATTATTTTTCTGTCAAAATTATTAATAAAATGCTTTTTTCTTTCTATGCAGGTATCCATTTACATGCCTTCGCTAAAAGTTATTCGCAATGTTGTTGAACGAATGAAGAACATAGGAACTATAATGGTGAGACAAAGCTGTAGTATGTTTACCAATAAATTTAAGCCTTAAAGTGGAAAAATGTTAAACCTTCAAAAACTTTCTAGAACATACCTTTATGATTATTCTTCTTGTTGTAATAATTAGGCAGTTCTATCCAAATGGTGTCGAGGGACATGTAAGAGAAAGTTTCATTTTACTTTTGATAATTTTTTTCACTAGTAAGTTTATATATCAAACCAAAAGGAAAACTTTTTGGCACATTTCACTCCACTTTATATTTTGGTCTAGAATGCTTTTTTAGCAGATAAATAATCCTGACTACGATAAATCTCAATTGTGGAAAATTATTACAGGACAGGAAATTTTTGGTCTTATACTTTCTAAAGTTGTGATAATTAGTTCTTTCTAAATTGTGTTTAGGGATATGTAAAGGTGAGACAAAGCTGTAGTATGTTTACTAATAAATTTAAGCTTTAATAAGTGGAAAAATGTTAAACCTTCAAAAACTGTCTAGAACATAACTTTATGATTATTTTTGTTGTAATAATTAGGTAGTTCTATCCAAATGGTGTCGAGAGACATATAATAAAGAGAAAGTTTCATTTTGTTTTTGATGATTCTTTTTCACTAGTAAGTTTATATATCAAACCGAAAGAAAACTTTGTGGCATATTTCACTCCGCTTTATATTTTGGTCTAGAATGCTTTTTTAACAGATAAATAATCCTGGCAACGATAAATCCCAATTGTGGAAAATTATTACAGGACAGGAAATTTTTGGTCTTATACTTTCTAAAGTTGTGATAATTAGTTGTATCTAAATTGTGTTGAGGGATATGTAAAGGTAAACTGTAAAATTTGAAACAAAAGAAAAAATAGTGACAGCAAAATTCATAAATGTGAAGGGATGTTTAATTTTGATTTTTGTTAATAAATTTTTCTCAATAGTAAGTTTACATATGAAACGGAAATAAACAATTTTCAGCATTTTTCACTTCTTTTTATATTTTGGTCTAGAATGTTTCTTTCGCAATTAATAAAACATGGCAACAATGATTCCAGATTGTAGAAAATTTCCCATGGAAATGGAAATTTTTTGTTGTAAATATTAGTAATGATAATTTTTTTTTTTTCTGCTATGCAATATATTTTTTTTTTGGTTCCAATATTGATTATTTTACATTAACAAAGTGAAATTTTTCTCATGAAAGTGCAAAGAAATTGTTGGAATCTCCATAGAAATCAGTTTTGGGCAATATAAGACATTCCCTAATGTAAATTAACATTTTCTTTGTGTTATTTAAGGTTCTCTTTAAATTGAGTTTATTGTGTAAAATTATACATGGAATTAATATTTGTTTTAAATTACATCAAATTTGGAGTTTTTATATGGTTTTCTTTATTTAGTGGCTTAGTTGGTGCATTTTTAAATAATGGCAACTTGCTAAAGAATTCCTGAACCATTTATTTCCTGAACCACCTGTAGAATCAGTGTGGGCTTATGTGTTTTGGTATAGAACATTTCATATAAAGCAAACACTTATTTAATAAAAATATTTTGCATTTTTTTTAATTATTGAGAGCCTTTTAAAAAACAAGCCAGCTAATTCCCCAATTGTACTGATCAGTAGCAGTATAATTCTTAATTCATCTGTCAAATTTCATGCAAATTGGACTGATAGCTTTTGAGCTAGGGTGGAGATATGCACATTTCAGAGATAGACATGCATATATTGGCATCAAGCTAAAAATAGTTGTTTTGTGTTCTAGGGTGCTTCAAAAGTGCAGATCTACCGAAAGCTCATATTCAAATTATTATAACAGTTCAACTTTATTATAACATTTTCTCTATATACACTGCAACAAAAATTGAAATCTACTTTTCAGAGGAAAGTGAATTGTAAAACATCCAAAAAGTAAATCAGTTGTGGAATTTTACAAAATACTGTGTACAACTACAAAGTAGCTTTTTAAAGTGAATAAAGTTAAAAGCGTAACTTCCTTAGAATCGACTTAAATTTGACTGTGTCAAAAGCCCAGACCACCCGATTCGTCCTAGGACTCGGAGCAATTTAATGGATGGCCAGGGGAAAAAAAAAAAAAAAAAAAAAAAAAAATGATTGTGTGTGAAAGTTTCATTGATATAGCAAAACTCAACTGATTGGAATATAATTTTGAACTAATCATGTTTTAGGTTATGATGAAGCCTAGATTTTAAATTTTGATCTATGTACTGAAAGATCTGAGGTCAAAGGTAAAAAAAAAATATTGTTAAGTCTATGGAGAAAAATTAATTCTAAAAAATTTCCACGCCGAACAGAAATTTTCTATTTGTTTACAAATTCTCAATACAATTAACATTGTTTCAAGAAAATACAATTTTAAAATTCCTTTAAAGGCTGATACTTGAAAGGATTGATACTTTTTACTGTAAATTAAAATTTCTCTAATAATTTATTTTAAGTGGTAAAGAAACATATATATTGAGTCTTGTACTATTTTCATGAGATAAATATACTAGTTATTAAACATGTAGCTAGATACTTGCTTTATTCCTCCAGTTTCAGATTTCAATAGACAGCCTAGTACATAATTCTATAAAATTTCAAAATTGTATCTTCAACAGTTTAAGAGATGGATATTCTTCACTGTTATTTCTGTGAAGTACTTTATTCATTTTATATAGAGATGTATCAAATATGTTGTCATCAAAGTATTTTTAATGTGTAATGACTTTATAATGTGTAAATTAAAAAATAATGGATACTCTTTAATAATTATTAAAGATTCTAACCATTGTTAGGTCTGTTTAGTTAAATATTTTTTTATTTGATGTTTTATAGACTATGTTTACCAGTTCAGAAGGCGAAATTGACTTGAGATGTGAAACAGATACTGTAACCATAACAACACATTTCAGAGACTTAAATTTAACATCAGGTTTGTTCTGTGCTTATATTTGTGCTTTTTTAAACTTAGATATCAGCATATGTGCTTTAATATTTATGTTTTTGTATGCATGCATATGTCTGAAAATAATTTGTTAAAGCACATACTATTTTCAGTAAGCTTCTGTGAAACTTAGTGATTAAAATTTAATGTATAAATTAATTATTTAATTTTGTCAAATATATTTTCAAAATGGAACTTGCTTTAAAATATTTTAGTCAATTACTTTTTTACATACTTCCAGTTAAGGAAAATTACATTAATTCTTTTTAAATGAATTCTGTATTAAAATGCTTATTACATACACCTGTATAAGCCAATACCCAAAATGACTAAATTTCTCTTGAACATACATATGGTTCCAATTTAGGAAAAGCTTCAAATAAGATAGATTTTCAGATTACGACAGTGTTGGTCATGAGACATGTTTTAGGAAAATGTATGAAATTTTAACTTTTTATACATGCTCTCTACAAAAGAAGTTCCAATTAGTAAATTGTTCCTTATTCATTTGAATATTTTTATATCTTTAAAAGGAAAACACTGTTCTCTAATATGCAAAATTGGCTGTGAAAAAATTGTAAAAGTTAATAAGACTTGAGCCACTTAGAATAAAAAGAAATGGTGAAAAAATAGATTTCAGCGGTTATACAGAAATTGAATTCTGTTAGATAGAATTTCCATTCAAAAACTTACATTTGTACCTATCTTTAGCAAAAGTTTTATACAGTCCCCAATTATTCATCTAAAACTTTAACTAATCATATCTTAATTGATAGTGGTAATTTTGATCACATGACAGTGGAACTTCTTTTATTTGTCAAATTGGGCTATGTAAAATATTTGTATAATTGAAAATGTTTTCTAGGGGACCTGTATAAAAAGTTACATTTTGAGCTTTTATATTAAAAGGTGCCACATAATCAAAACTTGCATTCTGCGATAGTCTACTGTAATTAAAATATTTCTAAAAGGGAACTATGGGTCTATGATCAATTGGTCAATTAATCATGTAACCTTTTTGAAACACCTTGTATAGTATAATGCATAGGAACAGTATTGTGACAGGTTTGAAAATTTCTAATTAAAATATTTTATAAATATACATATTTTGAAACACCCTTTAACTTATATTGAACGATTTTGAAATGATGTCTCTGTGTGAATATATAAGTCCATGTACATGAAATCTGAGAAATGTCTTGAGCTGTTTGAACAAAAATTAGTGTGATTGTTACAATCTGCGAATACTGGAATGTTATTGATTTTGAGCAGGGGTAAACATTCGAAAAGTCGCAGTAGCAGTTGTTGAAATACAGTCTTAAAAAACTGTCTTTTAGAGGAATGAAATTGTAAATTTTCCAAAAATGATGGTGCATGAAACCACAGTGATTTGGATCAGTATGCAGAGTATAAAATTGATGATACAAGTAGATTTGTAAAACCCCACAACAGAAATTTTTGGCACCATTAAAGGCAATATTTTTTTAATACAGTATAACCAATAAATAGGTTGCACTGTATTTATAAATCTATAACAATGTCAGAAATTACAAATCAATGCAAAGAAAATAAAATTACTCATTCAGGGGTTGTTCTGGGATTTTGGAAATTGTTTGATGGTATCTGGCTGAAATTGGAGCATTACGAAAGATATAACAACATTGAACGTTTATATTTCCAAACCTAATAGATAAAAATGTAACAAATTTGTTCCATTTTTGTCAGAAATAGGGTTATTATTAATGAATATACATAAATAATTTTGATATTTTAGTATTTTGAATTATTGTTATGAAAAAATAAAGCGTTTTTGTCCAAGCGAAGTTTTGCTTCACATAGCTTACAGTTACTTGAGATATCTTCTAAATATACTATAAAACATAAATATAAACAGTAAACGTGAAATATATTCAGTAAGAAATCCTGTTTCTAGATAGATAATTTGTTTTTACAAAGTTCTTATAGCTTTTGAGCAATCTCATCGCTGTTACTTATTTACATTTTAAAAATTGTAGAAATCAGGTAATATAAGCTCAAACAAAAATATATAATATTTTTATTCAGTAACGCCCTTTATAGAGCATCTAAAAATTTTAAATTAAGGGTATATGTAAAATTTAAAGTGGAATATCATTGTGCCACCTCAGCTGGTTAAGAAAAACTGCAATTACATGTAATTGTCATTTACTGTAAGAAATTGCTGATTTAAATTGTTTTACAGAATGTAAATATTTAATTGACATTTTATTTAAAATTCATTCTTTTCTAGTTGCATCATCTGTTACTGGTAGTAAACAGACTGCGGAATGTAGAATAGATATACGAAAATTTAACCAATTTCTTTTGGGACAGCAAATTAACCCTGCCAAAGTGGTTTGTAGTAAGTTTTCACAAACTTCAACCTTTTTCTATCTGTATCAGTAAAATACCATTATGATAATTATTTTATATTAATTTATTTTTGTTTTGAAATATTTAAATGAGTTTTGAAATATTTCAATAAAAAATTGCTATGTAGAAAAATGATCATCAGTACAATAACATAAAATAAAAATGTTAGGATATCAATTGGTTTTGGAGGTAGAACTACCTTTATTCCTCAAAATAAAAGAGACAAAGAAGCCATTCTAACAAAGGTAAAAAAAAAATGCCCCTGTGGATGCCTCCCCCACTGGGTTCCGGTCTATATTGGGTGGCACTTCCCGACCATCCAAACAGTTACCTTACACCTTTCTGGTAGGTCGGACGGTCTGGGTTTCAACAACAACAACAACATGACTCAAGTATAGCTTACATTATGATTTTTTCATGTGCTAGCCATTGGCTACCAGACTCCATTTCTTATTCATTAGCCAATTTCAGTTTATTATTAGCCATTCTGAAAATATTTTCTACCATATTATGCATTCCTTATATGAACAAAATAACCTAGAAATGTTTAAAAGAATATATTTAAATGGTCTTGGCAGTGGTTTGTTTTATGATTATAACTCATTGAAAGTAATTTGAGCAATGAATAAAAGCACTGAAATAATTAATATTTATGTTTTTACTTTCCTTGTATGTACAGTAATATAGGGAATATATAGTATTTTGACAGGGCCAAAAATTCAAATTCAAGTTTTCAGCAGAAGTGCATGTTTCAAGCATCCCTGAACTTGAATCAAATGTTTTTAAAGTGATGTTTGTATGTGTGTCCATGAATCTGTGGATGCAATATCTCACGAATGAATGAAGTGTTTTGAATGGAATTTGATATAAATATTACAATTGGTGAATACGGGAACCCTATTGATTTTAAACATAATTGAACGTTCGGAAAATCAGCTTCAAGTTTTGAATGAAATTTTGAAAAATCTTTATAAACCAAGAAATTTCAATAATGTTCCATGAAGAATCATTTCTTATGTAACTTTTCATTAGAAAATGAATGACACAAACTTTAGAACACTAGCATGAACCGTTCTCGAGGTATTGCATATTTTCAAATATCTAATAAATGTATAAAAAAAATTACAAAATTGAAAAGTGTTAATTATTATTTATTTTTCATATGCAATATTGTGACAATTTATTAACATTATTCTTGTGGATCAAGTTTGTTTCACTGGCAAGAGAAGATACTTTGTGTATAATTTTGTATTTTGATGCCCAAGAATTTGCTAATAGTCATTTATTTATATATAAAAAAGCCCTTTTTTTCTGTCTATCTGTAATGCTTGGCAATAAAATTGGCGGATTTGATGACTAATTTGGTGAAATATTGTCAATGTGGTGATTTTTTTTTTTTTTTTTTTCAATGTTGATAAAGTTGAGGAACATATTGTAAAAATTTTAAAAAGGATGCTAAATTTATGAAAATGATGTCAAATTGATGAATTAATTATTAAAATTTTTTAATATATGGACTATATTTCTTATTGCAGATGTTATCAATATTAATAAATGCCAAGTTAATTTTTCAAGAAATATAAGTTGGTTATTTATAATTAATTTTACATGTTATCATCTGGATGAACTTCAAATGTCGAATTCAACATCAAAAATATTGTGCCATGGATCTTTTATATCATTTTTCGCTGTGAAAGAAGTAAATTCATTATATAGGGAAAGGTGCCTATATCAGATTTCTTCTCTTTTTTTTTTTTTGGCTGTAAAAAATAAGAAATAAACTTGCCAAACAGCAACTGAGATTTAATCTTTCGCTCTCTCTTTATTGTTCTGGATAGTTTGGTGAACTTAAATTACTGCTACATGACTATAATTTACAAGCTAACTGGCTAGTGGCTCCTAAAATAACTTAAGTTGTAGATTCAAGAAGAAAAGTGTTGCCAAACTGGAAACTAGAAAAATCAAATAAAAATCAAGTATTGCAATTTACAAAATAAATCAAAGTTTATTTTCAAATTATAGGATGTTTTAAAATATAAATATACGGAAATTACCTTAGTGTTTTTAGGCATATGAACACCTTCCATCAGAGGCATATAATATGTGACAGTACAATGAAGTTATAAATACAGTTCAACTTACAATTTAAAATTTGCATAATATCAAATGCCATGGGTCCACAAGTAAATTTTAAAATTCAGAAAAGACAAAAATATAGAGGGGTGGGGAACCTGCAGTCTTGAGGCTGCATGTTTCCTCCTGGGCATCAAGTGTGGCCTTCTCAAAGAATCTTCCTTCTTTTTGAGTTGTATATATTAATTAGATTTTTCACTAAAGATTTGTATTTTGCTGTATGTATTAGGACACGAAATTTCTATTTGCCAACGGCAAGTAAAATTTTCCATCTGACTAGTAAAAAAATCTGCATATTATTTTTTTTATGCTTTTTCCTATCCTAAAAAATGCTACAATATTTGTGCAAATTAATGTCTCGCCCACTTGCTATTTGAAATACCTGATGCGATTCATTAATCAGCTCAGCATAATCATTATAGCAGTGAATGGTTTTTTATTGTTAATGGTTTAATGAAGTCATGAAACTTCATTGCGAATGCACGTTTACCATGGCTGCTACTAATGTAAACTGACGCTGCAGCCATACCGTGTACTTAAAAGATAGATTAGAATCTCCAATAACCTAGTAATTGCCATCTATATTTTTGACAGTTTGCAATGGCCATTCAGGGCAGAAGTTTAAAAATTTTTCATTAAAGAAACTAGATAATGTACCCGGTATTACTCGGGAATTAAAGCAGGGTAGTTATATAAAATAACAAAATAAAAATTCGTGTACATTGGCGCAATGGGTATGAAATATCTCCTCTCCAAATCATAAAACCCAAACTTGTCACATGTGAAGATGCTACATTATAAGTTAAAATCTACTGACGGAATCATTCTTACAAGACAAATAAATGAAAATACTTGAAATCGCAGAAAGTTCCTTTAAATTCGAAATTTATTGCTATTCCAGTGAATCTTCTCACAATTTTAGCCAAATTTTAGCACAATATTCATAACGATAATATAATACCAAATTAAAAATATTAGGACAACATCTTTTAATTTGTAAAGTTAGAAAACGCCAGAAAACACACTATAACAGTCAGTATATGGCAATAGTTATCAAAAATCAAAAAGTCTGCAAATCAGTGTAGACTTGCTATGAAGATTACAAAAATTGAACATATTCGCCAATAAAATATACACAGTAAATAAAAAGAAAACTCAAAATCATTGCATTCTCTTAGATTGATTTTAATTATAATGCATTCATTTATGAGTGATAAAAATTTATGATGATTTAAGGTAATTGTTGAATTCAACACATCTTCACTAGTTATTTTCATTGCTTTATAGACGATAAAAGA
Organism: Amaurobius ferox; assembly: GCA_951213105.1. NCBI lineage: Eukaryota > Metazoa > Arthropoda > Arachnida > Araneae > Amaurobiidae > Amaurobius > Amaurobius ferox. The sequence continues at coordinate 30,015,920 of OX578137.1, forward strand.
TACATGGTAAATGAAAAGAAACTCAAAATCATTGCATTCTCTTGGATTATTTTTAATTGTAATATATCCATTTATGAGTGGTAAATAAGATAATTGTCAAATTTAACACATCTTTATTAGTTTACTGCTTTATATATATGTCATAAAATTTTTATCTTTTAGATGTACTGAATCATCAGATGGTCCAATTCTTTCTTCTACATGATGATGTGTCCATACAGTATTTTCTACCTTGTATAGTTGCCTGAGATGCAAAACAATTATGCCTTCTGTAAATACACTTTGTACTATAAATTCTATATAATTGTTAATAAATATGAAATATATAATGTAGAAATATTCCAAATCAATATGACATTCACAGAATATTACTAATATTATAATGCAGTACAGTAAAACAAATGAAACTGAAAAGAATGTATAAACTTAATGAACTTTATTGAAGTTTTATTTTACAAGATGTTATTCACACAAAACTTTTTTTGCTCTATCATACTAGAACCACTGCCAATTTTTTTGTTACATCTTGGTTTCTTTTTAATTAAAAGGACTTTCAAATAAATACAAAATCAATCAGTTGCATTTAGAATCATCAATCAGAACACTGGTTGCCACAATATTCAATAACAATGCTATAGGGAATCATGGATGACTCACATGACAGCTAAAGTGCAACCATATTTGAAAATTATTCTTGCTGGATTTTAACAATCCTAAAAGAACTAATGTGGAAGATATGTGACCGAATATTGCTACTCTAATTTCTAAAAATCAACATCATTCACATTAAACTCTGTTGATTGTTATTAGTAATGTAACTTTGCTAGCTTTAAGTTTTTCAGTGTTCATATTTAGGTGCATCTCATGTCAGGCGGTCACTTAAAACCTCTTTAAAGTGACCACCTGGCATTTTGACAAAAACCGGTCAATTAGGGATCTTGGAGTTATTTAAAAAGGATGATTTTGGAAAGAAATAAAAACTGTTGACCTTAGTTACAGATGGAGTTAAGTAAAATGTGTATTTTACTTCAGACATTTGTATGTGCACTAAATTATTAGTTTGCAATTTATGCACAAAAATAGTTTCAAGAAACCCTTTCCTAAAGCTAGTTCATATTCTACTTTTCAAAGAAATTTTATTCAACACTTTTGAGAGAGTGAAAAAAGAAATGTACAGAAATTAGCATCATCGAACAGTGGTTCCCAAAGTGGTGACCACGACAAACTCTATGGGAGTCTGCAAATAATATAAAAAGTATATGATATAACTAAAATTTTTTAACATGAATAACATCTATGGTTGGAGTATCCAAATGAAATCAGTGCATTACAAAAAGTGTAAACACTTAGAATACTTATGTTTTTGAATCTAATAGATTAAAATCTAAACGATATATACTTGTTACGTTGGAAATAAGATTAAAAATAATAATATTTGAAACTTTTCTTTTTAAATTGTCCAAGTGATTTTTTGCTTCACTCTGCTTTGCCTATTTTCACTCGAAATATCTTCTCAACTATAAAAGAGAGATATTAACAGTAAGTGGCCCAAAAATGTTCAATAAAATATCCAGTTTCTAGATCAATCATGTGCTATTACAAAGCTCTTATAGTTTACGAGCCAATGCCATCTGGAAGAAGATCGAAAAATTTCCATTTTTAAAGTGCGTAATATTTATATCTCGGAAACTAAAAGTGAATAATGCAACTATGTTTTAATTATGAATAGTAAGGAAGTAATTTATAGTCCTTTGAAAGTCCTACAAGCATATATAATTGGATTTTGGATCGGGTTGTCAGTTTTTGACATAGTCATTATAAGTTTGATATTTTAATATTTTGAACTATTTTGAAAAGTGTTCTAATTTCAATTGATATTAGTTCATAATGCAGAAAGATTAAGTTGTTTAATTATGTATTTTACTTTGGTTACCATACGTTTACTATCTGTTGTAAATGAAACAAATGAGACTGAAAACAACGAATAAACGTATTGAACTTTATTGGAGTTTTATTTTACAAGATGTTATTCACTCAAAACTATTTCTGCTCCATCATACTAGAAACACTGCTAATTTTTTTGTTATATCTTGGTTTCTTTTTAAATAAAAGTTATTAAAAGGTCTTTCAAGTAATTACAAAATCAGTCAGTTAATACATTGGTTGCCACAATAGTCAATAACAATATTATTGTGAATCATGGATGACTCACATGGCAGCTAAAGTGCAACCATATTTAGAAATTATTTTTAGTGGATTTTAATAATCCAAAAAGAACTAATATCGAAGACATGTGACCGAACATTGTTACTCTCATTTCTAAAAAACATCATCATTCACATTAAACTGTGTTGATTTTTATTAGTAATGTAACGTTGCTAGCTTTAAGTTTTTCATTGTTCATATTTAGGTGCATCTTATGCAAATTTATTGAACTCATAATTCTTAATCTCAGAATCATTATAGTTGTAACTTTGATTTCACACATTCCTTTTCATCATTCATATTTGTTTAGAACTTACCCAGTGGTCAAGAAATCGATATTTTTGTAGGAGGCAGAAACACTGTTACCATCTCAAATGCAACCCCTAATTTTGGTATATTTTAAGAGCATTAAACATAAATACAACTAATGATTGGAAGGAAAAAGAATAAATTCTTTAAATGTTACAACCTTTTAGGAATCTGAAATGCTAAGTGGGGAAAATAATTTTGTTTTATCATCAGAACAACTTTATAGTTATTTTGAGGGGTACATGCTGCTCTTGATGAGGGTAAAATTGGCAAATATGTATGGATTTTATTCGTTCCAAAAAAATAAAGGTCATTACGACTGTTGGTTGTAGTTAAGAGAGTTTTCATTGTATCATATACATATAACTGAATGAGATTGATTGACTAAGATATGATGTTGCAGCCCAAATTGCTAAGATAGAAATTTGAAACTTTGCATATACGTCGGACTTGATCTATTAAGTAATGAGAAAAATCTAAAATCTTGTTTGATGAATTTATAAATTATGGAATTTTTTGTTCTAGCATTATTTCAGCTATAACCCTAGAGTGGCTAGATATAGAAAATTTGTTTGTGTACTATCATGCACAGAAAAAATATCCTAAAATTTCTTTATTAACTCTACTTGTGTACAATCAACCATTCTGCAGATATTTTAATTTATTGTTATAGCAGAACGATTTTTTATTATATTTTATAAATTAATTTATTTTTAGTTTTGTATTGCATTTGGATAATTGGGTAACCAAGTAACTTTTCAATTATCAAAATGTTTTGTTAACTATTCTTGAAATCAAACAAATCATAACGTGATGGGGCTTTCCTGTATGCATGCATAAAAATATATATGATAACTCTAATACTTGAGTTATTGGTCTGATCAATGACTTTCCTAGACACACTGTTATTTAAAGACATTGACCAATTGATTAAGAGAATAGTCATTGATTAACAAATATGGAAGATAATCTTGGATGGATTTTGAGTCGCATTTAATAAAGGCTTCTGGGTAAAATTTTAAGTTGTCGCTCAACGAAAACTGTTTGAATATTAATAACTATCTTTTATCTTTTCAATGTATATAAATTATTTTTTTTTTAGATCTAACTTTAAAAAATTATATTCAAATAATTAAAATTATTAACAATTCTAAGAAAAACTGAAAATGCTTTCTTTCTCATAATATAAATTCTTGGTTAAAATTCTTAAATTTGGAAATTTCAGAAATTTTAGTTTTAAGTCTGATTTTTCCATTTAATGTGTTTTTTTAGTTTTTGTATTTTAGCACTCATTTAATAAAAGTATGTTTTGGTTTTAAAAGTTTATGATTTTAGAGGTGTTCAGAGGAGTATTGTATCTCTTTTAGAAAAATATCGAAACTTTACATTACGGGGACCTATGACTTTTTAATCGTGAGGAATGTGTTTGTACATAATTCAATTAGTTTCAGAAGATCCCGATAGGTAGCAGCACTAGCGTAGATGGTTCTCGAATTTGATTATAAGAAATCAAAATATATTAACACCGATTTCTGTTTATCTAAATTAATGAGATAATCAAAACCGCATAATTTTTTGACACAAAGTATATATTTGCAAAAAATTATTTTATTTCTTTTTATCATTTTCATTATATATAATTACATACTTCAAAAACTTAAATGTAGATGGCAGCACCAAAACTATTTTTTCATTATTAATTTACACAATTTAAAAAAAAAAAAATCTTTGAATTATAAACCTTAAAAAAAAAAAAAAATGCATAAATTGACTTTGAAAATTGGCTAAATATATTGGGGAAATATGTTAAATATATTCAATAAATTCTAACATCATTTTGAATCGTTATTAAAAAATGAAATCTGGGTTATTTTTTACCTAAACTGCTATTGTCGAAACCCCAGACCACCCGACTCGTCCGAGGACTTAGAGCAGCTTATTGGATGGCCGGCTAAACTGCTATTGTGTAATGGTTTGGATTTCTATTATATTCTCATCTTAATAATATAACTAGATATAGAACCTTGAAGTATATGTAAAACATGTATTATTTTATATGCATTTGAAAAATGGAAGCAAAAAGTGTTGAATTTGTAATATATACATTGGCGTTTTCGCTCAAAGTAGGCAAATGCTGGGGGGTTCCATCTTTCATGCTCAATGTAACTTTTTTTGTTCTAAAAGTTTTTTGGAGGGCCGTAGAATTTACATTTATCTGGGGACCCTGACAAGGGTTTAAACGATCCTGAATATATTTGACAAGTGTTAAATCTATTTAATTAGAGAGCGCCAGGGCTCTTCCTGCCCCTATAACTTCGCCTATTTATGCCACACGGCCATAGAAGAGGGCATTTGCCACCCTCTGGGCATCCAAGGGCATACTGTTGGGTGTCAAGTTATGTTGTACGTCTTATCATTGAGTTTTCCCCATTGCTGGCATTTTTTCGGCAGATACATTTACTTCTGAAAATATTTTTCTTCATTTCCTAGCAAATGGAATTTTTTGAGTTGTTTCACTTATGAAGTGGTGCGGCGGGGGGGGGGGGGGGTGCGATATTCGATATGTACTTTTAACAACTTACAGTATTAGTAAATAACAATTTTAAGATTTAGGGAATTATAAGCACCTTATTTGGTTCGGCGTCTAACGCAATCGCTTAAATTTCCTTGTCAGTAGTTTTGACTATTGATCCTAGTTCGAAAAAAAACAATTTTTTTGTAGTTATAGATTTTGTAATTTATCCTATAAAATTATTTAACTTAATTTCATTTATTTAAAGAAAATATTTAAAAATAATATTGTTTGTAAAGGAGTATTTTATTGTTAATTCAAAGTTCTGTGTGCAGTCGTGGCCGAGTGGTTAAGGCGATGGACTAGAAATCCATTGGGGTCTCCCCGCGTAGGTTCGAATCCTACCGACTGCGATATTCTTTTTCGACTGCAAATTAATTCCTACCGATTGCGATATTCTTTTTCGACTGCAAATTAATTTCACGCAGTGAAATTTCCCATCACGATTTTTTTTTTAAATGGAAATATTACTAGCAAATGTGAAAATTTCATAAAAACCTTTTCACTTTCCTGAAGAATAAAATTGTAATGGGTTTGAAAGTTTTAATTCACATTTTCGATGGATGAACAGGTTTTGGGTAATTGTCTGTGTGTGTCGATGTGTTTGATTCCACTATCCACTTGAATTCGAACACTATTCGAACAATTTAAAATGGTCTGCTGGGCAGAATAGATCGGACCGGATTTTTTTTTTTTTTTTTTTTCTGTGAAACGAAGAAATAAAATATTTACGAAGAGAGAAAAATGAAATATAGAGGGGACCCTGTATATTATAGTTATAAGGATACTAATATATGATTGTGAGTATTATGACCGGGTCTTGCCCTGCTACCACGTGAAGCTTTTCAGCACAAATGATTTGATGGCAATTTGCTCTAATGTCTAACTGGGATCTGGCTGGGATGACTTTATCTCTACACGGATAAAAATATAAGAATATCGATTCTATTCCTTTCCTATTTTTATTTTTTTTACATGCATAGTATAATGTATAGAGAAAGTATTCTGACGGGATCAAAAGTCCGTATTTGAGTTTTCGACGGAAGAGCATATTTCAAGCATCCCTGAACTCGATTCGAACGTTTGCGAGCTGATGTCTTCTGTGTGTGGGTGTGTGTGTTGAAAACCCAGACCGTCCGACTCACCCGAGGACTTAGAGCATCTGTTTGAGCGGATGTGTGTACGTGATGCGATATCTCACGAAGGAATGGAGCATTTCGAACGTAATTTGATACGATCATTTCAATCTGGATGCCGCGGGGGATGGTCGTTAATCTGGGAATATTGGAAGCCTATTGATTTTAAACGCGATCGAACGTTCGGAAGATCCAAAATTTTCGAGAGAATTTTTGAAAAAATCAGGACATTCCACGCTATTAATAAATAATCATCCTATACGTAATATTTTTTATTCTGAAACGAATGACACAAACTTTAGAACACTGCTTGAACTGTTCTTGAGACATTGCACGTTTTTCAAAAAAATGTATTTAAAAAAAATTACATAAAATGTATATAAGTATCATCAAATATGTAACACTTGGTAATAAAGTTGGCGACTAATTTGGCGCCAACTTTCAATTTGGCGCAATATTTTCCCTTTTAATGTAGTGCAAATTGACAAAAATGTTATCAAATCGACAAAATTGTTAATTTGATGAATTAGTAATAATTGAAATATTTTAATATAATATAATACTTTAACTATTAATAATTAATAATAATATAAGTTAATTTGGTACTATGTTGTTATCCAGAAAAGAGCCAAATATCAGTGTGGTTTCCAACTTTAAGAACATTGTGCCGTGGATATTGTCCTTTATTATTTCGCAATGAAAGAAGTAAAGCTATTGCATTATGTAGGGAAAATCATGTGCTGCCTACATCAGATTTTTCAAACGGATATCCATGTTTAATCCATGTGTGTAGTGTGTATTTTAGTACTAGTAGTTAAGGCTGCCAAAGACAGGGAAACTAACACACTTAAATTAACTGGAGTGTGTCTCCACTCGACTTTCTCATACCAGAATCTATTTTTAAGTAGCTTGTGACTTTTTTTTTTTTTTGCAAACTTTGCAAGAAAAAATTTGAAAAACCTGTATCGTTGATTCAAATGATCACAATTATAGCATGTCACCATTCATTTGAAAGGGCTTGAAAAAATATTTCGATTGATACCAAATTTGACAATGTATCTCCTCGGGGGAAGGGTAACTTGCCTCCCGCCTCGAAGGGCTCTAATGATCTAATGATGTCATGAGGACAAAATTGTATCGCGGCTATTTTTCACTACAATGATTGATACTGTTAAGTTCGTGATCGCCGAGCCATAAATAATCTCTTTTATGCATGATTATACCAAATTTTGTCCTATGCTGTTATGTTAACAAAACATAAAATTTCCAAGTAAATTCGAAATTTGCGCTTGAAATTGAAAAAATTCTATTTAGTTCTCGATTTTTCATAACAAAGACGGATAAAAAGTTTCGTGAAAATCTGTTAATATTTGTGGCATCTATCTTTAATATTTGTGGCATCTATCGTTAATATTTGTGGCATCTATCGTGTTAATATTTGTGGTTATATTTGTGGCATCTATCTGTAATAATATTTGTGGTTATATTTGTGGCATCTATCGTGTTACTATTTGTGGTATCTATCTTGTTAATATTTGTGGCATCTATTTTGTTAATATTTGTAGCATCTGGTTATAATCTGGTCTAATCTTGGTCTAATATGGTTTAATCTGATTTCACCTGGTCTAATCTTGGTTATATTTGTGGCATCTAGTTATAATTGTAGCATCTGTCTATAATCTGGCCTAATCTGATCTAATCTTGATTATATTTGTGTCATCTATCGTGTTAATATTTGTGGCATCTAACGTGTTAATACTTGTGGTTATATTTGTGGCATCTATCTATAATAATATTTGTTAATATTTGCGGTTATATTTGTGGCATCTATCTTCTGTTAATATTTGTGGCATCTATCGCCTGTTAATATTTGTGGCATCTATCTTTTGTTAATATTTGTGGCATCTATCTTTTGTTTATATTTGTGGCATCTACCGTCTATTAATATTTGTGGCATCTATCTTCTGTTAATATTTGTGGCATCTATCTTCTGTTAATATTTGTGGCATCTATCATCTGTTAATATTTGTGGCATCTATCGTCTGTTAATATTTGTGGCATCTATCGCCTGTTAATATTTGTGGCATCTATCATCTGTTAATATTTGTGGCATCTATCGTCTGTTAATATTTGTGGCATGTATCACCTGTTAATATTTGTGGCATCTATCTTTTGTTAATATTTGTGGCATCTATCGTCTGTTAATATTTGTGACATCTATCGTCTGTTAATATTTGCGGCATCTATCGTCTGTTAATATTTGTGTCATCTATAGTGCACACATGAAATCGACCAGACAGACGTGCACCACTCTAAAGTGGCACCAAAATCTCGAAATTCAAAATTTTCATGAAAACAATGCTTTCTCTATACTATATTAAATGGTATGAGAAAGTAAAAATTAATCTGTAACTTTTTAAAATAAGTTTTATTTCGTTTAACAAGGTATTGTGCTTAGTGTCGAAAATAGTTTTCTCAATCGAAAATTGGCCCAGTTAGGTTCAACTCCGTGGTCGAGTTTCAGGCTTTTATGCCTCCGGTAGGGGCTTCAGGAGGGTTCTGGGATAATTTATGCCCCCCATTTTGTCCACTCCAGGAAAAAATGGATAATTTGGCTCAGTTAGATTCTGTCCAATTGTCGATTCTGTAAGTGTGCAAAGTTTCAGCTGTTTAGGTCAGGGGATTTGGGAAGTACTAACCAAAGAATCTCTTCATTTTATCCGCCTCCGGGGTGCCAAATAAAAAATCTGATGTGGGCAACACATGACTTTCCTTATATAACGTAATGAATTTACCACTTTTACAGTAAAATAAATAGGTTTTTCTTATAGTAGATACTAATATTCTTTCCAAGAAATTGAATTTTCGACAATTAGTCGTCATTTCATTGATTTAGCGTCATTTTTATCCATTTGGCGAGATTTTCGTTAATTTGTCAACATTTCAAAAAGTCGCCAAGTTGGCGACATTCCGCCAAAATTCGTCGCCAAAATCTCGCCAAGCATAATGGACAAAGGAATAAGTTATTCTTACAGCAGATAAATGAATATTGGCGTTCAAATACAAAAGTATTACTCAAAGTATCTTTTTTCATGAATGGAACGAGCTAGATCCACGAGAATGATGTCATCCAATATATCGCATGGTATTACTGAAAAGTGAACATGTCTCTCAAGAGGAAATATTTTTTTTTTATTTTATATGACTTTCTGATAATTTTTTTGAAAAATGTGCAATATCTCGAGAACGGTTCATGTTAGCGTTCTAAAATTTATGTCAATCGTTTTCTAATGAAACATTACATAAGAAATGTCTATAAGCGTAACTTTATTAGTGGTTTTGATTTTTTGACTATTTTTTCCAAATTTCATTTGAAAATTTAGGGGTGTTCTTAACATTCGATTGTGTATAAAAACAATAGGCTTCCACTGTTTACGGATTGTGATTTTTGTACCAAATTTGGATCGAATCGGTCCATTCGTTTGTCAGTTATCGTCTTCACAGACTCTCTCACACACACACACACATACTTTCACACACACACACACACAGACATCACTTCAAAAATGTTTGATTCGTGATCAGGGATGCTTGAAACGTGCTCTCCCGTCGAAAACTCGATTTCGAATTTTCGACTCCGTCACAATACTTTCCTTATACATTATGTATATAAGGAAAGTAATAGGATTTTCTTATAGTAGATACTAATATTCTTTCCAAGATATTGAATTTTCGACAATTAGTCGTCATTTTCATTGATTTAGCATCATTTTTATCCATTTGGCGAGATTTTCATTAATTTGGCAACATTTCAAAAAAGTCGCCAAGTTGGCGACATTCCGCCAAATTCGTCGCCAAGAGTTATGCACTAAGAGAGAAGTTATTCTTACAGCAGATAAATGACTATTGGCGTTCTAATACAAAAGTATTATTCAAAGTATATATTTTCATGAATGGAACGAGCTAGATCCACGAGAATGATGTCACTCAATTTATCGCATGGTATTACATATGAAAAGTGAACATGTTTCTCAATAGGATTTTTTTTTTTTTATGTGACTTTTTCATAATTTTTTTGAAAAATGCACAATATCTCGAGAACGGTTCATGTTAGCGTTCTAAAATTTATGCCAATCGTTTTCTAATGAAAAATCACATAAGAAATGTCTATTTGCGTAACTTTATTAGCGGTTTTGATTTTTTAACGATTTTTTCAAAATTTCATTCGAAAATTTAGGGGGGTTCTGAACATTCGATCACGTATAAAAACAATAGGCTTCCAGTGTTTACGGATTGTGATTTTTGTACCAAATTTGGTTCGAATCGGTCCATTCGTTCGTCAGTTATCGTCTCCACAGACTCACTGACACACACACACACATACTTTCACACACACACACACACACAGACATCACTTCAAAAATGTTTGATTCGTGATCAGGGATGCTTGAAACGTGCTCTCCCGTCGAAAACTCGAATTCGAATTTTCGACCCCGTCACAGTACTTTCCTTATACATTATGTATATAAGGAAAGTAAAAAAATCTGGCTTTATTGTTGCACCATAGCTCCACAACCCTTTCTCACCACAACCACAAGGTCTTCGCAGCCTGTGGTATCCGCGGCACACCACAGGCAAAAATAAACAAAAAAAGTTGGAGTTACAAATTGCATATACAGAAATTACATTTATTTATTATTTTTTATTTCATAAATTTATCTTCACAGTTAACACTAGAACGACGAAAGCGGTCATTTTGACCGCATAACTACTTTGAGAAACGATTCCTCCAAAACGACTAATCCCAGTCCATTGAAATTTTATGACTTTTCTTATGTTCTTCTGTGTTTTCAATAACTTTAAGAAAATAAGAAAACTCATAAAATTTCAATGGGCTGAGATTAGCCGTTTTGGGGAATCGTTTCTCAAAGTAGTTATGCGGTCAAAATGCTTTCGTCATTCTAGTGTTAACAACTATTTTTTCCTTCCTCATACGAAGTATAGAGAAAGTATTGTTTTCATGAAAATTTTCGATTTCGAGGCCGATATATGTTTTAGGATCTTCTGAACACGTTTTGACTGTTTTTAGAGAGGTGTCTGTCTGTCTGGACGATTTATTGTGGGCACGATAGCTGCCACAAATATTAAGGATTTTCACGAAATTTTATATTTAGATTTGTTATCAAAAAGTCTGGAACTAGATACAATTTTGTGAAATTCGACCGAAAACATCAAAATTTATTCGAAATTATATATTGTTTTGACATGGAAGCATAGGGCAAAATTTGACATGATCAAAAAGGAGTTATTTATGGCTCAATGAATACGAAACTTAATAGCTTCAATCATTACAGTAAAAAATAGCCGCGACTTAATTTGTGCGTTCGTGACGTCATTAGCCCCTCTCGTGGTGTGAAAGGGGGGGGGGGGAGTTACTTCCGGGGAGTACATTGTTAAACTTGATATCAATCGAAAGATTAGTTTCAAACCCTTTAAAGCCACACTCAAGTTATTATCATCATAGTGTCATTGTTGAATGCAGATGGTCAATAGGATCCCAGATCACAGAATAATATTTAAATTTTTATGCGTTTGCTTGAAAAATTATAGAAAATAAAATAATGTTGCAATAAAAAAAATGTTATTTTAGTTAGAATACTAAGATATACACACAACTTTTTGCCAAACTAGAGAATTGTGCTAATCTTACGTCTCTGGACTCGGCGAAATAAGTATAAAATAATCTAAAACTTTTGCAAATTTTGTTGAATTTAAAAATAAATAATATGTATGAAAGAAATATCTTAAGGATTCGGTTCAAAGATCATTATAAAGATCGTTTTTTAATCTCTCCGATGGTGTCGAAACTTTGTGACAATATTTTCGATCTTTAAGAAATGATTTGTGTAAAAATCGCTCAAAATAGTGCTGAAACATATTTCCCCGAGGTGTATTGTTTTGTGCCTTGAAGTACTACTGTACCAAATTTCTCTGCTGTCTGACGCCTTCCCACTCACCGCAACATAAAGCACCGCAGCGGAAGGTTGGGTTCACGCATGCGCTGTACGATGAAAAGTGGGGAAAGTTCTCTTCCGCGGTGAATGCAGGCCGCAACGCTAAATTCAAAACGAAACCGAATTCAACGCGTACTGCACGGTTGACGGCAACGTAACAGCCAAAAGGATCGTAGATGATGTTTTTGCACCTGCTAAATTAATATTTCGTATAGTAATTTTTTTAATTGATAATTTTTTATATGGATTACTTCAGGCAGCAGAGCTTACACAGGTGAATGAACATTAAAAAGTATTTGGATTTGTTACACATCTGTATAAAAAATCAAATAAATATTTGTTAAAAAATATTCACTCTATTTTAAGATACAAAATTAGTTAAAAAGCGATATTGCCGATGTTGACTGTTGAAGACCCAGACAGTCCGACTCATCCTAAGGACTAGAGCAACCATTTGAACGGCCGACCCGATGTTGACTGTAATGAAACAAACAACAACAACAAAAAACAAAAAAAAAACATACAAAATGTATTTAAATTCAAGAATGCCGTTATTAAAATATCATGTCTTCAACAAATTTTAGTTCATTAACATTTTATACTTGATTTTAAAGGCTTTCAAAAACGTACCTACTTTAAATTTCCAAATATGTTCTTTGCTCATTTCTAACTTTTAAAACATTTCTCATTAAAGTAAACTTTTAAATTTAAAAATTATTTTATCTACATTTATATTTTAAGTAATTATGTTTTAAAATAGATTTATATTGACATGTAAATTTATTTATTTTCTTAATTAAAAATAAATGATTTTCAAATGTATTGTAAATTTCTAATTGTCTATGTACATTTAAAATACTAAAAAATTCTTCAAATGTTAGCACCAAATTATTAAAATGCAACCTCTTTAAAATTTCTAAGTAGTTTGATTTTTGTTTCTATTCTAATCTAAAATGTTCAAAATTACATGTTGAAAGATAACTACTATAAGGACGTTCGATGATTTCTGTCTAATTTTATATGCACATTTTATATTTACTATTTCTACAAGCATTTTTTCAAGAAGAATAGCTTAAAATGTATATTCCATCTATAGCTGGTATAAAGTACGATATTTTTCAAAGTAACTTCGAAATAAATTTTTATAAACATTCAAACTTAAAAACATTTTACTGATACAAGGTTATTTTGTATGTAGAATTTGAAATAATTAACAAAAAATTTTGCAGATTATTAAAGAAAATTTTTATTTGAATATTTTAGCAACAGATGGCAGCACTTGTAAAATTTAAGATTCGCTTGGACCAGAACCCACTTATTTTCGGAGTTGATTCTCGATAGCACAAGCCAAAGCTTCACATTTGAAATGTACTAACAAATTATATCATGCAAAACATTTAGTGCTATTTCAGAGTATTATTTTAAAGAGTAAACAGAATATGTTTTCAAGTTGTTTTAATATTGCAGTAGGAAAAAAAAAAAAAAAGTCTATAATTAAAAAGTCGAGAAATAAAACATAACTGTATTCGTTAAAACGAGGAAATCGTCATAGTGTAATAAATATTCTAGAACAATTTAAATAAGGATTCCTTGTGTTTTGTGATGGAATCACTTTAGTTAGCTTATCTTAGAAAACTGATGAAATATGCATATATCGCCAAAGCAAACTTGTTGTTGTTGTTGAAACCCAGACCGTCCGACCTACCAGAGAGGTGTAAGGTAACTGTTTGGACGGTCGGGAAGTGCCACCCAATTTAGACCGGAACCCAGTGGGGGAGGCATCCACAGGGACCGTACCCTCCTTCCCCTACCACCAACCTCTCGGAAGGACTTTCGGACCCACATGTTTAACGTGATCGTACTCCGCATGAACACGGCGGCAGTTTGGCAGTAGCTGGAATCGAACCCGGGCCTACCGAGTGCAACTCCAGCGCGCTAACCAATGGGCTACCGCGCCCCCCAAAGCAATCTTGTGAACGCTCTTGTTTGAATTCACAGAAAGGCGAATTTTCTGAAACGCGTCAATACTGTAAACTAGCGAGTAGTACGCTGGTAAATATAAATTTGAATCAGAAGAGGCCAAAGCGATTATATTAGTAATAACGTCTTAATTTTTATTATATAATATGTCATGTATAAATATATGTTAAAATCGTTTTGGAAGAGATGGATTTTAAACATGGCCGCAGAGCTAGGAGAAATTTTTGATCTGATTCTTTCATCTGATTGGCTACATTTCTTCGCTGTCAACCGACAATGTTGAAGGCGTTTACTGCGCCGCAAAAGACTTTCGTGTATCTAGAGTGTTGCCGTAAAGAACCGTCTACCGTTGAGATGCGGTGAGTGGGAAAGACCCTTTAAATTCTCCGCTACTTTCTCTCAATCGCACACATACAAAATAGGGCTATACATTCTCAATTATATATAGGGCGTCAAGGAAAGTCATGGATCAGGAAAAACACTCGAGAAGCATTAGCGTCATCGTATATTTTCTTGCAGATGTATAGGAGATTTCTATAGCGCACACGATGAGGCAAATTTCGGGGTTGAGCTCTTTTTTACTTTCCCCACATATATAGTGTAATGTATAGGGAAAGTATTGTGACTGGTGAAATTCGACGAAAGCGCATTTGTCAAGCATCCCTGAACTCGAATCAATTGTTTTTAAGGCGATGTCTGTGGAGATGATATCTCTTGAACAGAGTGTTTCGAACGAAATTTGGTACAAAAATTATAATCAGTGAATACTGGACGCCTATACTCGACATACCCAGGCTATGTCCTTGAAATTTGGCATGCTTAATTGAATGCAAATATCAAAAAGTGTATTGATTTTAGGGAGAACAAGTATAAGAATTTATTTCTTACTTTTTATATCTACACAATATTATATTATACTATTGTTTACTTTATATCTACACAATATTTACATCTTCAGGAGCTGTGATGCCTGGACAATTCGTATTGGCTGTGCCGCAGGGTAACAGAGAAAAGGCCTAGCCGGGGCTATCGTGATTCCTCTTGAGAGAAAAGAGAGAATCCCGAGCGTCCCGGCCTAGCACCGACCAGTAGGCGTTTTACATTGAACCATGGCGGGAAAGCCAGCCGACCCATACGTCACCCCCGGTAGAAAAGGCCGAACTACTTTCCCCCCCTGTACCTCGTGACGTATTAGCTGTAGGCCCAATTCTGGCCTTCGAATTCGAATTCCTCCGTCTCAACTTTTCTGGAAAGTTCTTCCCTAGTAGAGTAGCCCACACAAAGAAGTATCGTATGTGCAGTGCAGTACGTGGGCTCGCGCGTGTGGATGCATAACGGTCTTTTTATCGTATTTTTGAATGTCTTATATGTTAGTTCATCATTTAATAAACATTTTGACCAGCATACCTTCGACTACATACCTTATAACATTGGATTACTAGTTACCTTATTACCGTAATGTGAAAAACGAAAAATGCTATTTAGAAGTAAGTGCTTACCATTTTTTGCTTATTATCATGTCATTTAAAATTATATAGAATTTTAAATATATGGCAATCAAATTATTGCTATTCAATTAACGCTAACTGGATTCTAAATTGTTTTGTTGCTAATTATAACGTCAACAAACCTTTTAGAGTTTTCTTAGTTTGTTTTAAAATTTTATTGTTGTCATATTAATTAAGAACTGCCCAGGTACTTGTAAAATTAAGCTTTGCTAAGTAATTGTAAAGTATTTAAAATCATTCAATGTTTAAAATGTATATTTTATCAAGTTAGCTTGTGTCATTATACAGCTATTATACATGTGTCATTATACATAAATTATACAGTCTCCTGCAAATATTTTAAAATTACTTTAATAATGTTAGTTGTGTAATATTTTATAATAGACTAGCAGCATGTCCGTTCTTCATACTGACCATATAATACAAGAAACCTAAAATTCAGAATTTGATGTGAAGTTTTAATATTTAGAGTCTCAATTTTTGAAATTTTATAATAATTCTAATGAAATGAAAATAGGTGATCTCTACCGTGCTGAGATAATAAACAGACAGATAGATGTACAACATACAATTTTATGTATACTGTTAATAGCAGATATACCCGACATTGCCCATGATTTAATATATGTGCAAATTCCTGCAGTATTCTAAATGACATTCTTACTCAAAACATTCTATTAAAATATTTCATTTAATTCTCCTTTCTGTGTTTTCTATACAAAATTATCTTCAAGCAGATCTGAATAAAACATTCTCGTTTGAAAACAAATTATAAAATATATATGAAATTGGATCAATATAAACTAAAATAAAAGCGCTAAAATTGTATAAAAATGGTTATAAAATTTTGTTTTATATTGATTTCTTTATTATTTAAATCTTAAAAAAATTAATAATCGTCTGCCTAATAAACACATTTGATTTAATTGCGTTGCTAAGCATCATGATATAATTTTCTTAATAAATTTGTGGAAAATATATCATCTGCATAATTCTATTTTTATGGAAGGTTTAATTGTGGGATTTTTATTCATATCTCGACAATCCCTGGTCCTAGAAACTCGAAACATGGACTAAATTTTAAGTAGGGCTATTTCAAAGCTACCCACAGAATGTTCATGAAATTCGATGCAGCAGTTCTACCGTGATGATGAGATAGATAAACACACAGACAGATACATGTATTTTCAATTTTATTTATATAGATAAAAAAATGTCATTCTCTTTTTAAGATATTGTCAATAGTAAGAAATCGTAGCAATAAAAATGCTACACTAAAGTTATGAAAGTAAAATAATGTAAAATGGAATATTTCACACATCAAATAACATATTTTAACTGTTTGATAAGTAAGTAATTGCATATAAAAGATATAGTATCTTAATATATTGCACGTATATTTTTTATTATTTGTTATGGCATGCAGAAATTTTAGAAGAATATGTTAGGAAGTCATTTGTGTTTAGGTTGGGTACATTTTATTTTTTATGTAGCGAGTTATTATGTTATTGAAAATTGTTAAAATAACTTGGAAAAAAGCAAAGTAACTAACTTACAATTTCAAGTTACCATTGTATATTTCATTATATTATAGTTAATGTTATTTTAATAATACAAAGCTAATTTAATCTTTCTTACATTTTCACTTCAATGGAATTGTAAATGAAATATTAATACCAAAAAGTTTTATTATACAGCTTTATTAAATTTTCAAAGCCCCTGAGGTATTTCAAACTCTATAATTAAGCAAAATTGTTTACAATTTGTTAATGTCTGGTAGTAAAAAAGGGAATATAAGATGTGCTATATTAGAAAACCTGAACTTCTACAATTTATAGTGCATAGGTTAATGAATGACATTCAACTAGTATTTTATCTTAATTCTAAATCATTTTACAATTTATAACAACAAAAAATGAATAAAATAAAATGAAATAAAAATAAATAAACACGTAAGCATATTAAAAGTTAAATTTTGAGTTTCTTTTTAATGATTATCTTATGATATTTAAAGATATAGTATTCAGTAATCATTTTAGTTTCTGCATACTTTATCTGTAAGCACGCATACTTTAGCTGAATGTACTGAAGAATTATTCAAATAAAATGCCTGATTAAGCAATAAATATACAGGGTTCTTTTTCAAACTTTTATTAAAACACTAACTGAATGGAATCCTTTCATCTTTGCTCCTACAGTGAATGAGTCATTATAAATATTTTATTTTAAGGAAATGTACAGCAATATTAATATTTTAAATCACCCATTTTAATGAACATTATCGAAAATACTTCCAAATTTCATGAATATTATTTGATTTACTGATAAATTATGATTCCTTTACATCGAACAGAGAATTAAAAGGGAAACAAATAGCAAAAGCTTCGATCGCGATCTGGAAGACCTACTCGCAGTGGGCCTACAAGCCAAGACGTCAAAAATTAGTGCTCCGGCCTCTGCTTTCGGAGGTGACGACCCATAGCGGACCTGTGCCCAAAGTGTGAAAACTCATCCCCCAACTAAGGATCTGCAATTTCTTAATTACTTCTTGTTATTCCTGGTTAAATTTGAGTTTCTTTTTCATTGGCCACGTGAATGCGAAAGCTATGACTGGTCTGTGTCGACTTCTATAACGGAGATACACCAAGTAGTAAACATACACTGCAAGTAATTTCAGTGTAAATTTCTGACAGATTCACCAGTGCCCATAGCAAAGTAACGGAAACAAATATTTTTTCAATAACTCTCTCAATTGATGTTAACGTGTGCTGTCTTTCCTTGAGATTGACTGATTGGTTTTTTTTTTCGGTTTAAAAAATGCTTTATTTTCTAAATGAAAAATTGATTTTATCGTTCCAGAAAAGGGAGTGTAAAAGAATATATTTTACAGTATATATTGTAAAAAGCCTTGCAGTACCAACTGGAAAACGAATCCTGGATCTCCGAACTGGCCAGTTGATGCTCTACCGTTGAGCTACTAGGACGAAATTGCAAGCTCTTATCGGCGAAATGGACTCTGTATTCTCCACTCCCTATTGTCAGAATGGTGGGCAACTGACAATTTGAATGACCACCTCCTGCTATTTTTTTTTTTTTTTATCTTAGGTTAGCCTCCTGCTACTTCTATTTTTACCCAGGTTAGTATACTGCCTGGTCGTTATCCTCTCAATTTGAAATCGGCGCTTCAATCGTCCAGAGTCCATTGAATTCGTACTAGGTTCATTTTCAGACCTCTGACATTTTTGCACTAACATAGAGAATTGATTTGTTCGGGCGCCATTGTAAAGAACCTTACTGCCCCAACCGGGAATCGAATCCTGGATTTCCGAACTGGCCAACTGACGCTCTACCGTTGAGCTACTGGGACGAAATTGCAAGCTCTTATCGAAGTGAACTCTGCAATATTCATTAAAGTATTGGATTGCTTATACAACAAACGACGGGTCACACATCGATATTACATTTATTCAAATGAAATGTTCTCATTTTACTTTTCTTTAACATAAAGATCTTCTATTGAAATAAAAGCGACACCATGATGCCTTTTCACATTGATTCATTATCTTTCTTAAAAAGTATTTAAGAAATAGAAATCTATGGGAAATGCAGAAAATTTCTTTTTATAAAAACAATCGCTTTCATTAGAAGGAAGAGGGCGGAGTTGCTTGGCGATTTATTTTCCTAGTGAACACAAGCATCGCTCTGAGGATTTATACCGGTGTGCATTAGAAATCGGTAGGTGGTGAATTTATCACTTCAAGCATTTATTTTTTCAAAAAGAAGAAATGCATCAAGATAGACGGAAATGACGTATAAATTATTTTTACGTTGCATGCTGCCTGTAATCTGGATTATTTTCAGTGGACGTGATTAAGAAGGTCCGGCATGATAATATTAAAACATCCGATGTGGTCAGCATATGACTTTTCCTACAGAATGCAATGACTTAAATTTTTTCACCGTGAAATAATGATGTATAACATCAACATTGTACATTTACATTTGGCGCTTTTCTCGATGACAACACGTAAAACTATTTCAAAATACGAAACTGACGCACATTTCGCGCTAATATAACTTAACAATTCGAAATGGCTAGCATCTGCTCAACAATATAGTTTATATATTAAAATATTTTAATAATGAATTCATAATTTGGGCGTTATTTTCATTATATTACGTCATTTTCGTCTATTTGGCACCATTTTCAAAATGTCGTTAATATAAAGATGTTTCATTAAATTAGTCGCCAATGTTGCCAACTTTATCGTCAAGCGTTACAGTTAGACAGAAAAACGGAGAGAAGGGTTTTTATTCTATATAAACTATACTCATACCAAGGATGTCAGCAGATTTATCGCATAATAGTGCATATGGAAAGCAAACATATTTGACGATACTTACTTTTTTGAAACTTCATGTAAGATTTTAGATACATAAATCTGGAAAAGGTTCAAAATTTTGAGAATGGTACAAGCTAGCGTTCTAAAGTTTCTGTCATTTGTTTTGTAACGAATCTCTAATTTATTCTCCATAATTTGTATAACATTATTGAATGTACTGATGTTTTTAAAACTCGATTCGAAAAATAGGTGGTGGGGAAACTTTCGAGCATTTGGTCGCGTTTAAAATTAATAAGGTTCCGATATTAACCGATTTTAATTTTCGTACCAATTTCTTTTAAACACTCCATTCGCTTGTGAGATATTGCGTTCGCAGACTTAAGAACACGCATACACACTAACATACATACACATGCACACAAACACCACCTCGAAAACGTTTCATTCGAGTTCATGGATGCTTGAAACATGTTCTTCCGTCTGATTTTGGAATTTGAATTTTTGGCCCCTTCACAGTAATCTCTCTTTGTATGTAGGGAAAGTAATAATTTGCAACGAGCTAAATGGCATGCATACTTAGGTTTAAAAGTTACAGGTTTATGTCCATACGATGAACAAAACATTGTTGTAAATTTCAGCCTTGTGCAAGAAATGTTTGAAGTAGACTTTCACGGCTTCTATTTGGGCAGTTGTTCTCTGCGTCCCCATGTGTATCCACTTCCCCACGCCACCAACACGTCCCCACGCAACACGTCTTCTGCGTCCCCACGCAACACGTCCTTTGTAAAATAGTATGGAAACACGTCAACTAATTAACCATTTAAAATTAAAGACAACCAAAAAATAGGCTTAAAAGTATTTTATTAAAATCTCCTTTTTACGACGTACTAAAATCACATGGCTATAGCACTATGGCCGGCCGTGTGATTTTAGTACGTCGTAGAAAGGAGATTTTAATAAAATACTTTTAAAACTATTTTTTGGTTGTCTTTAATTTTGAAGTACATTCTTTGAAGCTCGCAAAAAAGCATCTGAGCAATAAAAAAAATTATATATTTAAAAAAAGTAATAATAATAATAATAATAATAATAATAATAATAATAATAATAATAATGAAGTTCACAGAAAACCTTTCTTCCTCCTATAAGCTTTCTCGCTGAAAAAAATTAACAAAGAAATGCGAATAAGACAACCGCTTTTTCAAGATTTACTGAATATAATAACGTCAAATTCGGAGCGTTTGCTAAGCTAATGGCAATGAAATAAGTAGTATATAAAAATAAAAAATACTGATGTGAGCAGCACATGACTTTCCTTATATAATGCAATGAATTTACTACTTTTACAGTAAAAAAAAATTAGGTTATTCTTATAGTAAATACTTATATTCTTTTAAGATGTTGAATTTTCGTCAATTAGTCGTCATTTTCATTGATTTAGCGTCATTTTTATCCATTTGGCAAGATTTTCGTTAATTAGGCATTAGGAAAAAGAAAGAGATAAACTTTAGAACATTAGTATGAACCGTTCTCTAGATATTGCACATTTACACAAAATAAAAGAGTAGTGAGTACTATATATGTTCACTTTCTATTTGCAGTATTATGCAACAATTAATTTATATCATTCTCGGAGATCTAGTTCGTTTTCTTTTTGACGCCAAAAAATTTGCCAAAAGTCATTTATTTCACGGAATATTATTTAATTAAATGTCCATTGCATTTTGATGAGGATTTTGTGCTTGAGTATGAAAAAGTTATTTCGTTTCGATTAATAAGTTGCCAAAAGTGTCTAATTTTAATTTACGTTGCATTAAATCAGTACCAAAATTATATTGTAGGATCTTGCACACCATTAATTCGCTGTGAAATTCAAGTAAAGTAATTGTATTAGGTAGGGAAAGTCATGTTCTGCTCACATCATATTTTTATGTGCACATGACAATACATCTAGGAGATAAGAGGAGATAATTATACGTAAGAGAGAGATACTAGAGGAGATAATTATACGTAAATTAACTTATATTTTCCAATACTTTTCAAGAATTTGAAGCTCTTATAATTTTCTTAGAAGCGATTTTTTTTATCGACTAAATAGTTAATGTGTTTTGGAATGAATTAATTTTTTTGGGGGAGTGTGTGTGTGTGTGTGTGTGTGGGGGGGGGGGGGTTGAAACTAAATTCAAGAAAACGTCTTGCGCGCACATGCATGTTAAGGCGACTGTCAACTCATATTAAAGAACTCATCACAAACATGCAACAATTTCTAAAAATCTTGATGTAATTACAAAAATTATGATTAAAGATTAGAGTTCAGCAAGCTAGAATAAATTCGAAACAGCTTTCAAACTCGAAGCAACGGAAAATGTTTTACTATCTGCAAAATAGTGTAATTATATCAAAGATTAAACTTAAAGAATGTTAACAAAAATAAAAAAATAAATTATTTAGAATTATAACCATTAAGTTGCATATGCGTATGCATGCGTAATTGCATATGAGCCTGTGGAGACGATATCTCTGGAGAAAATTGAAAGACTGATGAATTAATTGATTATGCAAATGACTGTTTGATCAGATTGATCATGCAAATTGACTATGCAAGTTGATCCTTCATCGAATGTCTTCCTTACTGCGTTGTTCAGAGAACAGTTTGTATCTGCATATTTAATGTAATAAGAAGGTATTGTGACAGGCTTGAAAATTCGGATACAATTGTAGGGTAGTTTGAAATGTAGATAGAGCGTCATCAGCTGGAGATAAAAGAAAGAGTGGAAAAGAGAAAAAAAGATACAGTGAGGGACAAAGAAAGTAAGAGAGAAAGAGGGAGAGAGGGAGTGAGAAAAAAGGAAAGATAGATAATTGAAGCGAAAGAAGAAAAGAAAGACAGAAGAAAGCGCAAGAAAAGGAAGGAGAAAGACAAGGAAAGAAATTGATACAGAGAGAGAGGACGAAGAAAGAAAGTCAGAAATAGAGATAGAAGGGGAGAAAGAAGAGGAAAAGAGATAACAAAGGAAACAATATATTGGGATCGAAAGTAAGAGAGATAGAAATAGAGAAAGAAGGAAAGTAAGAAAGAGAGAAAAAGATGAGAAAAAGAAGAGAAAGAAGGAGAGTAAGAAAGAGAGGAAAAGAAGAGAAATAAAAGAGAAAGAAGGAGAGTAAGAAAGAGAGAAAAAGAAGAGAAAGAAGGAGAGTAAGAAAGAGAGAAAAGGAAGAGAAAGAGATAATGAAATAAATCAAGAAAGAGAAAAAATATATATAAATAAATAAATTAAAAAAAAGGAAAGAAAAGATAATGAAAAGAAGAGAATAAAAAGAGAAAGAAGGAATAGAGAAAGAGAAAAAGAAGAATGCAAGAACTTGGGGGAAGGGGAGGAAGGGAAGCAGTGAGAGAGAGGGAGAACTAGAAAAACGAGAAAGAAGGAAAGAAATGGAGATATAAAGAGAGAAGGATGGATGAGAAGTGAGAAAAATGAACGAGAGAGATAGCAGATGAAAGTGAGAGATGTGTAAGGAGGAGGAAGAGAAAGAGGATATTTGTAAGAGAAGCGAAGGGGAAGAAGATAAAGTAGATACACAGTCATTTATAAAATGCGTTCAAATAAGTTCAGGAGGATATCTAAAATTCGAAAATTTGTTGGAAAAAAACACCTATAAACTAGTATGAGAAAAAATTCTCATGCAGGCAGGCAGCACATAAATGTCCCTGCATATTGTTATGAATTTGCTTATTTAACAACTTTAAAACACG
This sequence comes from Amaurobius ferox, assembly GCA_951213105.1. Lineage (NCBI taxonomy): Eukaryota > Metazoa > Arthropoda > Arachnida > Araneae > Amaurobiidae > Amaurobius > Amaurobius ferox. The sequence goes on from OX578137.1 coordinate 30,039,741, forward strand.
TGTAAGATCTATAAAACAATGTTGTTATTTCGTATCGCACTTTTAGTGCAACAACCTGAATCGGCGGATCACTACACACATTTTAGTACTCTTTAGTACGGAATAGACGATAATTGCATAGTTTAATTGGTTTCACCTGTCACCACTTAGATTTACAAAATACTGCAGAACAAGTTTTATTGCCGCTAGTGGAATTGTCGGCTATTTAGTGCACTGAAGAGCACAAGAATGTGTGAAACCGCTCCACCAGTGCTGTTATTTGCACTGAGAGGTATGATATTCCAAGCTTTAAGATTGACTTCTTTTAAGTAAGTTTCGTGAGTATGAATTTTCTTAAGCGTGTATTTCGTAAAGTCTAGGTCATTTTTTTTTTTTCAATTTCGAATTAGTTTTTTAGTTATTTTATAGGTTCGAATTTCTTTTGCGATTGCTAGAAACACCATAAAACGTATGGAAAAAATGTGATTCGAACTTTATTCGAGACACGGGGCCGTAAAATAAAGAATGAAAAGAGTGTTTTTCTTTTTTTTGCTTTGTGTATAGCGTGTATAGTGTATTGAAAAAATTGGGCGATTATTTACAACGCGGGCAACGCCAAGTAATTTGTTCTAGTATTGCCATATATCTATCCTTCTTTAAGGTTACGCCGTATGCATCATTCGACCCATTTCATTAAAAATTTTAATTTATTTAAGTTTTCTATAATTTCTGAAGGAAGTTCAAATGCAAATTAACAACATTTTAGCTTGATTTTTAGCAGAACCTCTGAAGAGCATTAAATTCCGGCTCGCTAAGCACTGCCGCTCTCGCGAGTAACAGGTTGTGAACCTCAGTTCTAGAGGATTATTTAATGAGTAAGAATTAACCAGGAACACACGAAACGCGCATATGGAAGGTAATAAATACCCGTCGAAAGTCATAAGGAGCTGTAAGACGGTGATTCTGCAATGTTTATCAAAGTACTCGGTAATATTATTTCTGGAATTCAAACGTGCATTGTTCTTGAAGGGCAGTTTGAATAGGCTTTACATTAGAATTGGGTGCATGCAAGTTGTTGTTTATTTTAGCATTAGTGAGTACTCATTTAGCATTAGTGAGTACTCATTTAGCATTAGTGAGTACTCATTTAGCATTAGTGAGTACTCATTTAGCATTAGTGAGTACTCATTTAGCATTAGTAAGTACTCATTTAGCATTAGTGAGTATTGAAAATTGCGGGAAAATTTCACTGAAAGTTAATAAATGCAAAATACCTTTAAGTTTGATTTTATTTTTATCAAAGATATTTCCTAAAAAATGTTTTTAGTATAAATTTTATGTAGTATTATTTACCTTAGTAAAACGACTCAAAATTATATAGTTAATATATAATTATATTGTTCGTATAATAATTATAATTATTTTGTTATTCCATCAAGATAAACACAACAATTTCTCTTACACACTTTTTGATGGCAATTAAATGTGCCATCTATGTTTTTATTAGAAATTTTTTGAAGCACCTAGTATTTCTCAAGATTTACTACGATAGAGCTTAGATGACGACTGATATGGATTTAGCATCGAATTTCGGAGGATTTGGGGGATTCACTATGAATTTCCACTTCTGGTTCTTTTTCAATTTCCGGTTTAAAATTTTTCATTTTCCTTGAAACATTTTTTTCTCCAAGATTGGCTATATACTTTGATAACTGATGTCGATTCAGTATCAAATTTTTGTGTAGGTAGGGTGCCTCACTAAAAACACTTATAGTTCCTTTCCACATCAGCTTCAAATTGTTTTGTTGAAACATCTATGTCTGAGGTTTGGCTAAAGATAGAGCTTAGATGATGACTGATATTGATCGATCATCAAATTTCAGAGGGGTTAGGTGGTATACTAAGGATTTTTACTTTCGGTATTTTTCCAATTCGGGTAAAGAAAAAAATGTCATTTTTCTTAACACATCATGAAGTTTCAAGAACTAGCATCAAGTTTCTGATGGGATTGGGGGACTCACTAAGACTTTAAACTTTCGGTTAAAGATTTTTCTTGAAACATCTATTATTTTTAACTCGGCTATAGACAGATAGAACGTAGTTGATGATTGATATGGATTCAGTACTAAATTGTAGTGGGTAGAGGGGTCTCACTAAGGATTCCCACTTCCGGTTCTAGAGACGTCGCGCGATTAAGAAATTTATATTTTCCTTGTAATAACTTTACCGCAGCATTGGTTATAGATAGAGCTTAGATTATGGCTGAGTAACATCGAATTTCGGAGGGGTTGGAAGTCACAATGGATATCCCTTTCCGGTTCTAAAGATGCCACTTCCGGTTTTTTCAAATATTTTCATGATTGTACATTGTTGTCAATAGTTTGCAATTTAATGTATTTTATTATATTGTAATCTGTATATTTTGTAATGTATTTTATCTTGCACGCTGTAACTGGGACTTTGTGATGTAGCTTTCTTTCTTTTAAAAATAAATAAATAAATAAATAAAAATAAATAAATAAATAAATAATAAGTATGCAAAAGAGGATAAGCATGCTTAATAGTTTCTTTTTTTTTTCATTCTCTTTTTACTTTCTTTATATACATATAATGTATAAGGAAAGTATTGTGACGGGGTTGAAAATTCGAATTTCAGTTTTCGAGCACGTTTCAAGCATCTCTGAACACGAATCAGACGTTATTGAGATTGTCTGTGTATGTGTGTGTGTGTGTGTGTGTGTGAGTCTGTGGAGACGATAACTGACGAACGAATGGACCGATTCGAACAAAATTTGGTATAGAAATTACAATCCATGAATACTGGAAGCCTATTGTTTTTATACGTAATCGAATGTTCAGAAATCCCCTAAATATTCGAGTGAAATTTTGAAAAAATCATCAAAATATCAATACCTTTTATAAAGTTACGAAAATAGTTATTTCTTATGTAATTTTTCATTAAAATATGATTGACACAAATTTTAGAACGCTAGCATGAACCGTTCTCGAGATATTGCACATTTTTCAAAAAAATTATCAAAATATCATATAAAACAAGAAAGATCAATCATGCATAAAACATTGATTATGAAACACTTTTCAACCTCAATGCAATTTTATATAAACATCTCTAAAATGCGATACATTCCTTGGTAATAGTTTTAAAATTATCACAATACTACATTAATTTACTATATTTGAAAACTTAAAATTTAATCGAAGAAAATGAAACTTCATTCAAATGACGGCATTGAAATATAAATTGTCTGGCTTAAACATCTTTAAAATGCGATACATTCCTCGGTAATATTTTTAAAATTATCATAAAACTACAATAATTTATTATATTTGAAAACTTCATCGAAAACAAATGAACTTTATTCAAATGACGTCATCGAAATATAAATCGACTGGCTCTCTCTATAAAAACAACATCTCATTCATAAACGTTTTTCCATTCCTTTCATTCATCATAATACCATAATAATTTATTTTATTTAAAAACTTAAAACCATGGAGGTGCAAGTAATTTAACTCAATGCTTAAAACTTCATCGAAAAAATCGTCTGGTTCTCTGTGTAAAATTAATGAATGTTTCATTTATATCAGCTGTATTGCAGACTCCCTGAGCTAAATAAATATGCGTTAAAGAAATGCAGCAATTCTTATACAACTCATTCTACATATTTTGCTGTTTACATTCTCCATAAGTGAAAATTAGGCTTCGTTGTAGAAATAATCAAAGTTTGATGATCATTTAAACTCAAATATATTGTAATTGAATTGTTTCAGGATGTTGATGTACAGAATTTAAAGAAGGATTTAGGACGGATACAACACTAAATATGAATTAAAAATAACTTTAAAAATCACGGTTTGACACAAGATGGATGCCATATTTTATTTTGAAGTGGTCACGTGATCTCTTTATATAATGGTCACGTGATCTCTTCCTATAAAGGGTGTAATTATTATTTTAATTTTTATTTAAAAACTACCGAATATATTTTGCTGAAATTTTTTTTATATGTTTTATGGGATAATTTGAATATTTCCTAAAACTCTCGAAGCAATTTCTGAATTTTAAATTCGCTTAAAAAATGTTTGAAAAATTAGGTCCCATAGGGTTCAATGTATTTCATTTTTTCAGTCCGGGTTCAATCCAAAACTATTCGGGTGATATTATTCATTTATACTTCCATAGGTCCCAGAGATTGTCTGAACAACATAGTAAAATTTCATTTTGATAAAGCCATTTTTACGGTAGTTATCGTGCTAACAGACAGACAGAATGACAAAAATCATAAACACTTTTCCACTATGTTGTAAAGTGTTAATAAAAAAATATTACCTATTGTAAAATATGTTCACTTTTCATATAAGTAATATCGTGCAATAAATTTGGTGACATCATTCTCGTGGATCTAGCTAGTTCCATTCATGAGAAAATATACTTTAAGTAATACTTTTGTATTTGGACTCTAATAGTCATTTATCTGCTACAAGAATAACTTATTGCTCTGTCCATAACCCATGGCGAGATTTGGGTGGAATGTCGCCAACTTGGCGACTTTTTCAAATGTTGCCAAATTAACGAAAATGTTGCCAAATTGATAAAAATGACGCTAAATCAATGAAAATGACGACTAGGTGATGAAAGTTCAATATCTTGGAAAAACATAAATGTTAACTATAAGAATAACACATTTCTCCGTCTGTCCGTAACGTTTGATGAGAAATTTAGCGGGACAACGCCAACTTGGCGACTATTTTAAATGTTGTTAAAATGACAAAAATGTCGCCAAATTGATAAAAATGACGCCATATGAGAAGTAATGTATCGCAAATTCTGATTTGCGTCATATGACAGGTATATCTCTTAGTATATAAGAAATACTCTTCTCTCCGTTTGTCCTTAACACTTGGTGATGCATTTGGCAAGCTTAGAGAATAATTTAGCAAACTGTTGCCAACTGCCGATATTTCGACCCAGGTTGACAAAAATATCGTCAAAATTGCAAAAATGATATTAAATTAATGAATATTACGCCTAATTGATGACTTAATTATTAAAGTATTTTAATATATGGACTATATCGCTTATTGAGGATGGTATCAATATTGATTATTGTTTATTTAGAGTTGCGAGAAGTATAAGTTAATTGAGTATTTTGAAATAGTTGTACATGTTGTCATCCGGGAAATCGTCAAATGTACAATTCAACGATAAAAACACAGCTCCGTGGATCCTATACATTATTTTTCAACTGTAAAACTAGTAAATTAATTGGATTATATAAGGAAAGTCATTTGCTGCCCACATCAGATATTTTGTTAATGTAAGTATTTAAGAAGTGAAATCCCAAGGAATATGGTAAAGTACATTTTCTGAAAACAATCGTTCTGGTGGAATAAATGAAGGCGGAGTTGCGTGGAGATTTATTTTCCTATTTAACAAAGAATCGCTTAGGATTCCGACAGGTGTGCATTAAGAATCGGTAGGAGGTAAATTTATCTCACGAAGAAGATTTATTTTTGAAGGCTGTAATACTTCAAGATCGAAGGAAATGAAACATAAATTGTTCTTATATGGGTTGCTGTGCGTAATTTAAATTTTAATGGATTTCTTCGGTGAATGGGGGTCGGTCTTATTATTATAAAAATTAAAGCTGTCCTTTGTAAAATAGTATTTTAATACCGAATCAATGTTGTTTCAAATCAAATACAAAAGGTACATTCCTAAAATATCTACAGTTTTACAGTCCTTTTGCAGTTACCAGTATGTGTGGACTGGTTTCGGAAATTTGAACTCTTTTCAGAACGGAATATTTGATACATGCAACTCAAGCCGGAAAGCATGCTTTGGGCCACAATTACGCAAACCTCTGGTAAGACCCACACATTCAGTCTGTAGCCGACATCAAATTTTATGTGTAGAGTTGTGCCTGCACAAAGTCAAATGTGGAGCTCTGCCTGCACAGAGCTACAATGGCCAAGTTTATATTCACAGAGCCCGCCTAAAGGGGACGTTTGAAGGTTAGGTTTGATTTATCATTGCAGATACTATTATCTTTGGACCAGCTTGAACCTTTTTAGTTCTTTTCAGTGCGGGATTGTTGATAGATGTAATACAAGCAAGAAAACTTGTTTTCTGATACAATTTTGCAAATTTCCATGAAGACATACAAAATCAGTCAGCAGTCGATATCATATTTCATAAAGAATGAACCAAGGCTGTACGAAGCTACAACAACCAAGTTCATGCCCCGGCTAAAGGGGGTGTTTAAATCTAGGATCGCGTTAACATTGCAGATACTAGCATCTGTGGGCAAGTTTTGATTTCTATCTTTTTCAGCCTGGAAAAGGGATGCAAGCTAGAAAACTTGCTATGTGTCATCATTGGAAGTCGGAAACTTTAGTTTTATCACTAAGCCGGCATGAAATTTCATAAAGATTGAGCTCAGGCGGCACAGGAATGAAACAGTGGCGTTCCGTCTTGAAGCTCTTAAGAGATTATATTAACCCCTTTTCCCTTCGAGCTACGAATACTACGATCTGACTTCCATTATGCACAACAGCATCCATGATACCTTACGCCTTTGGGTAGGTCGGACGGTCTAGGTTGAACAAACGAATAAACAAACAAGCAGCATCCATAGATCGGTTTTGCAATTTTTATGGGCTCCTCAGTATGGCAGTGAGAAAACTCCTGTTATTGCAGGTATCGGCTCTTTCATGCTGATGAGCCCATAAAAATCGTTAAACCGTTCGATGAATTCTGTTATATGCAGCGGGAGTCAGATATTAACTTTGAGAATGCTCCCTATAAACAGATTCTTTGAGCATGAATGGGTACTCCATTTATTCAAATACGTGTTTGGAAAGTTTTCTTTAAATTAAAGGTATTCTATTAAGATAAAAGCAACACTTTAATCCTTTATTTTTCTCCGTGATAAAGAATTTAAGAAATTGAAATCCGAGGCGTGTGAAAAATAGTTTTTCTGAAAAACAATCGTTCTCATTAGATGAATGAGAACGGGATGCGTGATTTATTTTCTTATTCAACAGAGTATTCATTCTGAGCAGCTTTTCCAGCTCTTTTTAATTCGAGGACTCCTATATAAATTAATATATTTTTACTTTCCCTGCAATACTTGGTAATGTATAAGGAAAGTATTGGAATCGTGCCGAAAATCGTAACTCGAGTTTTCGACGGATCTACACGTTTCGAGATCTCTAGAATACGAAAAAACTATTTTTAGCGTGATGTCTGTCTGTGTGTGTGTGTGTGTCTGTCTGTCTGTCTGTGCAATGTATGTATCCACTCTAACTAAAAAACTGATGGACCGAATTTCATAAAATTTGGTTGGTAAGTCACTTGGGTGTGACCCTGGTTCTGATTAGTTTTTGGTACGATTCGGGATAAAAGAACTCTCTTTTTTTGCAAAAATTGCTTGTAACCACTCTAGCTGAAAAACTAATACACCGAATTTTACAAAATTAGGTAATTTTACGCTTGTAGGTCACTCTAGTGCTGAGTAGATTTTGGTACGATTCGGAAAAAAGGAACCTGCCTTTTTTTTGCAAAATGGCCCTCAAAAATCGTCAAAATCTAAAATAAAAACTACGTATGCTCAAATATATCCATTAAATGCTTGTTTTATACTTAATTTTTAACGAAGAAAAGAATAAGACCAACCTCATTACACTAGGACTAACCGTTCTCGAGATATTTTAGTTTTTTCGTATTTTCTCTACGTCACCTTTGAAAATAAGTGCATTTACCAAATGAGAACGAAATTTGAATTAAAACTGAATTAAATTTAATTAAAATAAAGAGAACGTGGATATAAATCTGCAGAGAAAGTCATGTGCTGCCCACATCAGATTTTTACTTTCCCTACAATACTTGGTAATGTATAGGGAAAGTATTGGAATCGTGTCGAAAATCGCAACTCGAATTTTCGACAGATCTACAAGTTTTGGGACCATTAGAATACGAAAACACTATTTTTAGCGTGACGTCTGTGTGTCTGTCTGTGCAATGTATGTATCCACTCTAACTCGAAAACTAATCGACCAAATTTCATAAAATTTGGTAGGTAAGTCATTTGTGTGTGATCCTGGTGCTGATTTGCTTTTGGTACGATTTGGGATAAAAGAACCCACCTTTTTTTGCGATATGGCCCTGAAAAATTTCTTGTATCCGCTCTAGCTGAACAATTAATACATCAAATTCTTACGAAATTTGGTAACGAAATTTGGCACTGTGTTTTTATCTTTGAATTGTACATTTGGAGATTTTCCGGATGACAGCATGTAAAACTATTTCAAAATACTAAATTAACCCATATTTCATTTAACTCTAAATAAACAGTTATCGATATTGATAGTATACTCAATAAGCGATATAGTCCATGTATTAAAATACTGTAATAATTAATTCATCAATTACGCATCATTTTCATTAATTTAGCGTCATTTTTTGCAATTTTGACGATATGTTTATCAATCTGGGAGCAAAATATCCCCAGGTTAGAGATACGTTGCTAAATTATTCACCAAGTTCGCCAAATGCATCACCAAGTTCGCCAAATGCATCACTAAGTGTTACACTCAAACGAAGACAAGAGCATTTCTTATATATTAGAAGATATGCCCGTCATATGACGGAAATCAGAATTTACGAAACATAACTTTCCTAGAAAAAATTAAGGACAAAACGTTTTAAAAAACGAAAGGTCTTTTATTTAACACATCCTAAAAGACGTACAAAATATATATCAAAAACTGCCAGAGCGCTTTCAGACGTGTATACGCCCTTCATCAGTGACTACATGAATAGTAAAAACATGGAATGTTTATATATATAGAGACCAGTTTAAAGCAAATTTGCATAAAATATAAAATGATAAATGAACTTACTAAAAATAATACAAGGAAATTACAAAATAAGTTTAAACGCTTACGAATTTTAAATTATTACAAGAAAAGAACTAATACAAATTTTAGAGAACGTCAAGCATGATATTCCTGAGAATGACGTCACAAATAACTTTTAAGAGGTTTGAATTGCATAGAGTCGAGAATGAGTCGCCAAGCATAACTTAACATTTGAACAGGATCAAAATTACAAATGGATGCACGGTAAATATAAATAAACAGGGATTCATAAAGAAGAATACTACGTGGATTGTTACAACGAACCAAAAGGAAAGTTTTTTCAAAAACGGGAAGAAATTTATCATTAACCACAACCGTAGAAAGTTTACCAGATTTGACATCGCGAGCATGTTTTGCTAAACGGATGCCAACAGTACGTTTTGTACTACCAATGTAAAATTTATAGTCACCAGCAGGGGATAATAGGGAAACGACATACACCCCAGCAAAGCTTTCATTACTTTTTGGCATCATTTTTATCAATTTGCGACATTTTTGTCATTTTGGTAACAATTAATATTGTCTCCAATTTGGCGACGTCTTTCTAAATTTCTCTCCAAGCGTTACGGACGAAGCAATGGAGAAATGGATCGTTCTAATAGTCTACTCATTATGTTCTTTCCAAGAAATCGAACTTTCTTCGAGTAGTAATCATTTTTATCAATTTGACAATATTTTCGTTAATTTAGCAACATTTAAAAAGTCGCTAAGTTGGCGACATTCTGCCAAAATTACGTCAAGTGTTATGGACGGAGAAATAAGTTACTCTTATAGCAGATAAATAACAATTGGCGTCCAAATACAAAAGTATTACCCAAAGTATCTTTTCTCATGAATGGAACGAGCTAGATCCACGAAAATTATGGAACCAAATTTATCGCATGATATTACTTATGAAAAGTGAACATATTTCACAACAGTTAACATTTATTTTTTTTATATGATTTTTTGAATTTTTTTTTTTGAAAAATATGTAATATCTCGAGGACGGTTCATGCTAGCGTTCTAAAATTTGCGTCAATCGTTTTCTAATGAAACATTACATAGGAATTGGCTATTTACATAACTTTACCAAATGTTTTGCTTTCTGATGAATTTCAAAATTTCACTCGAAATATTAGGGGGGATTCTGAACATTCGATTGCGTATATGAACAATTGGCTTCCAGTATTCGCGGATTGTAATTTTTGTACCAAATTTTGTTCGAATCGCTCCATTCTTTTGTGAGATATCGTCTCCACATCCACCCCCCCCAAGCGCGCGCGCACACACACACACACACACACAGACACACACACACACACACACACACACAGACAGAGAGAGAGACAGACGTCACCTCAAAAACGTCTGATTGGTTATTTAGAGATGCTTGAAACGTGCTTTCCCGTTGAAAACTCAAATTCGAATTTTCGAACACGTCACAATACTTTCCTTATACATTATACTATATATATAACGTAAGTACTATGTATATAAGGTATGCTATGCGTATAAGGTAAGTACTCCACTGTATGATTAAAAACCATTTAAATAGGGGCAGAAGCAATGAGTTTGAATCGACAAATCTTAGCATTGAATTGCCTGGGCACGGAGGGGGGGGGGGGGGGGGGTGGTAGATGAATGTGATTGGACCAAACGACAATACAGACAAGGGAAAGTAGTCTTGGAGAGTTTAAGCAAAAAAATAATCATGTAAATCTTCACTATTTTGCAACAATAAAAAAATGTGCAACAATATTAGATGATTGCAAGGTAACTGCATACGCTGCAATGGACAAAAGAAAGCCATTGGAAAGAATACAATGAAAACTCCATTGTTGGAGACGAATTTATTGTCATACTGTACAAGAATCGACCATTATTTGTTCACATCCAAAAATAATTTGAAGCTTTAAACATTGATTTTTGTGAAAGAAATCCTACTTATTGCTTTTTCGTATTAAAGTAAAGATTTGAACGCCAAATGGCGAAAATGAGCGAGTCAATAACATCTAGATTGTAAGTATTCCAGAAAATCACATTTTGTGTGTTTTTTTTTAAAATGGATTAATTAGATAAACGTGTAACGATGATACAACTTACGTCTAATTTTCCGTTTTATAAATTGTGTTAAATTTAAATGCATTACACCATTAAGATTTTGAATGATTTCATCAGAACCTATTTTATTCGTTTGTTTTTTATTAGCTTTCCTACAATATAAAAGTAAAAAAATCTGATGTGGGCAACACATAACTTTCCTTATATAATGCAATGAGTTTACTACATTTACAATAAAAAATAGGTTTTCTTATAGTAGATATTTATAATCGTTCCAAGATATTGAATTTTCGCCAATTAGTCGTCATTTTCATTGATTTAGTGTCATTTCTATCCATTTAGCGAGATTTTTGTTAATTTGGCAACATTTAAAAAAGTCGCCAAGTTGGCACCATTCCGCCAAAATCGGTGCCAAAATCTCGCCAAGCGTTATGGACGGAGAAATAAGTTATTTTTATAGTAGAAAAATAACTATTGGCGTTCAAATACAAAAGTATCACGTAAAGTACCTTTTCTCATGAATGGAACGAACTAGATCCACGAGAATGATTACATCTATAGCGTGTTACCCTTCACTTTAAAGGGATTAAAAATATTTGGACTGATACCATACTAATAATGTACGCCCTCCCTAAAGGGGTGATTTAACCCTCAAATGAGAAATTATGACATCACGAACAATACGATAATTATATCGTTGCTATTTTTTTATAACGTCTCGTTTTAAGTCTTGTGATCATTGAGTCAAAATAAACCCTTTAATGTATGATTATGTCGAATTTTGTCTTATGCTGCCATGTAAAAAAAAAATATAAAATTTCGAAGTTTTTCTTTGAATTAAAAAAAAAAATCTATCTATTTCTAGATTAAACATTCTAATATGTTGCAGTGAATGCGTGTCTGGCCAAAAACAAATGTAGGATGTAATTGTTTTCCTGATTTAAGAAGATCAGTATTCTGAGGCTCTTTTAGCTAACGATTTAGAATAGAAAGGCCGAAACAGTTGATAGGTCATTCAGCATTACGCAGGGCGCACCACGAGGAGGCGACCTATCTTTACTCCCCATTTTAAAATATACAAAGCAGACGGCAAGGAAAGTATGTTGCCAACGGGGAGAGAAGAAGGGGGGGGGGGGGTAAAAACCCAGGAGGCAGGATCTAGAGGTGGGACAAGGATTTCGATCACTTGTTCAAAAAATCGCAAGTAAATTAAAAGAAAAAAAAGGAAAGGGATAAAATTATTGAAATAAGGAGAAAGCAAACGAAATCGAAACATTTAACCAAAATTTTCCAAGCATTTCTTCTTATTTCGGCAGATTTTCATCTTTTTCCTAGATTTTTAATTTAATTGGTATATCATGAATAAGGGATTTGACTCCTTTGGGTGACTTAAACATTTCACTTTGGTATTGTAGGGTTCATTCATTGTGTCCCATCTTAAGTTCCTGTCTTTTGGTATATTTTCACTCATCCCCTCCCCTTTTTTCTCTCACCTTTGGCAACACTATTCCTTAGCTTCTGCCACGCCAACTATTCTTACATCAGTCGCCGATCTTATTCTGAAGAGTCTCTAAAAGTGTCTGAATGAATACGCAGGCATCTTTTTATAAAAACAAGATTATTCTTGTCTTTAAAAATCATAAAAATAAACTCAATTAACTTAAATCACAGATAATAAATCAGCACGTACATGTCCACCATATTTTACCATTATCTGCATCCACACACGTCACGTTCTACGTACCAACTCGACCGTCCTCAAACTAAACGTCTGTTATTTAAAATTAGGCTCTACTTTCAACGGGGAGGACACTGCTTGAAAATTAAGAAGTCGAGAATAGAATTGTTAACCCTTACAAGTCAAGGTTGCGCTTCTTGTACGTCCTGACGAAGGCTATTTTTACCTTTAAAACCGCTCGATACTTATCATATTTTATTATATGCTGCTTTTAACGAAGTTATTTGAATTTTCTACTTTACCAGCAGTTTGAGCTGTACGTAAATTAAAATTAACTTATTACACAGATTATTATTATTCCATGTGTATTTCTCGCCATTTCTATCAGAAGTACTTCATTAGTAAACGAAATACTTGCATAATGATGCTTTTTGTTGCACTTATGATTTGTCATCTGTTTACATGCCATGTGAAAACTGCAATCATTTCATACTACATAGGAAATGTTATGCATCCTATCGTAATTGAAAATTTTTGCTTATCTTACTTCGTTTTCAAGATAGGAGTTCTAACTTCTTCATTCCCCACTAGTGGCGCTGCACACTTTCTTAATATAATACTTAGTTGCTTGGACGCAGAAAAGATTTTCAAGCAATAAAATCAATTATTTGAAAATGTATTTAAAATTTAAAGAAGTTTATATCCGTCTGTGAAACAGAACTAACATTTATTGGTTTCCATAAAAGTTCATAAAATTGGGACTCATATAAGTAAGTATACACAATAAATATCACTTCTGATTGGGAATTCTTGTTTTTCACTTTCTTGATAGAAGTCGACACATGAAAATTCAGTTGATGCAATTGTGCTAAGGGCATTATGATTATAAAACCACTAGATGATGTCAGAATAAGCAAAGCGTTTGATTGAAAAATCAGTGTATTGAAACATTTGTGTGCGGGGTAGGGGATATGAATGCGATTGGATCAGACAGCAATGGACATGAAAAAGAAAGCAGTCTTTGAAAATTTAAGCAAAAAAAAAAGTCATGTAATTTTTAGTCATTTTACAACAAACAAAATTTTACAACAATATTAGATGACTGCAAAGTAACTCTATACAGGCTACAATGGATAAACGAAAACCATTGAAAAGAATGCAATCAAAAGTGCATTGTTCGAGACAAATTTATTGTTATATTGTGCAAGAATGGATCATTATTTGTTCACATCCAAAAATAATTTGAAGTCTTAAACACCAATTTTTGGGATAGAAAACCTATTCATTAATTTTACGTATTTGAGTAAAAAGTTCAACACTAAATGGCGAAAATGAGTGAGTCAATCACGTCTAGATTGTAAGTATTCCAGAAAATCACATTTTATGCTTATATTTTAAAAATAGATTAGCTTAACGTCCAACGATGATACATTTTATGTCTAATTTTCTGTTTTAAAAATCTTTTAAAACAGAAAATCTTAAGTGGTTTTAGGACGGATACAACACTCAATATGAATTAAAAAGAACTTTAAAAATCACGATTTTGAGACAAGATGGATGCCATATTTCATTTTGAAGTGGGTCACGTAATTTTTTAAATACACTATACATACGATTTTTTAAATACACTATACATACGATTAAGATTTTGAAGGATTTCATCCGAACCTCCTTTATTTATCTGTTTTATTAGCTTCCCTACAAGGTGAAAGTACATAGCATAAGTCTGGGTGGGGAAAATTATTGTGATAGGGTTAAAAATCTAAAATAAAGATGGCAGCAGATCAGTCTTTTGTTTATTGTAGTCTAGATCCTAATACATAATGTTACCAATTCTGCCAACTTTTGCCTAAAAATTTGATAAAAAATGCTTCCATAAGCTTTATAGAATATAACAAGAACGATCAATCATGCTTAAAGCATTGATTATGAAACACTTTCCAACTTCAATGCAATTTTATTTAAACATCTCTAAAATGCAATACATTCCTTGGTAATATTTTAAAACTTATCACAATACTACATTAATTTATTACATTTGAAAACTTAAACCTTCATCGTAAAAAATGAACTTCATTCAAATGACGGCATTGAAATATAAATTGCCTGGTTTAAACATCTCTAAAATGCGATACATTCTTTGGTAAAAATTATAGAATTATCATAATACAACGATAATTTATTATATTTGAAAACTTCATCGAAAACAACTGAAATTCACTCAAATGACGTCATAAAAAAATAACATGTCTGGCTCTCTCTATAAAAGCAGCATTTCATTCATAAATAATTTCCCATTCATTTCATTCATCACAATACTATAATAATTTATTTTATTTAAAAATTAAGACCATGGAGCTACAATTAATTAAACTCTATGCTTAAAACTTCATCGAAAAAAATCGTCCTTCTCTCTGTAAAATCAATGAATATTTCATTCATAACAGCTATGCAGACTCCATGAGCTAAATAATTTTGTGTTAAAGAAATACAGCAATTCTAATACAACCCATTCTACATATTTTGCTGTTTACATTTTACATAAGTGAAAAATAGGCTTCGTTCTAGAAATAGTCAAATTTGGATGATCATTTAAACTCAAATATATTGTAATTGCGTTGTTTCAGTATGTAGATGCACAGAATTTAAGCAAAAATAAAGTGGTTTTAGGACGGATACAACACTCAATATGAATTAAAAAGAACTTTAAAAATCACGATTTTGAGACAAGATGGATGCCATATTTCATTTTGAAGTGGGTCACGTGATTTTTTCTTATCATGGTCACGTGATCGCTTCATATAAGAAGTGTAATTATTAAATAAATAAATTGGCATCGCGTCTGATTTCAATTAGCAGAAACAACAAGCACAACTATAATAGAAGGCCTTTATTTTACTTCCCATAAGACGTACAAAATTTAAAATAGGGGCCAGAGCACTTCTGAGCGTAAATACGTTCTTCATCAGTGGCTACATGAAAAATAGAAATGATCGTTCATATATAGACCAGAAAAGGTGACAAATTTGCATAAATACAATTATTAATAAACTTACGTTTATCTAAGGAGAATCCAAAAATACAAAACATTTTAAACAGATTCAAAATCGAGCATAAATCAGGAGAAGTACAGTAAATTTTGCAATTTTATTACAGAAATATCAAATTCAAAACTTTAAAAAAAAAATATAGGGGGGGGGGGGCAGTCAGACCCAATCCCGAGAAGATCACGACAAAGATAACTATGAAGAGACTTGAATTGCATGGAGTCGAGAATGAGTCGCCAATGCAATTCTCGTCTCCATGCAATTCAAGTCTCTTCATAGTTATCTTTGACGTCATCCTCTCGGGATTAGGCCTGAGTGCCCCCCTATATTTTAAAAAAAAGTTTTGAATTTGATATTTCTGTAATAAAATTGCAAAATTTACTGTACTTCTCGTGATTTATGCTCGATTTTGAATCTGTTTAAAATGTTTTGTATTTTTGGATTCTCCTTAGATAAACGTAAGTTCATTGATAATTGTATTTATGCAAATTTGTCACTTTTTCTGGTCTATATATGAACGATCATTTCTATTTTCTATATAGTCACTGATGAAGATCGTATTTACGCTCGAAAGCGCTCTGGCTCCTTTTTTAAATTTTGTACTTGATGGAGCCGTAAAATTATCAATCCGAAAAATGGCCAAGTTTAAGAGCAAAGATGAAGAAAAGCACTTAACACCTGTTCCTGATAATAACGTTTTATAATCATGTCGAAAATTGCAACTCGAGTTTTCGACGGTTCTACATGTTTTGGGACCTCTAAAAAGAACTATTTTTAGGGTGACGTCTGCGTGTGTGTTTGTTTGTCTGTCTGTATGTCTGTACAATGTATGTATCCACTCTAATTCAAAACTAATGGATCGAATTTCATAAAATTTGGTAGGTAAGTCTTTATGGGCGACCTTGGTGCTGATTAGATTTTGGTACAATTAGGGATAAAAGAACCTGCTTTTTTTTGCTAAATGGCCCGCAAAAATTGCCTGTATCCTTCAGATTTATCTTCTTTTTCTTTCTTTCATAATTCATTAATTTGAGTTTAACCGCACAAATTTACACAGATGATTATTTGAAGTAATACTATATTTGCAGTGCTATTTCATTTTCATTTCGCGACTGGACTTATTTACAAAGGCGACGTTGCGGAAGAAAAAAAAGACCCTCAAATATCTCACCGGTTAGCTCGGGAGTAATAGGGTTAGTCTTATTATTTTCAACATAAAAATTATGCATAAAATAAGCATTCAATTAATACATTTGAGCGCATATGTTGTTTTAGATTTTAGATTTTTACGAGCCTTTTCGCAAGTAAAGGTAAGTTTCTTTGGTTCGAATCGTACTAAAATCTAATTAGCAGCAGAGTAACCAACAAGTCACTTACCCACCAAGTTTTGTGAAATTTCGTCAAATAGGTTTTGTGATAGAGTGGATACATACATTCCACAGACAGATACATAGACAGATACAGACGTTACGATAAAAATAGTATTTTTCTGTTCTAGAGGTATCGAAACGTGCAGATGTATAGATCCGGGGGCATTCTAGACGGTCTGGAAAGGCAAAGATACGTTTGATAACTGTAATATAGATATGTTGCTGCTATAAATCGATTGGTGCATAAAACGCCATGTTTAATCATAGCAAGTTCAGTGTGGCCTAAAAGTAGTGATGGACCAGCATAAGGCCAGCGAACAATAGTCGGACAACATGACTCATTTGAGTTAATATAAAAACAATGTGATTGGATTCGTTCGCCAGATATTGGTGGAAACTTTGTTTTGCTGAATGTATAAGAACATAGCGAACAACACTCGGCCAATATGACTCATTTGAGTTAATATAAAAACAATGTGATTGGATTCGTTCGCCAGATACAGGTGGAAACTTTGTTTTGCTGAATGTTTTGCTCTGTTTTGCATGAAAATAAGAACATATATTCACTAAGAATCTTTAAGGGGGAAATAATGGTTTTTGAGGGTGAAAATTATATATATATATTGCTATGACTTTGATAATAAAGAAGCAGGTTTTTCATATTTTAAAATAGAATTTTTTATACTTCAACATTTTCATTATGTAAATATTACTACAATACATATCGTGGCTGAATTTTAGACATATGAGTTCGAAGATATATCATAACACACACACAAAAAAAGAATAAAGTTCACTATCTGAAAAATTATTTTTAACTAAAATCACCAGAAACGTATTTGTTATATTAAAATGAAGGAATTTGATGCTTCTATGAACGAAAACTTAAACATTCAAAAATAGTTTACAAAAACGTATTTTTGAAAAATCACAGTTACTAATTTCATATATTCTGTTTTAGGTCAGGCAAAAAAAAAATTATTATAATTTTTTCTTTAAAAAATTAAACATATTTTACTATATATGTTTCTTTAAAAAATTAAAAATTTTAGGTTTAGTGCATGAATATTTATTAGAATACTTATTAGTTCCACATGTATATGAATTTATATGAGCAAATAGGAAAATAAATTTGTATAATCATGCAGACAGACACAAAAATTTTAAACTGAGAGAAAGGATTTAAATAAATGTTAAACTGGGGGAAATTGCATTTTTATTGCTTTATTGCTGTACGTTCCGATTTTAATGCAGTGCTTAAAATTAATTTATAAAGAATAATTACTCTATAGAGAACATTTTTTAAAAATTAAATTTCAAAAATTGATTTTTTGACTGTTTTAGGTCCTCTTAACTGCCAAACAATAAAATTTCAAAAAAAGTAATACTGTGACACATTGATAAACTGTATTCTACATTACACTATGCCATGATTTACACCTATGACAGTAGCAGGGAATTGCTTCAAAGATTAGAAAAAGCAAAGGGTACGGTTGGAAACAAAACCTTCGTTTTCAGAAAAAAAAAGTAAATTGAATGGAAGCAAGTACATTACTTTGACCATTTTAAAAGGAAAAACTACTTTAAAAGTAAAAAGTCTTATAAAAAGACTCATAAGTGTTTGCACATTTGGAGAAAGAAAAGAGGTTTAAATTATAGACGTATAGTATTTAGAGTTTGTATCGACAATAGAATTTTTCAGAATAAAAATAAACAAGATCAATCGTGCATAAAGCATTGGTTATGAAATATTTTCCAACTGCAATTCAATTTTATTTAAACATCTCTAAAATGTGATATATTCAGCGGTGATATTTTTAAAATAATCACAGTACTACAATAATCTATTTTATTTAAAAATTTAAACCCATGGAGGTACAAGTACTTTCTAACTCCATGCTTGAAACTTCACCGAAAAAGGCAATGCTATAAAATCGTCTGCTTCTCCATGTAGAATCAATGAATATTTCATTCATATCACCTATATTACAGACTCCAGGGCTAAATAATTTTGCGTTAAAATTTAGCAATTCTTATACAACTCATTTTACAGCTTAATTTGTTTGCATTCTACATACGTTAAAATTAGGCTTCGTTGTAGAAATAATCAATAATTGATGATCATTTAAACTAAAAGATATTGTAATTGCGTTGGCACAGAATATAGATGCACAAAAAATATGCAAAATATAAAGCGTTTTTAGGACAGATGCAACACTAAATATAAGTTTAAAAGAACTTTAAAAATCACGATTTTGACAATGGAAAAAAAGATAGATGCCATATTTTATTTTGAAGTGGGTCACGTGATCTCTTCATATAATATGGGTGTAATTATTATTACTTTCCTTATATACATAATGTATAAGGAAAGTATTGTGACGGGGTCGAAAATTCGAGTTCGAGTTTTCGACGGGAGAGCACTTTCAAGCATCACTGATCACGAATCGAACACTTTTGAGGTGATGTGTGTGTGTGTGTCAGTGAGCCTGTGGAGACGATAACTGACGAACGAATGGACCGATTCGAGCGAAATTTGGTACAAAAATTACAATTCGTAAACACTGGAAGCCTATTGTTTTTATATGCAATCGAATGTTCAGAATCCTCCTAAATTTTCGAGTGAAATTTTGATAAAATCGTCAAAAAATCAAAACCTTTAATAAAATTACGCAAATAGACATTTCTTATGTAAGTTTTCATTAGAAAACGATTGACATAAATTTTAGAATGTTAAGATGAACCGTTCTCGAGATATTGAACATTAAAAAAAAATATCAAAATATCATATAAAAAAAAATTCCTATTGAGAAACATGTTCACTTTTCATATATAATACCATGCGATAAATTTGGTGACATCATACTCGTGGATCTAGTTCGTTCCATTCATGAAAAAATATACTTTGAGTAATACTTTTGTATTTGAACGCCAATAGTCATTTATATGCTGTAAGAATAACTTATTTCTCTGTCCATAACGCTTGGCGAGATTTTGGCGACGAATTTGGTGGAATGTCGCCAACTTAGCGACTGTTTTAAATGTTGCTAAATTAACGAAAAACTAGCCAAATGGATAAAAATGAATCTAAATCAATGAAAATGACGACTCATTGACGAACATTCAATATCTTGTAAAGAATCTACTATAAAAATAATCTATTTTTTTTTACTGCAAAAATAGTAAATTCATTGCATTATATAAGGAAAGTTATGTGCTGCCCACATCAGATTTTTTTATAAAGGCGTTGTCATATGGTAACAATTGTAGTCCACATTTCATCTTTGACGAAACCATTAAGAATTTTACTTTTCCTACAGTGCATCATAATGTATAGGGAAAGTGTTAGAATCGTGTCGAAAATTACAAGTTGAGTTTTCGACGAATCTGCAACGTTTTGGAACCTCTAGAATAATGAAAAACTATTTTTAGCGTCATGTCTGTGTGTCTGTCTGTGCAATGCATGTATCCACCCTAACGCAAAAACTGATTGACCAAATTTCACAAAATTTGATAGGTAAGTTACTTATGGGTGACCCTGGTGCTGATTAGAGTTAGTTACAATTCGGAATAAAAGAACCTGCCTTTTTTACGAAATGGCTAGCAAAAATCGCATGCATCCACTCCAGCGTCGTTAACATTCGTTAAAATCTAAAATAAAAGACTTCGTATTGTCAAATGTATCAATTAAATACTTGTTTTATACGTAATTTTTGACGATTTAAAGACTAAAATCAATTCCATCAAAGTCTAACTTTTCTCGAGATATTTTTGCTTTTTTGCATATTTGCTACGACGCCTTTGTAAATACGTCCAGTTACCAAATGAAAATGAAAATTGAATTAAAAGTGCAAATTCAGCCCAAATTAAAATAATGATGCGTGTTATTTCGTGCAATTAAACCCAATCTAATGAATTATTAAAGAAATAAAGAGAAGTCTGTAGTGAATGCCATGTGCTGCCTGTATCAGATTTTTCGTTTTCTTTTGTACACTTCTTTCATACAGTTACTGATTTAAAAGAAATACCGGAAGCGTTTTTTCTCATTCTTTCTTTCAAACTTGTTTCATTCTTTCTTTCAAACTTTTCTCATTCTTTCAAACATTTTTCATTCTTTTTTTCAAAATTTTCTCATTCTTTCTTTCAAACTTTTCTCATTTTTTCTTTTAAACTTTTCTCATTCTTTCTTTCAAACTTTTCTCATACTTTCTTTCCAACTTTTCTCATTCTTCTTTTTAAATTTTTCTCATTCTTTTTTTAAACTTTTATCATTCTTTCTTTCAAATTTTTCTCATTCGAAATATACTAAAAATGTGATGTAACCCATCCATTTATGACGAATAACGGTATTACTCACTTATTTTACTTTCTCTGCAATATATGCTAATGTATAGGGAAAGTATT
This sequence comes from Amaurobius ferox, assembly GCA_951213105.1. Lineage (NCBI taxonomy): Eukaryota > Metazoa > Arthropoda > Arachnida > Araneae > Amaurobiidae > Amaurobius > Amaurobius ferox. Next base: position 30,061,205 of record OX578137.1, read on the forward strand.
AGAATCATGCCGAAAACCGCAACTCGAGTTTTCGACGGATCTACACGTTTTGAGACCTCTAGAATATGAAAAAAACTATTTTTAGCATGACTTCTGTGTGTGTGTCTGTTTGTGCAATGTATGTATCCACTGTAACTCAAAAACTAATAGACCGAATTTAATAAAATTTGGTTGGTAAGTCACTCGTGTGTGACCCTGGTGGTGCTGATTAGTGTTTGATACGATTCGGGATAAAACAACTCGCCTTTTTTACCGAAATGGCCCGCAAAAATTACCTGTATCCACTCTAGCTGACAAACTAATTGATCAAATTTCACAAAATTTGGTAGATAAGTCGTTTGTGGGTCACCCTGGTGCTGATTAGATTTTGAGACGACTCGGAAAAGAAGAACCTGCATTTTTTTTACGAAACGATCCGTAAAAATTGCATATAGCGACTTTAACTCAACTAATCGAATAAATTTTATAAAATTTGGTAGGTAAGTCACTTGTAGGCGACCCTGATGCTGATTAGATTTTGGTACAATTCGAGATAAATGAACCTGCCTTTATTGCGAAATGACTGGCAAAAATTGTATGTATCCACTCTAGCTGACAAACTAATCGATCATATTACACAAATTTTAGTAGATAAGTCACTCGTAGGATACTGTGATGCTGGTTATATTTTGATACGATTCGGAAAAAAAGAGTCTGCCTTTTTTTGCTAAATGATCCGCAATCCTAATATATTCGATCTAAAATAAAATACTATATGTTCAAGATAAGGAAACTCTGAAATAAATGACTAAAATTGATGAAATATATTAATTAAGTACTTGTTCTACATGCAAAGTTTGACAACTAAACGAATAAATCTGACCCCATGACTGTAGTTTAAACTGTTTTCGAGATACTGTAATTTTTGGAATTTTTAAGGACCTGAAGAATTTAAAGTAAATTAAATTGACGAACGAAGCGAAGAAGAAATGAAAAAACGAATTGGATATAATATCAGAAAATTATCCATATTATTTTCTGCAATGAAACTCAATTTAATGCATAATGAAATAAACAAGAAGGATCAATCATACTTAAATCATTGATTATGAAACACTTTCCAACTTCAATGCAATTTTATTTAAACATGTCTAAAATGCAATACATTCCTCGGTAATATTTTAAATCTTATCACAATACTACATTAATTTATTATATTTGAAAACTTTAACCTTCATAGACAAAAATGAACTTCATTCCAATGACGGCATTGAAATATAAATTGCCTTGTTTAAACATCTCTAAAATGCGATGCATTTCCTCGGTAATAATTTTAGAATTATCATACTACTACGATAATTTATTATATTTGAAAACTTCATCGAAAACAACTGAAATTCATTCAAATGACGTCATAGAAAAAATAACTCGCCTGGCCCTCTCTATAAAAGCAGCATTTCATTCATAAACAATTTCCCATTCATTTCATTCATCACAATACTATAATAATTTATCTTATTTTAAAATTAAGACCATGGAGCTACAAGTAATTAAACTCTATGCTTAAAACTTCATCGAAAAAAAACGTCCTTCTCTTTGTAAAATCAAAGAATATTTCAAACATATCAGCTATGCAGACTCCATGAGCTAAATAATTTTGTGTTAAAGAAATACAGGAATTCTAATACAACTCATTCTACATATTTTGCTGTTAACATTTTACATAAGTGAAAAATAGGCTTCGTTGTAGAAATAATCAAATTTGGATGAGCATTTAAACTCAAATATATTGTAATTGCGTTGTTTCTGTATGTAGATGCACAGAATTTAAGTAAAAATAAAGTGGTTTTAGGACGGATACAACACTCAATATGAATGAAAAAGAACTTTAAATTTACGATTTTGAGACAAGATGGATGCCATATATCATTTTGAAGTGGGTCACGTGATCTTTTTATATCATGGTCACGTGATCGCTTCATATAAGAGGTGTAATTATTATTATTATTTTTTTTTTTAAAACTACTTAATATATTTCGCTGAATTTTTTTTTATATATCTTATGGGAGAATTTGAATATTACCTAAAATTTTCGAAGCAATTTGTGAATTTTAAATACGCTTAAAAAATGTTTGAAAAATTAGGTCCCATAAGGCTCAATGTATTTCATTTTTTCAACCCGGGTTCAATCCAAAACTAATTGGGTGATATTATTCATTTATATTCCCATAGGTCCTACGGACCGTCTGAACAACATACTAAAATTTCATTTTGATTAAGTCATTTTTACGGCAGTTATCGTGCTAACGGACAGACAGATAGACAAACAGACAGAATGAACAAAGTCATAAACACTTTTCAATTTTGTTGTAAACTGTTAAAAATTACACAAGAAAGATCAATCATGCTTAAAGCATTGATTATGAAACACTTTCCAACTTCAATGCAATTTTATTTAAACATGTCTAAAATGCAATACATTCCTCGGTAATATTTTAAAACTTATCACAATACTACATTAATTTATTATATTTGAAAACTTAAACCTTCATCGAAAAAAATGAACTTCATTAAAATAACGTCATTGAATTATAAATTACCTGGTTTAAACAACTCTAAAATGCGATACATTCCTCGGAAATATTTTTAAAACTATCATAATACTACGATAATTTATTATATTTGAAAACTTCATCGAAAACAGCTGAAATTCATTCAAATGACGTCATAGAAAAAATAACACGCCTGGATCTCTCTATAAAAACAGCATTTCATTCATAACATTTTCCCATTCATGTCATTCATCAGAATACTATAATAATTTATTTTATTTAAAAATTAAGACCATGGAGCTACACGTAATTAAACTCTATGCGTAAAACTTCATCGGAAAAAATCATCCTTCTGTTTGTAAAATCAATGAATATTTGATTCATATCAACTATGGAGATTCCATGAACTAATGCTTAAAATGCTTAAATGCATGAACTAATGTTTAAAAAACTCTATGCTTAAAACTTCATCGAAAAAAAACGTCCTTCTCTTTGTAAAATCAAAGAATATTTCAAACATATCAGCTATGCAGACTCCATGAGCTAAATAATTTTGTGTTAAAGAAATACAGGAATTCTAATACAACTCATTCTACATATTTTGCTGTTAACATTTTACATAAGTGAAAAATAGGCTTCGTTGTAGAAATAATCAAATTTGGATGAGCATTTAAACTCAAATATATTGTAATTACGTTGTTTCTGTATGTAGATGCACAGAATTTAAGTAAAAATAAAGTGGTTTTAGGACGGATACAACACTCAATATGAATGAAAAAGAACTTTAAATTTACGATTTTGAGACAAGATGGATGCCATATATCATTTTGAAGTGGGTCACGTGATCTTTTTATATCATGGTCACGTGATCGCTTCATATAAGAGGTGTTATTATCATTTTAATTTTTATTTAAAAAACTACTGAATATATTTCGCTAAATTTTTTTTATATATTTAATGGAACAATTTGAATATTACCTAACATTTTCAAAGCAATTTGTGAATTTCAAATCCGCTTAAAAAATGCTTGAAAAATTAGGTCCTATAGGGCTTAATGTCTTTCATTTTTTCAACCCGGGTTCAATCCAAAACTAATTGGGTGATATTATTCATTTATATTCCCATTGGTCCTACAGACCGTCTGAACAACATACTAAAATTTCATTTTGATAAGTCATTTTTGCGGCAGTTATCGTGCTAACGAACAGACAGACAGACAGACAGACAGACAGAATGAACAAAGTCATAAATACTTTTCAACTTTGTTGTAAAGTGTTAACAAAGTCATAAATACTTTTCAACTTTGTTGTAAAGTGTTAAAAATGAATTTGAATCTGTAGGAAAGTCATGTGCTGCTCACATCAGATTTTTTACTTTTCCTGCAATACATGGTAATGTATAGGGAAAGTATTGGAATCATACCGAAAATCACAAATCGAGTTTTCGACGTTTTGACACGTTTTAGGACCTCTAGAATACGAAAAAACTATTTTTAGCCTGACGTCTGTGAGTGTGTCTGTCTGCCTGTCTGTGTGTCTGTGCAATGTATGTATCCACTCTAAATCAAAAACTAATGGACCCAATTTCATAAAATTTGGTTGGTAAGTCCCTTGTGGGTGAACCTGGTGCTGATTATAGATTGTGGTACAATTCGGGATAAAAGAACCTGCTTTTTCTAAGAAATGGCCCTCAAAAATGGTCTGTATCCACTTTAACTAAAGATCTAATTGACCAAATTTCACAAAATTTGGTAGGTAAGTCACTTGTAAGTTACCCTGGTGCTGATTAGATTTTGGTACGATCCGGAAAGAAGAACCTACTGTTTTTGCACAATGGCGCGCAAAAATTGTCAAAATCCAAAATAAAAGACTATGTATGCTTAACCGCATTAATTAAATGCTTGTTTTACATGCAATTTTTGACGATGAAAGAAAAAGACCAACCCCATTATTCTAGGGCTAGTCTGTCGTTAGATATTGTAGTTTTTCGCATTTTCGCTACGCCGGTTTTGAGAATAAGTCCACTTACCAAATGAAAACGAAAGCTGAATTAAAAGTGTAAATTCAGTGTAACTTCAATTAATTATGCGTGTTATTTAATGCAATTAAACTCAATTTAATGAATTATTAATGAAATAAAGAGGAAATGAATGAGTCTCAGGGAAAGTCATGTGCTGCTCTCATCAGGTTTTTTAGTGTTAATTTAATTGTAATTCAATTTGAATTTAATCTAAATGGATTTACGATTAATTGATTTGCATATAACATCATAACTCTTCTACCTCTTAGTAAACGAGTTTTACATGGTGTTTTAAAGGGAAATGAAAAACATAGGGAGGATTTTGGAAGCCACTGCATTTAATGCCGTTTTTGACCATGTATATTTTGCTAATGTTTTTTTCACAATATAGCAAACTCAGAATAATTTTTAAAAGTTAAATTTGTTTTATCAAAATTGTCAGATAGAATAAAATAGCAATTAAGTAAGAACTTACATGATTTCCTTGCATAAATCAGGCATAAGTCAGTTAGGTTACTGCAATTGTTTCGAGGACGTTATAAGCGCGCTTCTTCAGGCCAAAACAGAACAGCTAGAACCGTATGCGTCTTTAACAAAAAGGATTATTGGCATACTTAAGGATCTTTTTTGGAATACTGTATAAAAGTCCGAGAAAGTAAAAACATTTTTTTTAATTTGACTTGATCTGGTGTTTGTTTGTCAGTGTGATTCAAATACTTAAGTCCTTAACTAATAGGGTTTCATTAATTATAGTAACATGAAATTTGGTATGTCGTTGTCTTTTGTGGTACATTTTAGTTATTTGGATTTTGAGCCTTCTCGGACTGGCCTCTCCTGGGCCAGTCATAGGAATGTCCTGGGGTTTGCTGTTGTTGAGACCCAGACCGTCCAGCCTACCAGAAAGGTGTAAGGTAACTGTTTGAACGACCGAGAGTCCTGGGGTTTGTGAAATAATTCGCGAACCGAAGCAGCTAGACAGTCAAAATGGGGCATATCGTTGTCTTGTTGGATATTTTAATTCTTTAGCTTTTGAATTTTATATCGGGCTAGCTCGTCCTGGACCCACCATAGGAATGTCGTTGTTTTTAGCTCGACATCCTAAGTAGCTAGAAAGCTCATATTTGGCATGTCGCTGTCTTTCGTTGCATATATAATTTTTATGGATTTTGAACTTTACCGGCACAGCCCGTCATAGGCCCCCTGTAGGAATGTTCACATTTTATTGGGGAATAGCTTGAGAATCTTAGTACCTATGATGTCCAAATTTGGTATATCGTTGTCTTTCATACACTTAAGTTTCATACATTTTAAAAAATATATTTTTCATACATTTAACTTAAATGAAAGTAATAAAAGGTGTATATAACAAAAGAAGAAGAAGAAAAAAAACTGCGTGTTTGCTTTTACTTGTTTTGTTGTTATAGATTCAATACTTGATGCCTTGAAAATTATGTAGTGTTAAGTATAACGGAATGCAGATGTTTTATTCCTAGCACCATCTTTCGGAGAAACACTAAAAGACGAATAGCTGCGTAAAGCTATTTCCTTTTAAAAACGAGTGTAGAATTCCTTTCTTAGCTATTTAGAACTTCGTAACTGAACCTTCGAAAGGCAATGAAACCTTTAAAGTTACTACCTAGGAAACGGATTTATCATTTTTTTTCTTTTTTGTTATTACGCTGCAGAACAGGAACATCGTGACGAATAAAATTTAAAACGAGTCTGTATCAGTTACAGTTACAAAAGGCGTAAAATGTATACATAAAAATTTTTTTGAATACGAAATAAATATTGATAAGCTTATTTCAAGTGGAGTATAGCAACAAAGTTCTGTAGAATTATGAAATAAGTGAGGCGATCGCAGTTCGACCCGCTCTCGATCCTTGACTTGAATATCTCCCGTGTCTATGCGCAGTATGGGCACCATAAATCGGTAGGTCCGAAAGCCCTTTGAGAGCTGGTGGTTCGGGAAAGAAGGGTGCAGTCTTTGTGTTTGCCACCTGCATAGGGTTCCTAGGAAAACCCTTAAGCACTCCAAATAAATTTGTTTAGAAAAGTTTATAAGTGTACACGTTAGATCTGTCCAGAGTAAAGTGGTCTTACCCGATTGAACAAAAGTGGTAATAGCGCCTCTAGCGGATGATTTAAAAAGTTAAATTAACGAACTCTGCAACAAAGTGAATCGTTGTCTTTTGTTACATATTTTAATTTTTCGAATATGGAACTTTATTGGACGAGACTCTTCTGGGCCCCCCATAGTAATGTATATTCGTTTTATGGAATAACTCGAGAATTGGAGAGGCTAGGAAGCTCATATTTGGCATAACTCTGTCGTTCGTGGTATAATTTAAAGTTTTGAATTTTTGACCTTACGTGACCAGCCAGTCTCGGGACCATTTTAGGAATATACTTGTCTTTCGGGGAATATTTCGAGAACAGAATCAGCTAGAAAGTCCAAATTTGGTATGTAGTTGTTTTTCATGTATTTAATTTACACGCGTTACAATAAATTCATTTTTTATACATTTTAATTACATACAAATAATAAAAAGAGGATTCTTTAAAAAATTACTTTTTTTTTATTTTACTTCTTTCGTTGTAATGTGTTTCAATACGTAAACGATGCCTTAAAAATTGTGTTTAGTCCTAAAATGTAGTTACCTGCATATGTTCTATTCTTAGAAATATCTGTCGGAGAAACAGTAAAAGGCGAGTAGCTGCGCAAACCATTTCCTTTTAAAAACGAGTCTCAAATTCTTTTCTTTCCTATTTAGAACTTCGTAAGTAGGCATCGGAAGGCAATGAAACCGTTAAAGTTACAGTCTAGGAAACGCATTTATCGTTTCCTGCTTTTTCGCTTTTACGGCGTAGAACAGGAACATCGTGACGAATAAAATTTAAAACGAGTCTGTATCAGTTACGATTACAGAAGGCGTAAAATGTGGACATGAAAAATTCTTTGAATACGAAAGAAATACTGATAAGCTTATTTCAAGTGGAGTAAGGCAACAAGGTTCTGTAGAATTATGAAATAAGTGAGAAGATCGCAGTTCGACCCGCTCTCGATCCTTGACTCGAACCTATCCTGTGTTTATGCGGGGTATGGGCTCGATAAACCGGTAGGTCCAAAAGTCTTTCGAGATGTAATGGGTCGGGAAAGAAGGGTACAGTCTTTGTGTTTGCCACCCGCATTGGGTTCCTAGGAAAGCCTTTAAGCACCCCAAATAAATTTGTAAAGAAAAGTTCATAAGTGTACAAGATAGATCTATCTAGAGTAAAGTGACCATGTCCGATTGAATAAAATTGGTAGCAGTGTCTCTAGCGGAAGATTTAAAAAGTTAAGATAACGAACTCTGCAACAGAGTGATTCGTCGCCTTTTGTTGTATATTTCAATTTTTCGAATATCGAACATTATTGGACTAGACTTTTCTGGGCCCGCCATAGTAATGTTGTAAAGGTGTTGGAATGAACACACAGGCATCTTTTGATAAAAACAACAAGTTTATTCTTAAATTGTAGAAATAATAAAATAAACTTCATTAACGTAATTTCAAATAATAAATCAGAATATATATGGTCCACCCTCTCTACCATCGTCTGCATCTACACACGGCACGCTCCACGTACCAACTCGTACCACCTTCCTCCCTTTCGTGCTTCACACTTCGCATTTTTATAACCTGGTTGCCAGCACCCTCTACCGTTCTTAATCTGCGCGGCTGCTATTTAAATTTAGCATCTTCTTTCCCCAGGGAAGACACTACTTGAAAAATAAGAAGCCTAGAATAGAAATTGTTAATCCTTACAATGTATATTTGTTTTTCGGAATAATTCAAAAACTGAAGTGGTTAGAAAGCTCATATTTGGCATATCTCTGTCTTTCTTGGTATAATTTAATGTTTTGGATTTTTAACCTTACGCGCCCAGCTCGCCCCGGGCCCATTATAGGAATGTACTTGCTTTTCGGGGAATAATTCGAGAACAGAATCAGCTAAAAGTCTGTTTTTCATGTATTTAATTTACACGCATTTCAATAAATACATTTTTTATACATTTAAATTACAGACAAATAATAAAAGGGGATTCTTTAAAAAATTGACTTTTTTCATTTTACTTCTTTCGTTGTATGTTTATGTGTTTCAATACGTAAACGATGCCTTAAAAATTATGTTTAGTCCTGAAATGTATAACTACCTGCAGATGTTCTATTCTTAGTACTATCTTTCGGAGGAACAGTAAAAGAGGAATAGCTGCGTAAACCATTTCCTTTTAAAAACGAGTATAGAATTCTTTTCTTTCCTATTTAGAACTTCGTAAGTAGGCATCGGAAGGCAATGAAACCGTTAAAGTTACAGTCTAGGAAACGCATTTATCATTTCCTTCTTTTTTGCTTTTACGGCGCAGAACAGGAACATCGTGACGAATAAAATTTAAAACGAGTCTGTATCAGTTACGTTTACAAAAGGCTTAAAAATGTATACATGAAAAATTCTTTGAATATGAAAGAAATATTAATAGGCTTATTTCAAGGAGAGTGTGGCAATAAGGTTCTAGAGGAATTATGAAGACTGCCATAAAATTAAATAATGACTATAATATCGACTCCACTCGATTCTCTCATATAATTATACTTTGTACTAGCTATATACCAGTTCTTGGTACAGAATGTATAATGTAAAGCAAATTTAATTTTGATTTGTACTTTAAATGTTTTTTTAAGTCTTTATTTAAAGCCTTTAAGTCCTTCTTTTAAGTTTTATAATGATTCTCACAAAAAGAAAAAATGCAAGTTCTCCCGTGCTGAGATTAACAGATAGATCAACACAACTCACAATTTTATTTATATAGATAGTAGCAGATATACTCGGCGTTGTTCGTGATTTAAAATATGTGCAATTCTTGTGGTTGTCTAAATGGCATTGTTTTTTAAAACATCATATTAAAATATTTAATGGCATGGAAATTAACAACAGACCAAGAAAAGTAATTCGCAAACGGTTAGACACACAAAATCCGTTTTTATACATTCATGCGCAGAAAAAAATGTCTTAAATTTTAATTAACTTTATTAGTGTACAGTGAACCGTTCTTGAGATACTTGTGATATATTTTAACGTATACAGCAGATGATTTTTTATTATATTTTATTAATTAATTATGTTTTTTATTTTTTTTTTCATTGCGGTAACTGTGGTAACAGAGTTAAATTTCAAATACGGAAATCGTCTTCTTTAAATCAAAGACTTAAAAAGTAATGCAATCAATCGATTAAAACTTCCAAAACCTTCATGAAGAAAGCAGGCATATGTCAGTAAAGTGACGACGATTATTTCAAGGCCGTTATAAGCCCCCCTTTTTAGGGCGAAAGCGCAAGTAGAACAGTATGCAGTCTTAGCAACTGCCTAGAATGAACCACGACGAAATAAACGATGAGCAATTCAAATAGAACTTGAATATACGAGGCAAAATTTTCAAATGGGTGATATCAACCATTGAAAAAACAAAACAAAACAACCCAACCATAAACATATCACCCTGGTCGTAAAAGGGTCCCCCTCCTACCCTTTTAGACCAAAATGGCAACATGCAGTTATTAGTGATGAAATAGTGTTCAACATCCTACAATTTTCACGTAGAGTTTCAAATTATACCGAATTATCTTTTACTTGATAATGTTTTCCGCCAAGTCGCCAAGCTGGCGATAATGAGGCAAATCCGCCGCCAAATTCACCAAATTTTTCATCAAGCGTGACAATCACCACACACAAATATATATATATATAAATAATTAATATAAATATATATATATATATATATATATATATATATGTATATATATATATATTTGTGAATGTTATAAAATACCAGTAATCACTCAAATAAGGCGCGAAGCTGCACTACAACGAGGATTCAAATATCACACCAGAAAGGTAGAGAAGGAAATGGAAGCATAAACAGTAACGTTAATGATCGTTATAATAGCGATATTCGCTTCCTCCATGGTTCAATTGCACAGGGATTTCCGAAGCGTTTTCTGAGCAACATCATATGTAGTTTTTATGGTTTAGCCGTAACTGAAAGCTACCGTATATATTTAGATACAGAACCGGTGAAATGTTGATCATGACTTGCTGTCCGAGCCTTCCATACACAGGCATTAGCCGTGTATACTCACCTACATAATGTAGATAAATGTGTAGATGGAGTAATGCGTATTCGATTTGCTTCTTTGAAGTATTGATGTCAAGGTACAGTATCTGATTACATGATTATAGACTATACTTTTTAACTCTTATTGGCTGTTAAATTGTAGAATTACGACACATTAATGCAGGTTTTTGGATTCGAGTCATGTGGGTTATTCCACGATATCATGTTGTCTGGTACACTCTTTACTTTTTATTCATATCTTATGCAATATATCGGCTTCCGGGAGTGTTGTCTAGACATAAAGCTTGCTTAACCGGGGAGTGGGGGTCACCCCCCCCCCAACCAATCTGTGGTATATTGCTTCCATTTACTTTTCTACCTTTCCGGTGGGATATATATATATATATATATATATATATATATTAATGTATATTTGTATTTAAGCCTGTCAAACTCAGGGAAACTAGTACTTCTAAAAAATTAAACTACAACTTTAAAAAAAAATAAGTTTCACTGTTTTTCAAAATGTATGGCACTTAGCATCGAAAATAAGCGTCTCAATCAAAATTTGGCCCAGCTAGGTTCGGACCAGCGGTCGAGTTTCAGTTTTAAAAGGTCACCAGGGCAAGGCCTCTGGAGGGTTCTAAGAGATTTGACTCCTTCCTCATTTTGTCTACTTCGGAGTAAAAATAAAAAATCCAACTCAGTTAGGTTTGGTCTAGTGGTTCATACTATAAGTGTGCAAAGATTAAGTCTTCCTCAGAAAATCTGAGGGCTGCTTGAGAGCTTATAAATACTTTTAAAAGAAAATTATAATCTCCGTCCCTGGGGCAAAGAGGAAAGGGAATCGAAAATCCGAATACGTTAGGTTCTGTGCGATGGTCGATACCATGACTTCTATATTACGAGGGGATTTCTGGAGGATCTGAAAAGACAACCCCTCCCTCCCCCCAACAAGAGGTTAATCGAAAATCTGGCTACGTTATGTTCTTTCCGATGGTCGATACTATACCTGTGCATAGTATCGACTGATGGTCGACGGTCCATGGTCGATACTATACTACCTCGTATTACAGGTTTCCAGGAGCTATGGTAGGTCTGGAAAGACACTAACACGTTAGACAATTGTTATATAGATATGATATATTATTCTGAGTGTTATTTTCTTTAGAAAATAAAATCAGCCTCTAATCTTGATTTCAATGAATATATATTTTATATTTGAAGAGTTTTATTTGAAAATTTAATTTCAGAAAACAACATTTTTACAACCACAGCTTAAGAACAACAGATGGCGTGAAAGTAAGCTGGCCATTCTTGTGACTATGCATATCGAATTCAAAACCAAGTGCTTTCAAGGAACATATGGCAGTGGAAGAGTTTTATTCAGAAATTGGAGATTGTAAAAATCCTATTCCAGACGCCGAAATTTTACCATCTGTCTAGACTTGAAAAAGGGCTTAACTTCTTATTTCGCAGCTCTTGAATACTATGTTTTTCCAATTTCAAGTTCTAAAGGAAATGACCCCATATTTTACGGTGGATCATTGAAAATAAATATGTGTTATTAATGACATTTGAATTGTCACACTGAAATTACACCCAAGAAAAGGACTGGATTTGTAAATTTCTAATACATACCGTTTCTGCAAAAGTTACGATTTCACAAAAAATTGACTGTGCTTACAAGGCGTTATCTTCAAATTTGGTAACTCCTCGAAGTCATAATGATTTTTAGAGGAGTACGGTGATGGTTCCTCTCTGCGCAATGACTTTTTGCCACAATTTGCTTAATTTTGATCCGATCACGTTCAGAAATGAACTCAGTCGGAGAAGACTAATATACATGACATCCTCAAAATTCATAAAAATCGGTTGTGTTTTCCAGTAAGTTATCGCCTGGAAATATGCAGTATTTTCAACTCTCTGATTGTGCAATTTTATTTAATCGCGATCAGTAACGGACTCTGCCATTAAAACACAAATTTATACGTTATCTACAAATTTCATGAAAATCAGTTAGATTTTCCAGCAGTTGTCACGGAAAATGAGGCAGGATTTTTGACTCACAGATTTTTGTTTCATCACGCGGAACAATCGATGTCAATTGAAATATAATTTGAAAATTTAATAAAAAATTAGACGTTTACAAATTTTTTAAAAATAGGTAGCATTTACAAAGGGTTATAGTGGGCCGGGATAGTCCATTGGTTAAGGCGGGAAGATCACACACGGTAGTTCTGCAGCCAACGGCCGTACCGTGCTGAAAACACCGGTTCTCGTTAGATCACCGAAGTCAAGCAGCATCGGGCGAGGTTAGTACTTGGGTGGGTGACCACCTGGGAACACCGCGTGCTGTTGGCACATTTCGGACGCGGTAGCCTGGTGGTTTGCGTTCTGGATTTGCACGCTGCCACAACTGCCGCCGTGTTCATGCGGAGTACGATCACGTTAAACATGTGGGTCCGTAAGTCCTTCCGAGAGGTTGGTGGTAGAGGAAGGAGGGTATGGTCCCTGTGGATGCCTCCCCCACTGGGTTCCGGTCCAAATTGGGTGGCACTTCCCGGCCGTCTAAGCAGTTACCTTACACCTTTCTGGTAGGTCGGACGGTCTGGGTCTCAACAACAACAACGGTAGTTCTGCGTTCGATCCTCGACGCCGCTCCAAACTATCCCAGTTTTTAAACGGAGTATGGGCACAATAAATCTGTATGTCCAAATGTCCATCCGAATTAAAAGAAATAAAAAATAAACAGTTAACAGGCCTAGAATTAACATATTAATGAGAGTATAGAGAGTGTTTTAATTTTGTGATTTTTGTCTGTTTTTTTGTAAATAATTAAAAAAATATATTATTTTTTTTAAATTTTCAAATGCTTTGAGTCATGCCCAGATCATACCTGCAATTGAAAAAAAGAACTGCGTGATTCTAGTCCAAGAATTAGCGTTCTAAGTCGTGCTGCTTACATGCTTCTTACATAATTGCATACTGATTACATGGTCGGACGGAAATGAATAGGGTAGATTCGCGCAGAGGGACCGTGATTGATAAAGGATATTGTGAGTTGGCTATTTTGAGTCAAATCTGTTACCAAGTTCACCCTATTTTTCGCCAAACGTGACAAACCGACCAACAGAGATATAGGCTTTTATATGTATGCATGGTAAATTACTCTGATTTTTATTTTCTTTAGAAAATAATAACTGCCCCCAATCTTGTTGAAATGTCTTTTTTACTTTCTTTACATACGTAGTATAATGTATAGGGAAAATACTGCAACGGGGTCGAAAATTCGAATGCGAGTTTTCTATACGAAGGAGCACATTTCGAACATTTTTGTATTCGAATCGAACGTTTTTGAGGTGATGTCTGTCTGTGTGAGTGTGTGTGTGTGTGTATGTGGTATCTTATAACCGAATGGAGTGTTTCGAACGAAGTTTGGTACGATTATTACGATCCGTGAATACTGGAACCCTATAGATTTGAAACGTTATCGAACGTTTGAAAGATCCCCAACTTTTGGAACGAATTTTTGAAAAAACCATAAAAAAATCAGGACATTCAATAATGTTAAATAAATAATCATTTATGCTTAAATATTTTTACCATTAAACGAATAACACAACCTTTACAGAGCTAGCTAGAACCGTTCTCCAGATTTTTCAAATAAATTTATCTAAAAATTACATATTATTGTACAGTAGTAAGTATACGTGAATACGTAATACTTGGCCAGAGATTTGGAGACATTGGTGACTAATTGGGCGAAATATCGCCAACCTAGCGAATTTTTGAAAATGGTTCCAAATTGACAAAAATATTGACAAATTGCTAAAAATAAAGTCAAATGGATGGAATAATAATTAGCACCTTTTAATATAATGAGCTATATTTCTTAGTAGATGCTAGCAATATATTCAATTGCCAAGTTGAAATTGTGTGAAATTAAAATAGTCATCCAAAAAGCGCCAAATGTCATCCAGAAAGCGCCAAATGTCATCAAAAAAGCGCCAAACGTTAATGAACAATTTAGATTCTACAATTCAGACTCTACAACGTCTTTCATCAGCGGCAATGTAAAGTCATTGCATTTTGTAGAGAAAGTCATGCGTTGCCCACATCAGATATTTCTTGCAAATTTATTCTCAGAGGGAAAAAATGCATTTTTACAGTCACAGCTTAAGAACAGATGGCGCGAAAGTAAACGGTTCATATTTGTGACTGTGTTGGCAATTCATAACCTCGACTGCTTTCAAAGAACATTCGGTTGGGGAAGAGTTAGTTTTATTCAGAAATTGGAGAACGAAAAAAAAAATCCTATTCAAAGCCCCGAAATTCGTTATTTGTCCAGAGAAAGGGCTGCACTTTTTATTTCGCAGTTTGTGAATACTATGCTTTTCAATTGCAAATTCTGAGGGAAATGACCCCATCTTTTAGGAACATTGAAAAGAAATGTGTGTGCCCTTAATGACATTTGAATTGTTATACTTAATTTACAACCAAGAATAGGATTGGATTTGTAAATTTCTAAAATGTTGCAATTTCACGAAAATTGATTGCGCTTTCAAGGAGTTTCCATCAAATTTTATAACTCCTTGAAATCACAATGATTTTTGAAGGAGAATGGTGATTTGTCATCTCTGCTCAATGACTTTTTACGCGCAGTTTGTTTAATTTTGATCCGATCACGTCAGTCAGGGAACACAAATACGGTGAACACGAGAACTGTGAACAAGGACTGGATGTGTAATTTCTAGAAAATGCCATTTCTATAAATTTCACAAAAAATTTGAATGCGCCTTTTAGGAGTTATCTTAAGATGCATCTCTGCGCAACTAATTTTTGCGCACAGTTTGCTTAATTTTGATCCCATCACGTCAGTCAGGGAACACAAATACGGTGAACACGGGAACTGTGAACAAGGACTGGATGTGTAATTTCTAGAAAATGCCATTTCTGTAAATTTCAGAAAAAATTTGATTACGCCTTTTAGGAGCTATCTTCAGCTGCATCTCTGCGCAACTAATTTTTGCGCACAGTTTGCTTAATTTTGATCCAATCACGTCAGTCAGGGAACACAAATACGGTGAACACGAGAACTGTGAACAAGGACTGGATGTGTAATTTCTAGAAAATGCCATTTCCGTAAATTTCAGAAAAGATTTGATTGCGGCTTTTAGGAGCTATCTTCAGCTGCTTCTCTGCGCAACTAATTTTTGCGCACAGTTTGCTTAATTTTGATCCAATCACGTCAGTCAAGGAACATAAATACGGTGAACACGAGAACTGTGAACAAGGACTAGATGTGTAATTTCTAGAAAATGCCATTTCTGTAAATTTCAGAAAAGATTTGATTGCGCCTTTTAGGAGCTATCTTCAGCTGCATCTCTGCGCAACTAATTTTTGCGCACAGTTTGCTTAATTTTGATCCCATCACGTCAGTCAGGGAACACAAATACGGTGAACACGAGAACTGTGAACAAGGACTGGATGTGTAATTTCTGGAAAATGCCATTTCTGTAAATTTCAGAAAAGATTTGATTGCGCCTTTTAGGAGCTATCTTCAGCTGCATCTCTGCGCAACTAATTTTTGCGCACAGTTTGCTTAATTTTGATCCCATCACGTCAGTCAGGGTACACAAATACGGTGAACAAGAGAACTGTGAACAAGGACTGGATGTGTAATTTCTAGAAAATGCCATTTCTGTAAATTTCAGAAAAAATTTGATTGCGCCTATTAGGAGCTATCTTCAGCTGCATCTCTGCGCAACTTATTTTTGCACACAGTTTGCTTAATTTTCATCCGAGCACGTCAGTCAGGGAGCACAAATACGGTGAACACGAGAACGGTGATCAAAGGCTGGGTTTATAATTTCTAGAAAATGCTATTTCTGTAAATTTCGCTAAAATGTGAATGCGCTTTCTAGGAGTTATCTTAAGATGCATCTCTGCACAACGGTTTTTGGTGCACAGTTTGCTGCACACATTTTCAAATTTCATGAAAATAAGTTGTGTTTTCAAGAAGTTATTGACTGAATATAAGCAATATTTTTGACACATAAGATATACAGGGTGTCCCAAAATGATTGAAACGTGCTTTAATATTTACCTGTTGGAGATAAGTGGGCAATGCAAATTGCAAAAATATTGAAATAAGGTAGGAAATAAGGCTACTTTACTGAAATAGTCCTTCCATTAATTTTTTAAAAAGTTACACTTTTTAAATTTTTATACGACCCTCCTTAGACAAATTGGGTCAATCAGAAAATTTTTATTTTTAATGCAACAAGATCATTAAAAAACCACATCTGTGTATCTTTGAAATCAACTGAAATATGAGAAGAAAGATCAATCATGTTTAAAGCATTGATTATGAAACACTTTCCAACTTCAATGCAATTTTATTTAAACATTTCTATAAGGCAATGCATTCCGCGGTAATATTTTAAAACTTATCAAACTGCTACATTAATTTATTATATTTGAAAACTTAAAACTTCATCGAAAAAAACGAACTTCATTCAAATGACGGCATTGAAATATAAATTGCCTGGTTTAAATATTTCTAAAATACGATATATTTATCGGTAATATTTTTAAAATTATAATAATACTACAATAATTTGTTATATTTGAAAATTTCATCAAAAACAACTAAATTTATTCAAATGTCGTCATCGAAATATAATTCGCCTTACTCTCTCTATAAAAGCAGCATTTCATTTATAAACATTTTTCCATTCATTTCATTCATCCCAATACTATAATGATTTCTTTTATTTAAAAACTTAAGACCATGGGGGTACAAGTAATTAAACTCTATGCTTAAAACTTCATCCAAAAAACCGTCCTTCTCTCTGTAAAATCAATGAATATTTCATTCATATCAGCTATATTGCAGAATCCATGAGGTAAATAATTTTGCATTAAATAAATGCAGCAATTCTTATACAACTCATTCTACATAATTTGCTGTTTACATTTCACATAAGTGAAAACTGGGCTTTGTTGTAGAAATAATAAAATTTGGATGATAACTTAAACTGAAATATATTGTAATTGCGTTGTTTCAGTATGTAGATGCACAGAAATTAAGAAAAGATAAAGCGGTTTTAGGACGGATACAACACCAAGTATAAAATATAAAGAACTTTAAAAATCACGATTTTGAAACAAGATGGATGCCGTATTTTATTTTGAAGTGGTTCATGTGATCTCTTCATATATTGGTTATATGATCTCTGCATATAAAGGGTGTAATTATTATTTTAATTTAAAAAACTACTGAATATATTTTGCTGAATTTTCTTTTATATATTTTATGGAACAATTTGAATATTACCTAAAATTTTTAAGCAATTTGTGAATATTAAATTCGCTTAAAAAATGTTTGAAAAATTAGGTTCCATAGGGCTCAATGTATTTCATTTTTTCAACCCGGGTTCAATCCAAAACTAATTGGGTGATATTATTCCTTTATATTCCCATAGGTTCTACAGACCGTCTGAACACCATACTCAAATTTCATTTTGATTAAGTCATTTTTATGGCAGTTATCGTGCTAACGGACAGACAGAATGAACAAAGTCATAAACACTTTCCAACTTCAATGCAATTTTATTTAAAAAAGTCGAAAATGCAATACATTCCTCGGTAATATTTTAAAACTTATCACAATACTACATTGATTTATTATATTTGAAAACTTAAACCTTCATTGAAAAAAATGAACTTCATTCAAATGACGACATTGAAATATAAATTGCCTGGTTTAAATATCTCTAAAATGCAATACATTCCACGGTAATATTTTTAAAACTATCATAATACTACGATAATTTATTATATTTGAAAACTTCATCGAAAACAATTGAAATAAATTCAAATGACGTCATAGAAAAAATAACCCGCCTGGCTCTCTCTATAAAAGCAGCATTTCATTCATAAACAATTTCCCATTCATGTCATTCATCACATTACTACAATAATTTATTTTATTTAAAAATTAAGACCATGGAGCTACAATTCATAAACTGCTTAAACTATGCTTAAAACTTCATCGAAAAAAATCGTCCTTCTGTTTATAAAATCAATTAATATTTCATTCATATCAGCCATGCAGACTCCATGGACTGAATTATTTTGTGTTAAAGAAATACAGTAATCCTAATACAACTCATTCTACATATTTTGCTGTTTACATTTTACATAGGTGAAAAATAGGCTTAGTTGTAGAAATAATCAAATTTGAATGAGAATTTAAACTCAAATATATTGTGTCATTGTGTTGTTTTATTATGTAGATGCACAGAATTTAAGCAAAAATAAAGTAGTTTTAGGACGGATACAACACTCAATATGAATTAAAAAGAACTTTAAAAAATCACGATTTTGAAACAAGATGGATGACATATATCATTTTGAAGTGGGTCATGTGATCGTTTTATATCATGGTCACGTGATCGTTTCATATAAGATGTGTAATTATTATTTTAATTTTTATTTAAAAAACTACTAAATATATTTCGCTGAATTTTTTTTTATATATTTTATGGAACAATTTGACTATTATCTAAAATTTTCGAAGCAATTTGTGAATTTTAAATCCGCTTAAAAAATGTTTGAAAAATTAGGTCCCATAGAGCTCAATGTATTTCATTTTTTCAACCCGGGTTCAATCCAAAACTAATTGGGTGATATTATTCATTTATATTCCCATAGGTCCTACAGACCGTCTGAACAACATACTAAAATTTCATTTTGATTAAGTTATTTTTACGGCAGTTATCGTGCTAACGGACAGACAGACAGACAGACAGACAGACAGAATGAACAAAGTCATAAACACTTTTCAACTTTGCTGTAAAGTGTTAATAAAGGAAAAAATCTGACTTATGCCACTTTTCCGTACCATGTGAAAGGCTGTTTCATCAGTGAAACTAGGGATCATAAACAAATTGACGATGGAAATTGTTTAGATCAAAAATACGTTAATATGTGTCAACAATTTGTATTGGCATGTCGCAATGTGAAAAGTACTTAAGAATCCGTGATTGTGTCGTGAGCCTACGCTGAATTCGCAAAAATGTCTCCTATGCATTATCATCCAGTTTTATCTTTTTTTTGTGATATATCACAAATTTACATTTCTAATTTGATATAGGGTCCCCACATTCATAATGTTCAATTTTTAATTAAATATAACTCGTTTAATTTTAAAGATACAGATATGCGGTTTTTTAATGATCTTGTTGCATTAAAAATAAAAATTTTCTGATTGACCCAATTTGTCTAAGGGGGTCGTAAAAAAATTAAAACGTGTAACTTTTTGAAAATGAATGGAAGGACTATTTTATTAACGTAGTCTTATTTCCTACCTTACTTTCAACATTTTTGCAATTTACATTGCCCACTTATCTCCAAAAGGTAAAGAATTAAAGTCGATCGCCGCTTGTCGCAAAATGAATGGAAGGACTATTTTATTAACGTAGTCTTATTTCCTACCTTACTTTCAA
Organism: Amaurobius ferox; assembly: GCA_951213105.1. NCBI lineage: Eukaryota > Metazoa > Arthropoda > Arachnida > Araneae > Amaurobiidae > Amaurobius > Amaurobius ferox. The sequence continues at coordinate 30,081,421 of OX578137.1, forward strand.
CATTTTTGCAATTTACATTGCCCACTTATCTCCAAAAGGTAAAGAATTAAAGTCGATCGAAGCTTGTCGTAAAAATTTTTATATATATATATATATATATATATATATATAAATAATTTTTCCCGGAAGTAAAACAAAAGTTTAGTTTACATCACATTTTTGTTTAACACAGTTCACAGTTTTAACACAGTTCTCATAATAATAAAATAAAACCAAATCAAGGAAAAATTAGAACGATATTTTTTTGTTTAATTTGCAAAGTTAGAAAATTAAATCCATTTAGTTTTCAAGCAGTTGTTTTTCGTGCAGACAAAATGCCGGTATATTCAACTATTTTAAAAAGGTAGTTAAAATTAAAATATTTTAATATTTTGAGCTTTTTTGATATTACAAGACATTATTCCTGCTAAACCATTTCGGCCTCATCAGACTTGATTCGCAGCTGATTTTTACACAGTTTTATTTAGGTTGGTTTCACTGTTTGAGTCAAATCTTGAAATCATTTTTTGACCCACTCTACCGAGCCGATTATCTTAAAATGTTATCCACATACGTATTTGAGAGGACAATACAATATTTCATGAAATTTCTTGGTGATAACATACATAGAACTAGCATACAGAAGAATGGCGGATTTTTAAATCAAAATTGTCATAAAGAAATTCAAATGAATTGAATATAATAGTTCTTATATATGTCATTTCTATGTTATCACGTTTATTGTTGCTTAAAATTTCGTTAATGTTTTAATACAATCCTTTTATTGGCTCCCCACGGTTTTATTTTCAGTTACCTATGACGAAGAATGTTGTGATAGCTAAAAATATCCTACTTTTTAGTGCATTTTACTAAAACCGTGTAACTTAAAAAGTTTTTTATATATATTTCATTTGCATTATAAAATGCAGATTTTATGTAAAAAAGAGGCATATATAAAATGAGGCATATATAAAGGAGACATTATGAAGCATAATGTAAAAATGAGGCATTAAGAAGTATAATGTAAAAATGAGGCATTATGAAGCATAATGTAAAAATGAGGCATATCTTTTGCAGACTTCAAAGACAAGAGCTTCCAATTTCGTCCCAGTAGCTCGACGGTAGAGCGTCGGCTGCCCCTTTCGGAGATCCAGGGTTCGACTCCCGGTTAGGGCAGCAACTTTTTGCTACGCACGCTTTACACATTTTGCTAGCCACGAAAATATATGCCTCAGGCCGTGCCATTTTTATGCTAATTTATTCTAATTGTAATTTCTTTTAAAATGGATATATGCTATCCTTAAACAAAATTTTCTTTTCAAATTTAACCGCAGGAAAAAAAAAAACACTTTTTATTTCCAAAACTTGAGAACAGATGGCGCAAAAGAAAAAAGGACTCATTTTTGCGACTATTATGGCAATTCATAACCGACTGAATTCAAAGGAAATTTAGCCGAGAAAGAGATTTATTCAGAATCTGAAATGAAAGAAATCCTATTCAAAAACTCTGAAATTTGCTATTTGCCTAGTCCAGGCTGAGTTTTTATTCCGCAGTTTTATGAAAAACGTGATTTTTTTTATTCCCAGTTTTAGAGATATAATGGCGATATTTTTTATGGCCAGAAATATCAAAGAAATATGTTGTCTTTAACGACGTTGGGATTGTCTCCAAATATACTATTTCAAATTAAGAAGTAAAGTTTATGCTATTAATTATCGAGAAAATAGGAAGGGAATTTATTCTTCATATGTATTTGCAATCTTCCAGACTTTATAAAAACGGTCCTATTTTCTTTGAATGAATTTCAACAATAAAAAGTGTCATAAATTGTTTTTCATAGTATTATATAAAATTAATTTTGCTCTCAAAAGTTTTAATTTGAATATTTTAATTGAAATATATATTTTAAGGATATCTTTAATAAATTTCTTTCGCTGTTAAATGACGTTCGTTTGTATGAGTGATAACATTTTCGGTCGCTAAGAAACCAATTTGTGTGAAAATCGCTCAAAATCGTGCTAAAACATAAAACAAATAAAAACTGATTAGAATTTTCAAAAACTTTTGCCGAGATGTATTTTGTCTGAAGTAACTCTGAATAAAATTTCATCGCCGTCCGACCCTTAGATTTCTAGTAACAGACGAACACACACACACGCCACAGACACCACCTCAAAAACGTTTTATTAGTGAACGTTGCCTCTACAGCTCTAGAAGACTTCAAATGAAAGTCAAAGGGATGCACGGAGTTAAAATAAGAGAGACACCCAGTGTATTATAAGGGTTTTACTGCAAATCATTATCTAACAAAATTTGCACCAAGTGATGAAATTCATATTTTATATTCAAAACATTCGAAATATACATTTTACGTGGAGCTAAAAAATTTGGAAAGAGAACAATTTGGAAACTATATTGCATGATATAATGATTAATTCTTTTCTAATCTTTCTAATAATCTGCTTTTCTATGGATGCCCCAAAATTAATTCACTAAGTTAAAACTCCAGATTAATCTCATTATTTCATTAACATTACTTCTAATCACTAAAGCTATTTATCTGCAGAGTGTGTCACGATTAAACAACGATCTTGTCTTTTATTTACGTAAAGGTTTTCTTTGACGTCATGTGTTCGATTTTATTCAAAGTTATTAATTTTCAGAGCAAAGACTTGCCATTTTAAGGCTTTTGAAACCGCAATAGGAAATGAACTCCTGAATACTATAAACTCCAAATTTTGAATTAAGGAATTAATTTTTTTATGACTTTTGATATGTTTAATTGATGCATATTTTAAGTACTTTTGTTTGCATATATAATAATAAACTTTCTCAATATTATACAGGGTGTCCCACAAAAAGTGAACGGTGTGAGATTTTTTGGCCCATTGGTTGTAGACCTATAGTTCCTATTGGAAAAAATGCTTTAAATAAGATAGCAAGTTATGAAACAATAATTTAAATGCTGTACTATCTTTTTGTAGAAAGTTAATGTGGTGTATTTAAGTTAACATTGGAGTTTATTTCCTTTATAAATAATAATTTATTGGATTAAATTACCATTCTTAATTATTAGTGATCGTAAATCGTATATCCATCGTTGCCGCAGTATAACCCACCATTAATTATTTGTACGAGTTCCTAAAATATAATTATTAATTGCAACACTACGCATTAAATTCCACAATTTTAACTTTAAGATTAAACATTATTTATTACACATGTTATGATTACGATTAAACTCACATTTATGTACACTCTTAAGGAGGGGAGACTGCACATGTGAGACCAGGATTTTTATATAACGCCCAAATTATGTAATCGACCCTTTATAAATGCAGAATTGCACATACCTCTGTTTGTCGTCTAGGACATGCTTAGACTCCAATTGAATTTTATAGCACACTCATGGATGGTCATTGCCTCCAATTGTATTAACACCACACTCTTAGACTATTACTGCCTCAATTCTATAAAGCACCTTCTAGAACTCTCATTGCCGAATGCCATCGCTACATTAATTTTATATGCACTCTTTTATACACTCTTTATATACACTCTTTTATACTGGGTGTCCAAAAAGATTGAAACGCACTTTAATTCTTTACCTTTTGGAGATAAGTGGGAAATGTAAATTGCAAAAATATTGAAAGTAAGGTAGGAAATAAGAATACTTTAATGAAATAGTCTTCCCATTCATTTTCAAAAAGTTACACTTTTTAAATTTTTATACGACCCCTTAGATAAATTTGGTCAATCAGAAATTTTTTTATTTTTAATGCAACAAAATCATTAAAAAAAACCCGCATATCTGATCTTTAATATTGAGTGAGTTATATTTAATTGAAAATTGAACGTTGTGAATGGGGACTATATATCAAATTAGAAAAGTAAATTTGTGACATATCACAAAAAAGATGAAACTGGATGATAATACACAGGATACCCAACCGCGTAGTGAGTACCATTGCTTTATATGTTCTCTGTCTGTGTAATGCTTTATTTAGATGCATTTGTGATAAAAATTTTTGACACATATTAACGTATTTGTGATCTAAACAATTTCCATAGTCAATTTATTTATGATCCCTATTTTCACTGATGAAACAGCCTTTCACATGGTACGGAAAAGTGGCATAAGTCCGATATTTTCCTTTATCATAATTCAGTTGATTTTAAAGATACACAGATGTGGTTTTTTTTTAATGATCTTATTGCATTAAAAATAAACATTTTCTGATTGACCCAATTTGTCTAAGGAGGTCATATAAAAATTTAAAAAGTGTAACTTTTTAAAAATTAATGGAAGGACTATTTCAGTAACGTAGTCTTATTTCCTACCTTATTTCAACATTTTTGCAATTTACATTGCCCACTTATCTCCAACAGGTAAAGAATTAAAGCGCGTTTCAATCTTTTTGGGACACCCTGTATACACTCATGGATGGTCATTTTCTCCAATTGTATTTAACACCACACTCTTAGTCAGTCACAGCTTCAATTCTATAAAGCACCTTCTAGGACTCTCATTGTCGAATGTCACTGCTACTGGACGATCATTGCTTGCATATCTATTTTTGTAAAGCACAACATTCTTAGCCGGTCATTCTGAATTGACGTTTATATGTTGAACTTTCTCTGCTTGTTGCTACAGTTAAGAAAATTAACTCTTTTATACAGCCTCTCTATCGAAAAATGTCAAACTGCAAAAATGTTATCTTTACCGTATTTAGTATAGCTGAAAAAATTTGGCTGTAATACGATCCAATAATATTCTGGTAATCATTTTAAGTAGCCTCTTAAAATAGTGTAGTAAAAAGCATGAGGGATTTGATAATTTGATAAATGTGGTTTCCAACAATAATAACTGAATGTTAAAAGTTTTTAGATGGCGAACTATATTTTAACTTTATGTAGTAACAGAGATGCGTTTTTTTGTCTTCAGTCTTTCGTCTTCAGCGTCAAGTTAAAGTAGTGCTCAACTTTAAATGTTTCTAGTATTGAGTATATTGAATGCATATGTATGGTTCAAGTTACTGACCCTGCCTTTTCACAATTAAGAAATGACGATTTGTTGAATTTATAAATTCATTTTGTCATCTAGTTTCTTCACAAACTGGGTGAATACAAACAAGAAATTACGTAATACGTAAGTAAAGTCAGAAAAATGGATCTTTCATAGTATTAAGAATTATGTTTTTAGAGGTTTGAAATAAAATGTAAGTCAAAAATTTTAAACCTGTTCTTAAAATGTGGACAAAATCAAAATTATTTTACATGTTAAATATATTTCAAAATCTTTCCTATTATTTATAGATCTGGTGCGTAATTTTAAGCCTAATTTAAAAAGTAAAAAATGTTATGGTGGACAAAAATAAATGTTTATTATTCTCTGGGAAAACTGAAAATAAAATATATGCTATCAATTTCGATTTTGGAAGTTAGAAAATTAAATTGTTGCTTTCTACTTATCTACTACCTTTTACTTTCTAAATTTAAGTACATCAAAATAATTTTGATGTTATGTTTTTGCGAATTAAATAATTTATCTTACAAAATACTTTTAAAAATAACTAAAAGTGATATTAATATGTTGCAAAAGTGACATTTTCTATTAGTATTTTTAAAATATCGAAATACTTCTACTTTACTCCTACGAGATTTTTGTAAAAATTCTCTTTGTCCCTACTGCAAAAATTTGATATCAAAAGTCCCTACATCTGTCTACTCTGCAAGTTAAAAATCTAAGTAGAAAAATAATACTGTGACTTTTTATTACACCTTATCTTTGGAAAGGTTGTAAAATATACTCACATGGTAAAATTTGAATATATACGCCAAATGTCCCCTAAAACCTAGAATAATAGAATAATAGAAATACTGCAGTTATCACTGTCGTGTATCTGCGTTAAAATATAAAATATGCTATAATATAATAATATAAAAGCTATGTTTCTATTTTTACATATTTAGTAGTATTAGACAGTAATTATATAAAAATACTATTGCATTTTGCTATTCGTTTTTGTTAAAAAAAATGATAATTACAAGTAAACATATTAATTTAATGTTACAACTTTCTGTAGCTCGAATTACTGTAACTAGTACTGATTTACATGGAAATGCAAATTCATTCTTAGTAATTAACAGTAAACAAAAAATAATGTTGCAAATTAAAGCATTTTTGAAGTTTTGAAGTTAATACGAGATTCCGTCTTCTGGGGGGGGGGGGACAACAAAACAGTTAGAGTTGAAAAGGCAGTGACTGTCATCGAAATCTCTGCCCTCGGTACAACAGAAAAAAAATGATGCGAGAAATGCAGGATTTTTCCTGCATAATACAATGACTTCTTTCACTTCGCAATAATGGTGTACAACATCCGTAGCAGAATGGTTTTGGTATTGAATTAATGCAACTTGAACTGAATAGGGCGCTAATGGCAACTTATAAGTCTAAATAGAATGACTTATTTATACTCACGGGCAAAATTTTCATAAAAATGCAATTGACATTAATATTCCTTGAAATAAATTATTATAGACGATTTCTTTGGCGTCGAAATACAAAACTATTACAAAAAGTATCTTTTTTCGTGAATGGAACGAACTAAATCCATGAAGATGATGATAACAGATTGGTAGCGTTATATTACATATTAAAGTGAACACATTTGATCATATTCACTACTTTTTTAATGTCATGTAATTTTTGTGAAAAATGTATTCGAAAATCGTGCAGTATTTCGAAACTGGTCTTAATTATTCCACAACTTTGTAACTCATGTCATTGCATATTATACCATTTATATTTAAGCAAACTACAAAGGGTAGTCAAAAAGTTCTCGGAATTGCATTGCAGACGAAGAATGAGAGATAAAATTGTGCACGTATCGTTTTGGCTGGAAGCCAGGTTGTCACTGTTTTGGGCAAGTTTGGCCATGTAGTGACGTTATTGTTCTGTTAGACGTGAGAGTTGGTCATTTGGCGCGATGTCGATTCTGCATCATGACAATGCACCGAGCCACACATCGTTTGTTGTGCAGCAATTTTTCGCCGAAAAAGAATTCCTATCATCAATCTATCATCGTTGTTTCTGGATCTTGCTACTGGTGACTTTTGGCTGATCTCTATTCTGGAAATGGGCCTCAAAGAAACAAATTTCGCAACCATAGGGGGACATCAAATAAAATGCTACAGCCGACGTCCGAAAGATTCCAGCCGGTGTTTTTAACAATGTTAGGATCGATGGAGCAAGTGTGTGTGTTCGAAAGAGATCTGCTTTTTACGGTGATTAGGTAAGTGTTACAATATGTCCTACCATTAGTGCTGTACCTTAAGTCCGGGAACGTTTTTACTGCCCTTAGTATACTCTGTTTCCTTTAATTTATGTTATAACAAATGGCGAGTTTGAAATGCTCTTGAGTACTATAACACAAAGAAAATATTATATTTTAAACTTACGATATTCCATTAGGATAAAATTTACAAGTGGAGTTTCCTTATGTTCTTTTTAGAGTGTCTTTAAATAAGAATAATGTGAGTTAGTTGGAAAGGTATTTTCCTAAACAACCATTTTCATTAGAAGATAAAAAACAGAGATACGTGGATATTTATTTCCGTGTTTAACAGAAACATCGCTTTGAGAATTTCTAACGGCCTGCATTAAGGAAAATGGTAAGGTAAATATATCACCTTAACAGGCTGAATGTTTAAAAGAAATACATAAGGATCGTTCGAAAAATTCAATTTCCAATGTGGGTTCATAGTTTTTTTTTTATACCATTTAATGTAAATCTTTTAAATTTGAAATAAATGTATAGATAAGTCACTACTTACAGTAATGCAAGTTTACCATCATATTAGAACGAAAGTTGTCATACTTTCTTCCCAGATAATCAACAGACAATTCAATGAGAGAAATTGAATGATTTGAGGTTCTGGAAAAAGTAGAAACTTATAGAAACACGGAAAAGCGTGTTTAAATGCTTAATAATGAACCGGCTTACGACTTAAAAAGCAGCGTAAATCAGGATAAATAAGTATTGGTTTTTGCACTAACTTTTTGCACTGAAGAAGGAAATCAAGTTGATTTCCGAAACATCCGTTTGCTTTTATGAACCAGTGGAGCGAGGTGAAGCAATGTCCATTCTCCATTCTTAACGAAGTGAAATCAACGTTTGCCTGAATGTTGGGATTCCTTTTATACCCTAAGGAAAATGAAAATGTGCTCACATACATAGAATTGCACACAGATGTGCAGAATCACAATTTCAATAATTAAAACCAACTGTAATAGGGTGAACTGTATCTAGTGAAAAGTAACGATATTTTTGGGTTTTCTGAAATTTTTTTTAATTATACAGTTTTAATAGATTAATAGAATGCAGCTTATTTTGTCCAATTCGTCGCAGCTCTCTCCCCCCCCCCCCCCCGAAAAAAAAACGATGTTGAAACGTTCCTTTGGTTTCACTCCGTAGGGTGAGTGTGCAATCGATGCAAGCAATAATCGCATAACGGAGTATAGCACACATGTTCATGTATTTATGTCGTAGATAAAACAATTAATTGTTTTACATTGTTTTATAGTATAGTTTAAAGGATATATATAATCAGAAGAAAAATCACGATATTGAGTTTTGTATTGAGTTCGGCATATACATTTACTCATATCACGCCAACTGCCCAACTGAACGATGACGAGTTTATATACATTCCGTGGAAAGCATATAATTCGTAAAATTCTTAAACAATCTACAAAATATCTAGAACTTTCTAGAACTCGCCAAATTGACGATGTTTGGCCAAAGTCGCCTCAAAGGTCAACGAATTTTTCGTCATGATCGAACGACCCAGATCTTAAAATTATAACAACGTTTTTTACTTTCCTTATATACATAATGTATAAGGAAAGTATTGTGACGGGCTCGAAAATTCGAATTCGAGTTTTCGACGGGAGAGCACGTTTCAAGCATCCCTGATCACGAATCAAACATTTTTGGAGTGATGTCTGTGTGTGTGTGTGTGTGTGTGTCAGTGAGTCTGTGGAGACGATAACTGACGACGGAGTGGACCGATTCGAACGAAATTTGGTACAAAAATCACGATCCGTAAACACTGGAAGTCTGTTGTTTTTAAACGCAATCGAATGCTCAGAACCCCCCCCCTCCCCTAAATTTTCGAGTGAAATTTTGAAAAAATCGTCAAAAAATCAAAACCGCTAATAAAGTTACACAAATAAACATTTCTTATGTAATTTTTTATTAGAAAACGATTAACATACATTTTAGAACGATAACATTAACCGTTCTCGATATATTGTACATTTTTTAAAAAAATTATCAAAAAGTCATATAAAATAAAAAAAATATATTTCCTATTGAGAAACATGTTCACTTTTCATATGTAATACCATGCGATAAATTGGGTGACATCATTCTTGTGGATCTAGCTCGTTCCATTCATGAGAAAAGATACCTCGAGTAATACTTTTGTATTTGAACGCCAATAGTCATTTATCTGCTATAAGAATAACTTATTTCTCCGACAGTAAAGCTTGGCGAGATTTTGACGACGAATTTGGCGAAATGTCGCCAACTTGGCGACTTTTTGAAATGTTGTCAAATTAGCGAAAATCTAGCCAAATGGATTAAATTGACGCTGAATCAATGAAAATGACGACTAATTGTCGAAAACTCAATATCTTGGAAAGAATATAAGTATCTACTATAAGAAAAACCTATTTTTTATACTGTAAAAGTAGTAAATTCATTGCATTATATAAGGAAAGTCATGTGTTGCCCACATCATTTTGCTACGTATTCGCAACAGTATGATGTCACTTACGTTACATACTTCCGAGTCATACTTGTCACATTTTTTTCATGATTTAATTCCGTACCCCGCGTTTTAATATATTTCACATCAAAAATATTAATCGTTATGGATGGTACATTGATCGCTTTTGAAAATTTATCGGAAAATAATCGATTATCTTTAACACTAAAAGACAAAATTCAAATTCAGATGACGTAACGGTAGTATAACTACGTCACAGTTAATAGCCGAAGAAATTACAGATTTTTATCACATGCTATATGACCAATATATTTAGCAGTCATGTGTTTCAAATATTGAAAGTAAAAAGAAAAATCTGATGTGGGCAGCACATGGCTCTCCTTTATATAATGCAAAGAATTTACCACTTTTACAGTAAAAAAAATTTGATGTGGGCAACACATGACTTTCCTTATATAATGTAATTAATTTACTACTTTTACAGTAAAAAATAGTAGGTTTTTCTTATAGTAGATACTAATATTCTTTCCAAGATATTAAATTTTCGACAATTAGTCGTCATTTTTATCCATTTGGCGAGATTTTCGTTAATTTGGCAACATTTCAAAAAGTCGCCAAGTTGGCGACATTCCGCCAAATTCGTCGCCAAAATCTCGCCAAGCGTTATGCACTAAGAAATAAGTTATTCTTACAGCAGATAAATGACTATTGGCGTTCAAACACAAAAGTATTACTAAAAGTATATTTTTTCATGAATGGAATGAGCTAGTTCCAGGAGAATGATGTAACCCAATTTATCGCATGGTATTACATATGAAAAGTGAACATATTTCTCAATAGGAATTTTTTTTTATATGACTTTTTGATAATTTTTTTAAAAAATATGAACAATATCTTGAGAACGGTTCATGTTAGCGTTCTAAAATTTATGTCAATCGTTTTCTAATGAAAAATTACATAAGAAATGTCTATTTGCGTAATTTTATTAAAGGTTTGGATTTTTGGATGATTTTTTCAAAATTTCACTCGAAAATTTAGGAGGATTCTGAACATTCGATTGCATATAAAAGCAATAGGCTTCCAGTGTTTACGGATTGTGATTTTTGCACCAAATTTGGTTCGAATCGGTCCATTCGTTCGTCAGTTATCGTCTCCACAGACTCACTGACACACACACACACACACACACACACACACATACTTTCACACACACACACACACACACACACACACACACACACACACACACACACACACACACACAGACATCACTTTAAAAATGTTTGATTCGTGATTAGGGATGCTTGAAACGTGCTCTCCCGTCGAAAACTCGAATTCGAATTTTCGACCCCGTCACAATACTTTCCTTATACATTATCTATATAAGGAAAGTAAAAATAGGTTATTCTTATAGTAGATACCTACATTCTTTCCAAGATATTAAATTTTCGTCAATTAGTCGTCAATTTTATTCATTTGGCGAGATTTTCGTTAATTTGACAACATTTAAAAAAGTCTCCAAGTTGGCGACATTCGCCAAATTCGTCGCCAAATTTCGTCAAGCGTTATGGACGGAGAAATAAGTTTATAGCATGTTTATAAATTTATAGTATGACTAGCAGCATACCCGTTCTTCGTACGGAGTATATAATATAAAGAAACTTGAAATTCATAATCATGCCCAAATTCTTATAGTATACTAAATGACATGTTTAATCAAAATATTCTGTTAAAATATTTAATATAATGCTCCTAAAAAGAAGTTTAAGAATCTCTGTTCTCGCTATATAAAATTATCTTCATGGACATATCTGAAGAATAAAACATCTTGGACCCCTTATGTAAGCAAATATAAAAAAAAATATGGAATTGAATCAATATATGCAAAATAAAAGCGTTAAAATTGTATGGGACCCGTACTAATTATATACGCGAATATTAGAAAATATAACCTGTATTAGTAGATTACATGTATAAATTGAAAATACCAATAAACCCGTAATCTTTAATTTTTTACCGTCATTTATTCCAATATATGTCAAAATTAAAGTGCTAAAATTATATGGGGAGATATACACGTACTACTTATAATGTCCGATTATTAGTAGAAGATTACCCGTTTTGCAATATGAGTCACAAATGTTTTTTGGTAAAATACAACAGACGACGTAATAAATTGAATATATAATTAATCCCCTTAATCTTCATACCAGAAGACTGTACTTGTTCCAATATATATGCCAATATATGTCAAAATATATGCCAATATACCTGTACTACATATATTCTCGTAGGTTAGAAGATATACCCGTGCATTCCTAGAAGATTACTCGTACAACGTACAATATGCGTGTGTCAGCAATTTTTTCCGCAATAAAACAATGGCGTAATAACTTAAAAATATCAATAATCCCTGAATCAATAATTCCGGAAAATATCAATAATAATAATGTTTAAACCTGAAGAGTATAATTGATATTATCCAGTCCAAAATGAAATGGCAATGAAATTTATTTTATATACATATCTTCATTATTCAAATCGGAAAGGATTTAATAAAAATCGTCTGCCGCATAAACACATTGGATTTAAATCCGTTGCTAAGCGACATGATATCATTTGCTTCAAATAAATTGGTAGAAAAAATATCGTCTAAATAGTTATATTGCTATGGAACATTTGGCGACAGTTTCGTCAAATTAGCAACATTTTAAAAAATCGCCAAATTTATCGCCAAGTGGGACTGTAGAACTGACAGTTCCACTTTGCGACAAATTGACGAAATATCATCACAATACTATCCCCTAACAAAAAACAATTAATATCATTTATGTAGCGCAATTTTATCAATTTCAAGATATTTTTATAGATTTGAAAACATTTTTATCAATTTGGTGACATTTTAAAAATTCGCTAAATGTATTACTAAGTAGGATGGTTGGTCTGACAGATAAATGCTAACCAAACATCATTTCAGTACTCTCTTCTAACAAAACAAAAAAAAATTTCTTTGATATGTAGAAGACCCAAGCCACACGACCAACCCGAAGGTTTATGGCAGCTGTTTGTGTGTCGTTTATATCAATTTGGCGACATTTCCGTCAATTTGGCAAAGTTTAAGAAAAGTTGTCAAATTAGCGATATCCCTCCAAATTCGTAGCTTTGAATTTGCAGATCTGAATGCAACATTCTTATCCCGTTTCAATATACTAAATGAAAACACTACAATTGTATTAGAAGATATACCCGCTCTACTCTTTTTCTGTTTCAACAATCGGCTATATGAATTTATTGGCTAAACACAATATATGAGTTTAGTAGCTAAATACGATATAAGCTTGAAAACTCTTTGCCAAAATAAATGAAATTGATGTACGCAGTCAGCAATTAATATAATTAAAAGAAAAATCAAACCGTCCATTCATAAGATATACTTTTATATCCATTTATCCATTTATTTATTATTTAAATCGAAAAAAAATAATAAAAACATTAACAAACACATTTAATTTAATTGCGATGCCGAGCAACATGATATATCCTCCTAAAATGTTAAAATTTATTAACCACTAACAGCACACCCGTTATTCGTACGGAGTGTATAATTTAAAGAAACTTAAAGTTCGCAATCAAGTGCAAATTCTGTTAAAATATTAAATTTATTGCTCCTAAAGAGAAGTTTAAGAATATATGTTCTCACTATGCAAAATTATCTTCACGATCAGATCTGAAGAATAAAACATCCTGTCCCCTTTTGTAAGCAAATTTACAGAAGAAAAAATAGGAATTGAATGAATATATGCAACCCCGTACTAATTATATTGTCGCAGATCAGAAAATATGCCAATGTGTTAGTAGAAGATTACCCGTATTACAATATGCGTCTCAAAAATATTTGCCAAAATAAAAGAGATGACGTAATAAATTGAAAACATCAATAATATCCGTACTCTTTATACCAGAAGGTCGTAATTGATTCCAATATATGCCAGTATATATCAAAACATATGTCAATATACCTGTACTACTTATATTCTCGTAGATTAAAAGATATACACGTGTATTTGTAGAAGATTCCTACAACATACAATATATGAGTTTAAACAATTTTTGTCATAATAAAATAATTGCATAATAACTTGAAAATATCAATAATCCTTGAATCAATAATCACCGAAAATATAAATAATAATAATTTTTAAACCTGAAGACCGTAATTGATATTATCCAGTCAAAAATGCCATAAGAAAAATCAAATCGTTCTTTTCTAAAATATATTTTTATATCCATTTATTTATTATTCAAATCGAAAAAATAATTATTAAAATTAACAGACAGATTTAATTTAATTGCGTTTCTGAGTAACATGATATAAGATAGAATCTTATAACATGTTAAATATGTCATGTCTTATAACATAAACTGCGAAATTAAATAACGATTTTGATTTCTCTATACTTCTCATTGTTCCGTAAAAGCTTGTTTTAAATAAACCATGAACCATGGAGATAGATTTCCCCTTTAAATCATGTTTCAAACAATTCATGTTTTCAGAAAGTGACTAATTAACGCAAAAAATCTCCCATCAAACTCAGAGATTAAATTTTAATTCACTTTCAAACGATTTTCAAGCTTTTCGTTTGGATAAACCACGGAGTTAGGGAGTAGAACTCCCAGGAAAAAGTTCCGTTTTTCATTAATATCTCGACAACCCCAGGTCTTAGAAACTCGAAACTTGGACAAAATTTATGGGGGGATATTTCAAGGCTATTCACCAAATTTCATTAAATTCGGTTCAGCCGTTTTTCCGTGATGAAGAGACAAACGAAAATTTCGTTTTTTACTAATATCTCGAGAACCACTAATCGTAGAAACTCAAAACACGGGTATAATTTTAAGTGGGGCTATTTCTGGGCTACCCACAAAATTTCATCAAATTCGGTTCAGCCGTTCTCCCGTGATGGTGTGACAAACAGACAGACAGACAGACAGACAGACAGACAGATTTTCATTTTTATTTATATAGATATTATTACTTATGAAAAGTGAACATATTTCACAATAGGTAATATTTTTTATATGATTTTTGATAATTTTTTTTTGAAAAATGTGCCATATCTCGAGAACGGTTCATGCTAGCGTTCTAAAATGTGTGTCAATCATTTTCTAATGAAAAATTACATAGGAAATGACTATTCGCTTAACTTTATTAAAGGTTTTAATTTTTTGATGATTTTTTCAAAATTTCACTCGAAAATTTAGGGAGGTTCTGAATATTCGATTGCGTATAAAAAACAATAGGATTTCAGTATTAATGGATTGTAATTTTTGTATCAAATTTCGTTCGAATTGGTTTATTCGTTCGTCATTTATCGTCTCCAAGGACTCACTGACACACACACACAGACATCATCTCAAAAACGTCTGATTCGTGATCAGGGATGCTTGAAACGTGCTCTCCCGTCGAAAACTCGAATTTGAATTTTCGACCCCGTCACAATACTTTCCTTATACATTATATGTATATAAGGGAAATAAAAAGTACAACATTAGTAAACTAAATAGAAATGTAATTATATTTTTATTATATTATATTTCAGAAAGATAATATCAAATGCAATTACAAGATTTAATTTGAACGTATGGCAAAATTCTTTCTCAAACACTGTAGTAGGATAAAATAACTGTGTGACAGCAAATAAAAAAATCTGATGTGGGCAACACATGACTTTCCTTATATAATGTAATGAATTTACTACTTTTACAGTAAAAAAATAGGTTTTTCTTATAGTAGATACTAATATTCTTTCCAAGATATTGAATTCTCGACAATTAGTCGTCATTTTCATTGATTTAGCATCATTTTTATCGATTTGGCGAGATTCTCATTAATTTGGCAGCATTTCAAAAAAGTCGCCAAGTTGGCGACATTCCGCCAAATTCGTCGCCAAAATCTCGTCAAGCGTTATGCACTAAGAAAAAAGTTATTCTTACAGCAGATAAATGACTATTGGCGTTCAAATACAAAAGTATTATTCAAAGTATATTTTTTCATGAATGGAACGAGCTAGATCACGAGAATGATGTCACTCAATTTATCGCATGGTATTACATATGAAAAGTGAACATGTTTCTCAATAGGAATTTTTTTTTTTATGTGACTTTTTCATAATTTTTTTGAAAAATGCACAATATCTCGAGAACGGTTCATGTTAGCCTTCTAAAATTTATGCCAATCGTTTTCTAATGAAAAATTACATAAGAAATGTCTATTTGCGTAACTTTATTAGCGGTTTTGATTTTTTGACGATTTTTTCAAAATTTCATTCGAAAATTTAGGGGGGTTCTGAACATTCGATTACGTATAAAAACAATAGGCTTCCAGTGCTTACGGATTGTGATTTTTGTACCAAATTTGGTTCGAATCGGTCCATTCGTTCGTCAGTTATCGTCTCCACAGACTTACTGACACACACACACACACACACACACACACACACATACTTTCACACACACACACACACACACACACACACACACACACACACATACACACACACACAGACATCACTTCAAAAATGTTTGATTCGTGATCAGGGATGCTTGAAACGTGCTCTCCCGTCGAAAACTCGATTTCGAATTTTCGACCCCGTCACAATACTTTCCTTATACATTATGTATATAAGGAAAGTAATAATAGGACAGTGTTATCTGACGTTAAGAAGTATTTACATTAAATATTTTATATTATTATATTTTGTTTGTTGATTTTGATTAAAAAAATGATATTTCAAGTAAATATATTAGCATCTCAATTTCAAACGTATTGTAAGTATTATAAATGCATGGAAATGTAAATTTGTTCTCAGAAATGAACAATAAATATAAATGATATTTATTCAATTAATGCTGGCCTCTTAATGCATTAGAATTTGAATCACCTTTTCTTTAGACATATATTACCATAGACGTTTCAATATGGTGCTATAGTCATTATAGAGTTTCGACAGAATTCTATAGAGCGCATGTGTGTTTATAAAACATTTTCGTAAGGAGCAAGTTGGGCTACCCTTGCAACCTTACTAGAAACGTAATTCCAATAAATTTTATTTATGATCCAGAATTGTGTAGCTGGTAATATAATTAGTCACAGTCCAAAAGGGTCGGGTTCTACTCTCGTCTTCGGCCAAATGAGTACTTGAAAATAAATTTAATAGTCCCTATCTGCAACCATGGAATTTTAATGAACTGCAGCAATAGCGGCAATATGTAATTCTGGTGATGCAAGAAGAAATATTCACGTACACTCTGTACATAATGCCCATTGTACGCAGTATTTAAAATTATTTTGTTATATTTTGATTTCTATATAGAACATGACTTTCAGGAATTATAATAAAGAACTCACAACGTAACTTCAACGTACAATAAAAAGAAAAGTAGACGATAGTTACAAAGACACTGAACTTTTCTTCTTCAGTATTTGTGAACAAGCTAACAGCTTGGTGCCAAACAAAAGCATAAATGCGTGCTAGTAGCAATGTGTGGCTTTGTGTCGCATTGTTAATTTTTTTAAAATTTTGTAAATTCCATGAACAATGCACCTATAGGATATTTATCCTCTGAGAAATCTCCTATGGGAGGCTATTTCTCCAGATTCAGGGGGTTATTTGAAAAAGGGATTTCAGATTTGGATTTAGCCTGGTCGAATTAGTATACGTGAGATTTTTTCTGTTCTCGGGATTGAAGTCGAGAGACTGACATACTGATATTGTGCTTTTTTAACACTTTACAACAAAGTTGAAAAGTGTTTATGACTTTGTTCATTCTGTCTGTCTGTCTGTCTGTCCGTTAGCACGATAACTGCCGTAAAAATGACTTAATCAAAATGAAATTTTAGTATGTTGTTCAGACGGTCTGTAGAACCTATGGGAATATAAATGAATAATATTACCCAATTAGTTTTGGATTGAACCCGGGTCGAAAAAATGAAATACATTGAACCCTATGGGACCTAATTTTTCAAATATTTTTTAAGCGGATTTAAAATTCACAAATTGCTTCGAAAATTTTAGGTAATATTCAAATTGTTCCATAAAATATATAAAACAAAATTCAGTGAAATATATTCAGTAGTTTTTTAAATAAAAATTAAAATAATAATTACACCTCTTATATGAAACGATCACGTGACCATGATATGAAACGATCACATGACCCACTTCAAAATGATATATGCATCCATCTTGTTTCAAAATCATGATTTTTTTAAGTTCTTTTTAATTCATATTGAGTGTTGTATCCGTCCTAAAACTACTTTATTTTTGTTTAAATCTGTGCATCTACATACTGAAACAACGCAATGACAATATATTTGAGTTTAAATGCTCATCTAAATTTGATTATTTCTACAACTAAGCCTATTTTTCCCCTATGTAAAATGTAAACAGCAAAATATATAGAATGAGTTGTATTAGAATTCCTGTATTTTTTTAACACAAAATAATTTAGTCCATGGAGTCTGCATGGCTGATATGAATGAAATATTAATTGATTTCATAAAGAGAAGGACGATTTTTTTCGATGAAGTTTCAAGCATAGAGTTTAATTTTTTGTAGCTCCATGGTCTTAAACAAAATGTTTAAATAAAATAAATTATTTAGTATTGTGATGAATGAAATGAATGGGAGAAAGTTATGAATAAAATCCTGATTTTATAGAGAGATCCAGGCGTGTTATTTTTTCTATGACGTCATTTGAATGAATTTCAGTTGTTTTCGATGAAGTTTTCAAATATAATAAATTATCGTAGTATTATGGTAATTCTAAAATTATTACCGAGGAATGTATCACATTTTAGAGATGTTTAAACCAGGCAATTTATATTTCAATGCCGTCATTTGAATGAAGTTCATTTTTTTCGATGAAGGTTTAAGTTTTCAAATATAATAAATTAATGCAGTATTGTGATAAGTTTCAAAATATTACCGAGGAATGTATTGCATTTTAGACTTGTTTAAATAAAATTGCATTGAAGTTGGAAAGTGTTTCATAATCAATGCTTTAAGCATGATTGATCTTTCTTGTTTATATTGGTGATATATTTTTCTAATTTGTGGTCGTAAATATTTTACGTAAATTTTTTTTATCAGTAATCAATTCCTGAAGCTCAGTTTATATATATATATATAAACTAGCAGGGGTTTCATGCAGTTAAATAATATTCAATTTTTCCTCAATTTTGGAACTTGGATCATTACATATTGTATCTTTTATATTTGCAGAAGACTTGTGAGGTCTAAATAAAATTTTGTTATTATTTCCTTTAGTTTCGTTTTCATTATAATTCATGTCTACTTTAAATTAACAACTTTGACTGGCTCGGTTAGATAGAACAATCACCGAGTCAAGTGACATTTCTGCGATCCTAGTGTAGAAACAGAATAAAGTTTGGGATTGTGAGTAAGTTAGTGGATTGGGTTGGATTGAGGCGAGAAGGGAGATAGAGATTGAGTTGGAAGGTGGTTTAGTTGACTGGAAGGCTAGACCTTTAGAGGAGTAGACTGTGGCAGGAAGTGAGTCTGATTAAGCTGAGTGCGTGAGTTAGAAAGATAGAGCGACCCGGGCTAATGGATACCCCTATGATCAGAACGGTCTAGTATCCTGGGTGAGTCGAAACAAGATTTCCAGGCAAGAGAACAGAGTTGGGTAAGCATAGAAACATTATAACTAGTCAACTGTTTAGCTAAATGTCACAAATCCCGTAAAAGTGCATTGCATTATATATTTGTGTTTATGTATGGGCAAGTGCAATGCTGGTGGTTGGTATATGTCTCCATTTTAGTTAAAAAGCCAGCTGCTCTAATTTGAGTGAAATACACAAGAAATGTGGTTGATTAACTGATTGCATCCGTGTGTTATTGCCCTGAGAAGCAAGGTCCTGTGTATCTAGTTATACCATGTTGAGTTATGCTACTTTGTTTGGCAGATCTAATTAAATACAGAGAGGTAATCCCGCAACTTAAGTCGATAATCCATACAACAGAGTGTTGATCAAGGTTCATTAAGTTACCATATAGTCCGATAGAGGGTAAAATACTCTACAATTGGTACCGAACATAAAATATTCTACAGACTATATATTCTGTTTCATTAAAATATATGATCTATTTTACAATGAATGGCGAGGTCAGAATTCTTTTTAGTAAAATACAAAGCTGATTTTCTTTTTTTTAAACTCACAGTACTGCATTAAGATAAAATGTACAATTGGAGTTTCCTTTCTTACATTGTTTCAAGAGGATGTTTAAATAAGTAAAATAGTGAGACAATTGAAAAGGTATTTTCTTAAAATCAAACATTTTCGTTAGAAGAACAAAAGCAGAGATACGTGAATATTTATTTTAGTGTTTAACAGAATCTTTCCATTGAGTGTTTTTAATGTCGTACATTAAAGACGAAGTAAATACATCACCTTAAAAGGTTTTCTGTTTAGGAGAAATACATTAGGATCTGGAAAAAAAAGTGCGATTTCTCACGTTGTACATTAGTTGTATACATCGTTTAATGTAACTTTTCTAAGTGTGAAACACAGTTATATAAGCATATGTACCGTCGTTGCCCGGGATTTAATGCAGGGATTAATTGCATTAATTTATCCAGTTTTCCCAAAGGTGTAGTTTTCTGCTTGAACGCACGCTCGTTCTCCATAGCTTGCTAATTGATAGGACGTATTCGGTTCGAAGCTTGTGTGAAAGAGAATTTTTTGATATTTCCGATGGTGTTAAGATGGAAACTCTGAGATAATATTTTCGATCGTTAAGGAACAGATATGTACGAAATAAGAGCAAAATGCCAGTTCAAACTTTTAACCTTATTTTGCTACTCATATATTTTTCAAACGATACCGCTACTCTGGGTGAGCATTCGACCACTCTTTTAATTGTTCTAATTAATGTTAGTGTCATTTAATAACTACTGCCCTTTATGTAAATAAGATTTTTTTTTTCATTTAATTTTTCTCTTATTTTAACAAAATATTCTACAATTTGTTTCAATTAAAATGAAAACATCTACGAGATAAACATTAAGGTACTTTCACAATTTATATCATGGATGAATTTTCATTCACAGTATATGGATATGGTTAATGACTTAACCTTTTGCTTACGGTTGGGATGGCGTAAATCCCAAACGAAGAAGCTCCCAAAAAGACAGGGATTTGACATATCCTATCCCAAACAGTTCGATCCCCCTTTGCAGGCATTGGCGTCCATGGAAATCGCCGACAGAAACATTGCACCTGCTGCAGCAGGTGCAATGTTTCTCTTAGTTCTCTTAGTTCTTCTCAGTCTTATGATCTCTTAAATTATTTACATTTTTATTTACAGAACTTCCATACCAGGATCCGCACCTCTTACTTAAGACAAACCGCGCTTTTCTACTACAATAAATCATGTTTTAAATTTCTGGGACAGCATAAAATCATGAAATTTTGTGTTTCGGAGCGAATTCTTGCAAGTAATTAAAAATATATTAATTTTTTTTAAAATTTTCATTATTAAAATTTTCATTCCGAGATCCGTATCTCTTATTTAATATAAACTTATATTTTTTACTTCCAAAATTCGTGCTTTACATATTTAAGAAGGAATACCTACACGGTCAGCGGCGAGGCATCAGTGTAGATAATGTGGACACTGTCTACCAAAAAAATTTACAAAGCAACTTTTATTTTAAATACTAGGGGCGCAACCCCCTTCACTGACGCTCACCAATTTTCGTAAGTTGCTTCGCGAGTCCACTCGCTGGCACTCGCTGGGATCTTTTGTGTTCGTTCTTTCTTCGCTTGCTTGAAAGCTCCGCCCCCGCGTTCCAGTGAATCTTATTAAAGTCGAGTGAATTATTATCATTTCTGTGTGAACGATAATTAAAACTTTTAAAGAGTAAAAAGTAAAAATTGGTGAGTGGTATATTTATTTAACTTGTTTCCCTTGAGTTTTATATACTAATTAAAATAGAGTTTCTGCGTTTTCCATTATATAACACTTTTTATTCCCTTCCCCTCAGAAACGTTGAGATCCTACTGCAATTATAAATATGCAAATTGTCATTAATTTATTTTCATTGTAATTCACTTATTATAATTTATTTTACTTGTAACATTATTAAAATATAGGTCACGATACATTTTTATGGTCTCTGCTGTTATTTCTTCCCAACTTATTTTATCCCCTCTTGGAGCTGCACATGCTAAGGATTGTTTTAAGAGCGTGAATCTGGACTAAGGATTTATCCCCTCTTGCAGCTGCACATGTTAAGGTTTGTTTCAAGAGTGTGGTTCCCAAAGTACGGTCTGTGATAATCTCTATGGAGGTGTGTGTGTGTGTGTGTGTGTGTGGGGGGGGGGGGTCTGTGGTTAATGAAAAAAAAATCAGATGTGGGCAGCACATGACTTTTGCTACAGAATCAAATTTATTTTCTCTTTATTTCTTTAAATTAAATTTAGTTGCTCAAAATAACACGTATAATTATTTGAAATAATACTGAATTTGCGCGTTTAATTCGATTTTCGTTTTTATTTGGTAACTAGACGTATTTTCAAAGGGAGCGTAGCAAAAATGCGAAAACACTAAAATATCTCGAAATGCTAGTCCTAGGTTAATGGGGTTGATCTTATTCTTTTCATCGTCAAAAACTACCCATTAAACGAGTATTTAATGGATACGTTTGAGCATATGTAGTCTTTTATTTTAGATTTTGATGATTTTTGAAGCCCATTTCGCAAAAAAGGCAGGTTCTCTTTTCCCGAATCGTACCTAAATCTAATCAGCACCAGGGTAATTCACAAGTAAATTATTTACTATATTGTGTGAAATTTGGTCGATTAGTTTTTGAGTTAGAGTGAATATATACATTGCACAGATAGATATGCACATACACGCACACAAACGTCACGCTAAAGCAGCTTTTTAGTATTCCACAGGTTCCACAACGTGGAACCTCTAGAATACTAAAAAGTTCGCAACTAATACTAAAAATCGTTCGCAACTCGATCATCCGTCGGAACTCGAAATCGCAACTCAATCATCCGTCTAAAACTTGAGTTGCGATTTTCGACAAGATTCCAATGCTTTTCCTAACACAACACATTTTAAAAGTTAAAACAAAGTAATAAATTTTTAAATATCGGTTTTTGAAAATTGCTAAAAAGCGTATTTTTTTTTTTTTTTTTTTTTTTGAAATACGCCAAGTCTGTCTTATGTATTTCTAAATTCATCTATCGACGAATTGTATATTCATTTCCCTACATTACCGTATATTGTAGGGAAAGTAAATATTATATGTTATAAGTAATAACATCTTTGTTAAACTGTGTTTTTTTATTAAAAGTTAAAGAAAGTCTTTCAAGTTAATACGAAATTAATCAGTTTTGCTGTAACTGTATTAAAAAATTATGTTTGGTGCATTGCCCCACAAGGAAAGCTTTGAACGGCTTTTTCATAGCTAAATTATCTGAAATCTAAATTGAGGAATTAGAAGTTGAGAATGACTTGAAAATAAATTAATTGAACTCAATATTGCTACTCTAATTTCTAAAAAAGCAGCAACATTGTTCACATTAAATGGCATTGATTGTTATTAGCAAAGCAATGTTGTTTCAAAATATTTCTATGTTCATATTTAGGTGTATCTTATGCAAACTGCCTGATCTGATAATTCTTAATTTCTATTAATTACTCACATTAGACATCATTGCTGATATTAAAATAAGTTGATTGTTATTGGTAACGCAATGCTATTACCTTCAAATATTTCTATGTTCATATTTAGATGCATCTTATGCACATTTCCTGAACTGGAAATTCTTAATGTCTGACTTTAATAAATGACGTTCCTTACTGCAAACTAAATGCTTATTGTATTACATCTAACTCTCCCTTATATTACTTTCCTTTTATTACATGGCAATGTATAGGGAAAGTATTGGAATGTTCTCAACTCGTAAATTGCAACTCGAACATTCGATGGATCTGCACGTTTTGAGGCCTCTTAGAACACGACCACCCCATCTCTCTCTCTCTCTGTGTGTGTGCAATGTATGTAGCTTCTCAATTCAACTAATTGACCAAATTTCATCAAATCTCTCTCTCTCTTTCTCCCCCTCTCTCTCTGTGTGTCTGTGCAACGTATGTATATCCTCAACTCAGTTAATTAACCAAACTTCATAAAATTTTTTAGGTAAGTCATTTGTAGGTTATCTTGGTGCTGATTAGATTTTGATACGATTCGGGATAAAAGTATCTGGTGTTTTTGCAAAATTGCAAAATGGCCGCAAAAATCGTATTTATCTACTCTAGATAAAGACTAATTTACCAAATTTCACAAAATTTGGTGGATAAGTCACCTGTAGGTTAATCTGATGCTGATTAGATTTCGAAAAGATTCGAAAAAAAAAACAAGATCCTGCCTTTTTTACAAAAGGGTCCGCAAAAATCGTTAAAATGTAAAATGAAAGACTACGTATGCACAAATGTATTAATTAAATGCTTGATTCATACGTGATTTTTGACGATGAAAAAAATAAGACCAATCCCATTACTTTAGGGCTAACCGTTCTCGAGATATTTTAGTTATTTTTATGCCGCCTTTGAAAATACATCCAGTTACTAAATAAAAACAAAAATTGAATAAAAAGTGCAACTGCATTGTCATTTCAAATAATTACGCTTGTTATTTTGTACTATTAAACTCAATTTAATGAATTATCAAAGAAATAAAGAGAAAATGAATTTGTGTTTAAAGGGAAAGTTATGTGCTGTTCCAGATAAGATTTTTTAGTGTTTTAAAGACATAAAATATGGCATATTTTCATTTATGATGCCAAGAGGTCGGCAATTTTTTTAAAAATTCCTAAGGGAGTTATTCGAGTTCAAAGTTTGGGAACCACTGGTGTAGATAAACAAATGCAAATATCAATCAGTCATTCATATGCAGGTTTTATTCCACCCACATAGGCGTCAAAGTCATTTGGAAATACATCAAACGATTTCTATGGTTGGAATTGAAAAATACCCTTTCGTAAATAAAAGATATTGATAAAACTCCCTAGAACGATCTGAACTATTTTTTCTACCCCATTTACCAGCGAATCATTTTTCTTATCGTTTGTGTAACCTTCCGCATCATTTATAAATGATAATTTCTCATTGAATGAATACTTTCTTTGTCGGTCGCTTTTTGTAAAGAAGGATGAATTATTTCTTTTTTCAAATAGATATCTTTCATAGACGATTTTTACTTTCTCTACAATACATGGTAATGCATTGGATTCGTGTCGAAAATCGCAACTCGAGTTTTCTACGGATCTACATGTTTCGAGCACTATAGAACTAAAAAAGAAAAAAAAAACTTTTTGTATCGTGACGTCCCGTGTGTGTCTGTGCAATCCACTCTAGCTGAAAAACTAATTGATCAAATTTCGCAAAATTTGGTAGATAAGTCATCTGTGGGATACTCTGTTGATTAGATTTCGGCGCGATTCGAAAAGAGAGAATTTGCCTTTCTTCTGTGAAATGGCCCGAAAAACTTACCAAATCTAAAGTAAAAGACTTTATGTGCTCAAATGTGATAATTAAGTGCTTGTTTTATACGTAATTTTAGATGTAAAAAACAATAAAACCAACTCAACAACTACAGGACAAACCGTACTCGAGATATTTTAGTTTTTTCGTATTTTTGTTAAGTTGCCTATGAAAATACGTCCAGTCACCAAATGAAAATGAAAATCGAAATGAAACTGCAAATTCAGCGTAATTTCAAATAGTTATACGTATGATTTTGCGAAATAAACGCAATTTAATGAATTTTAAAAGGAAAAAGTAAAAATAAAATTGAGTTTGTAGGAAAAGTTATGTGCTTCCTACATTAGATTTTTACTTTTCCCCACAGTATACCTGTTTGCTAGAATAACCCTTAAGCATCCTATTAACTGTGTAAGGAAAGGTCCATGAGTGCACACGTTAAGTCTATCTAGAGTAAAGTTAACATGTCTGATTGAATAAAAGTGATTTTAGCATTTATACAGGAGATTTTAAGTTAGGAAAACGAATTCAAAGCAAGATAGAAAATAAAAGTATATAGCAAAATTGTAGAGCGTTGTTTAATTAGCAGAAATCCATACTAGGAACAACCAAAACTCGTATATGAGAGGCAATAAATGCATGTAAAAAATTATTTTATTAACGCCTTTAAGTTACTTGTCAAAGTACAAGCTGACTAGTGTGACGCTGGCGCTGCCAGATCAATACAATTGGAGGAGTCATTAAAATCAATTCTTCTGTTCATTCAACAGAAATGTGTAACACTTTGCTTGGAAATTTTCAATTAGATGAATACATCTGTAGTCTAAAGAAACAATTTATCAGCGCTTTAATCCTTTCAACCTCAATCAGCCCTTCCAACGATGCGGAGAACTTGATGAACCTGATATCTTGGGCAGCAGGTAACTGAGTTTCCTCCAAACCTCGGATCAAATAAGCACTTCTGCGCATGAGGATCTATGACGGAGGGATTTGCAGTCCAGCGCTTAGCCACTACCAGGTGGTATTGTCTTAGCAAAGTGTTACGTCATGTAGCCAAATTTTCGCACTACCGAATCTTTGGGCAGAACTTTTCAAGACATAGAGAATAGTTTCAGGTGTCTTTCAGCAACCGCCATTGTTTTCCAATCGGTGTCCTGATCGCTCCACACGTCATTGCTTGACTCCATTTTATTTCTGACTGGGTGATGAAGATAAAATGAAGCAGAAACGCCCCCACTGACTCTTCGCCTTCCAGTGAACTTTCTGACTGGTGAGTCTTCATGAGTTCTTTCCTTTTGCTGCTGCAAATTTTATTGTACATGTATTGAACACGTTGCATCCTAATGAAATGTCGTTCTTGTTTTTAAAATGTTTACTTTATTTCGGCCCAAGTTACTTTTTTATGCGGCGTCCCGTGGTCAATTTTAGTTACGTTACGTTACAGAACGATAGAGTAAACAAAACTGTTTTGTTTAAAATATCCTTCATCAGACACAAAGCACATTTGAATTCTAGACAGAATATGAGCATGCACTTTGACAAGCGTTGTAGGTGACAACATCTTAGAGGCATTAATAATACAATTTTTTGCCATGTATTCATTGCCTTCCATATACTAGTTTTGGTTGTTCTTTGTATGGATTCTTACTAATTAGATAACGTTCTAAAACTTCGCTATTAGCGTTTATTGCCTATATTGTTCTGAATTCTTTATCCTAACATAATCTTCTCTAGGAGCGCCAAACTCCTTTTTATTCGATCGGGTATGGCCACTTTACTTTAGACAGACTTAACGTATACACTCATGGACCTTTCTTTGCACAGTTAATAGTATGCTTAAGGAAAATTTTAGGAAACATGTATACTGTGGGAAAAAGTAAAAATCTAATGTGGGAAGCACGTAACTTATCCGACAAACTCAATTTCATATTTACTTTCTTTCTTTATTCACTAAATTGAGTTTATTACACTGAGTTTAAATTTTATTTCAATTTAAAAATTATTAAATTTTATTTTAATTTTGAAAGTAAACATTCGATTTGAATGCGGATTTATTTATTTTTTTTGTATAGTCGATGTAAAATAATATATATATAATATATTGTAAATCGATTCTTGTTCATTTGAATATCCACTGCCTCCCTTAAAAGATTCTTTTTTTCTCAAAAATTATTTTGTTTCATAAAAAAAAAAGACTGACTTTTCCAAACTTTTTTTTTATTGGGATAGAAATCTCAAGAAAATATTTTACAGTGTATATGTCCATAGAGAAATATTTTATTGTGTTTGTGTGCATACCGAAATGTTTTACAGTGTATCTGTCCATATTGAGATTATTGCTATTTCTTGTTTTTCATCTGGCATATATTATCAATTCAAAAATATTTGTATCAAAATTTATTATGCCAATTTAGCAATCAAATATTTCAAATGAAATATGTACTTCAAAGAACAATATTTAAATAAATTGATAATATATTCATTATTCAATTCTTGAAACGAAAAATGAAAAAAATGCGAACGCTCAAAACCTTTTAAAAATAAAACACTATTCGAGCGATTCAAACATAACCGACTTTCAAATGTAATTAATCCTGCTTTTTAAAGTGATCTCTGTGAAATGTAAAAATTATTTCTTTTTTCCTTAGAAAATATAATTTTTCTAATGCATTTAATGTTATCATTTGATTCTTGACGTTTGAAAATGACACAAAGATACGTATTAAAATATTTCTTTTAAAATTTACATTGGTACGTATTTCGACTTTTTGTGTTATTCAATAAATACCCAAAATGCATTTAGTCAGCATCTACCGAAGAAATGCCATTAAAATAACTTTATTCCATTGATGCAGCGTGCTTTGATTATTAATAAGGAATAATTTTTGTGTTTTATTCGCACACACAAATGGCTGCTTAGGAATATTTTCTTTTACGAAATGATTTATTGATATTTTGAAACCAAAACACTTAAAGAACCCATCTTAAATTTAATTGACTTCTAAGAAATTTTCTCTGAAATTAGCTGCTCTTTCTTAATTTTTAAATGCATTCTTTTAAACCTTATATAGTTTGTTCCACTCGATAACAAATTTTCGCAATATTGCCAATTTGGCGACTTTTGCACAAAAACTACAAGCATGAGGATTGAGGGCGCGGTAGCCCTGTGGTTAGCGCGCGGAGGTTGCACTCGGTAGTCCCGGGTTCGATTCCCGCGGCTGCCCAAACTGCCGTCGTGTTCAAGCGGAGTACGATCACGTTAAACATGTGGGTCCGTAAGTCCTTCCGAGAGGTTGGTGGTAGGGGAAGGAGGGTACGGTTCCTGTGGATGCCTCCCCCACTGGGTTCCGGTCTAAATTGGGTGGCACTTCCCGGCCGTCCAAACATATACCTTACACCTTTCTGGTAGGTCGTACGGTCTGGGTCGAAGAAGCATGAGGATAGGGGTAATCTTTTACGTATAAATTTATGCATATCGCCGTTTGAAAGGCGTAACATCTAATAATACATTATGTTGCTTACGTAGCTTAGTTCTTTAAAGTAATAGAGCATACTTCTGTTTCCTGAAAAGTTAACGTAAGAAAATTCGTAAATTTTATTCAATTACTTCACAACCCTGCACATTTTGCATAACAACAGAATATGTCTAATAACGCCTTCTGTAGCGGAAAATCAAAGCTTCGGATAGCCACGAAATTCAGTACCGGGTTAGCTGAACTTCTGGTATACATCAGACCTCGACGAAATAGAAAAAAAATCGAATAAGTTTTTTTGTTATTATATATTAAAGTATGATTTTAAGCAATACTCACACTAGCTTCCTTCAAGATAAAAAATTATCGCACTTTTCATCTTAACATCATCGGAAATATCGAAGAGTGACCATTCTATTAGATTTGGAACCGCATCTATAGAATAATGCCTTCATATTTACTTATTATCTTATCCAAAAAGAGTAGATAAGTACAATTCTATAGCTTGGCAAGAAGATCGATATATAGGGTGTCCCAAAAAGATTGAAACGAACTTTAAATCTTTACCGGTTGGAGATAAATGGGCAATATAAATTGCAAAAATGTTGAAAGTAAGGTAGGAAATAAGACTACGTTAATAAAAAAGTCCTCCCATTAATTTTCAGAAAGTTACAGTTTTTAAATTTTTATACGACTCCCTTAGACAAATTTGGTCAAACAGATTTTTTTTTATTTTTAAAACAACAAGATCATTAAAAAACCCGCATATCTGTATCTTTAAAATCAACTGAATTATGATAAAGGAAAAAATCTGACTTATGCCACTTTTCCGTACCATGTGAAAGGCTGTTCATCAGTGAAAATAGGGATCATAAACAAATTGACGATGGAAATTGTTTAGATCAAAAATACGTTAACATGTGCCGAAATTTTTTCTCACAAATGCATCTAAATAACGCATTACACAGACAGAGATCATATAAAGCAGTGGTACTCACTACGCAGTAGGGGCACATAATTAAAATTATCATCTAGTTTTATCTTTTTTGTGATATGTCACAAATTTACATTTATAATTTGATATATGATCCCCATTCACAATGTTCAGTTTTCAATTAAACGGAACTCCCTCAATTTTAAAGATACAGATATGCGGTTTTTTTAATGATCTTGTTGCAGTAAAAATAAAAAAATTCTGAATGACCAAATTCGTCTAAGGGGGTCTTATAAAAATTTAAAAAGTGCAATTTTTTTTTAAAATAATGAAAGAACTATTTTATTAACGTAGTCTTATTTCCTACCTTACTTTCAACATTTTTGCAATTTACATTGCCCACTTATCTCCAACAGGTAAAAAATTAAAGCGCGTTTCAATCTTTTTTTTGGGACATTTTGTATATCTTTGCATTCCAACAAAAAAAATCTGATGTCGGCAGCACATGACTTTTGCTACAGACTCAACTTCATTTTCTTTTTATCTATTTAATAATTCATTAAACTGAGTTTAATTTCACAAAATAACACTAAGTTTGCACTTTTATTTCAATATTCACTTTCCCCGCAATACATGGTAAGTTATAGGGAAAGTATTGGAATTGTGCCGAGAATCACAACTCGAGTTTTCGACGGATCTATACATTTTGGGACCTGAAAACGGAAATTGAATTAAGAGTGCAAATTCAATGTTCAAAATTTTACTCGAAAATTTGCAGTTGATTCGAACACTCGATTGTGTTTAAAATGAATAAACTTGTAGTATTCACTGATTGTAATTTTTTGTACCAAATTTCGTTCAAATCGCTCCAGTCGTTCATGAGATATCGTCCACCACAGACACATGGGCACACACACTTTTTATCCGACTTAAAGAATTGATCCTACTTAAAGAGGTACATTTATCAGCGATAAATTATTGATTTGCTACTAACAAGGGAAGGCTTTGCAATAGTTCTGTCGGATTGCAATCTTTCATGTCTTATCTTTTAAAGGACCATGAATAATGATAAAACGCCACAGCTTTCATCTGTTAAGTGATAGGGGGCGCCACAATAACAATCTGAAGTTGTCATGCAACGTGCTCTACTGACGTGTATTATTAACATTTTAGTGTGAAAATATTACCCTTTTCAATTATTATTATTATTTTGAAATAAAATGGACAATAATGGTAAGTAGTAAATGATAAATTTAGTACTAATATAATTGATATCTTATTAATCAGCGAAACAACTGCCAAGACATAGTCGTAAAGGTTGATCAAACGCAACAAAGACAAAGGCTGAAATTTTTGGAAACCAAAACTGAACTAATCAACAAAACTATTGACTGTATTACAATGAAAGTCAAAGCAAGTGAAATTTGTAAAATAATGAATGATTTAAATTCTTTGTAAGTTTGATATTATGAATGGGAATGATTAAATGTATGATCAATACAAATGAAAACGTTACAATGTGCACATTTAACAAATGCATAATCATTGCAATTTACAATGAAACAAGTTGCTGAACTAATATTAAATACAGTTGCCATTACCTTGTTAAATTTTGTAATGTGTTTTTCAAGAGAATATCCAGTTTTTTCCAAGAATATATTACCATATCTTGAAATATATCAGCGCCAAGTTAATTGTACACAAATGAATGCATTTTTAAAATAAATAATCTGTCATTTAGCTTTCCGTTGGCCTCTTCATCGATGTTGGTTCAAAATTTATCGATGTCTTCAATATGGACCCCCTCAATGCATGCAGCTCGAATTTTTATGTAGTCTTCGATACGTTTTACAAATGCCTTAGAAGGATTGAAGAAGTAACAGTCTAACGGCTGTGCATATTTCGTTGTTTTTTCAGGTATTATTTAATAATAATAATAATAACTGAATAGGATAATATTTTCACACTAAAATGTAAATAATGCACGTCAGTAGAGCACGTTTGCATGACAACTTCAGATTTTTATTGTGGCGCCCCCTATCACTTAGCAGATGAAAGCCGTGGCGTTTTATCATTATTCATGGTCCTTTACAAGATAGGACATGAAAGATTGCAATCCGAGAGAACTATTGTAAAGCCTTCCCTTGTAAGAGAAATAGTTCAGGAAATGCAGAATACATGCCACGCGTAGAAAAATCATTGGAGAGACAACGTCATTTCTCATTTCGCGAACATTTCTCGAAGTTGATTTCCTTGGAAGAAAAAATCTTCAGGAAAAGTGATGGCGCGCATGGAAAGTCAATGTATAGACAGAATTTCTCATCTCGTTCTACGATAAAAAGTTCACGAAAGACACAATAGATGGCACGCGTGGTAAAGTCAATGGATAGACAGAGCTATTTTTCATCTCGCGAACTATTTCCCTTACATTGATTTGCTACTAAGAGAACTAGTTCAGGAAAGCATACTCAATTTCCAAATCGCCTGTTTAAACTAGTATTATTCTCGCTGCACAAATGAATGAAATACTTGAAGTTATAAAAAAAAGTCCCTTTGACCCTTGAATTATGTATTAGTATCTCAGCGAATTTTCATCCAATTAAAATAACATGTTAACACAATACTCACAATGGTAATACAATATCAAATAAGAAAAAGAAATAGTATGATATCCATGACATTTTTTAAATTTCCAAAGTTAGTAAACTAAAAAAAAAAAAGAAAGCATTCCGCCGTTTTCTCCAGTAGGAAAGCCACTTGAAACGGAATGAGGAGGAGGTGTGTTTATGGCTCAACCTCTCTCATCAAAAGTTGGGCATGCGCAGTTAGAGCAGTTAGAAAATCGTTGTTACCGGAGCTCACTATTGGGAACGAAAATATCAGCTTACCTAAAAAATGCAAATTTCGATGTATTAAAAAAATAAATATGAAGAAATTGTCCTACTACGGAATCTGTTCAAACATTGTTGAAAATGACGTTCTTCGACCTTTCTGATAATGTCAAGATAGAAACTCTGTGATCTTTTTTTTGTCTCTAAGGAACCTATTTATGTGAAAATGATAAAACATAACATATCTAAAAACCTAATTCGAATTTGTACCGAATGTGTATACATGTGTGCCGAATTTCATATCCGTACGATGCTTAGATTTCACGCTATAAACTTCACAGATATACATAGAAATCTCCATTTGTAAGGTACATTGCTTTACTTTATATCTTCATTGTTATATCCTTTCACTATTATGTCGTACTCTCCTCTGCCCAATATAAAGGATATCAAGATTCTTAGGTTTTTGAAATGTACAATGTTCAACGCATTTAATGTTCAACCCACGTCACCACTTTATTTTATTAGCTATTTCACGTTACACAAAATATCTTTGTTGAATAGAAATTGTTGAATGGCTTAAAGCATTGAATGAAGCCAAACTGTTGAAGTACATGCACTTTGCTTAGTTCTTCACTATTTTTCATCAGAAATTACTAATAATCTAATACAATTGATAGTTAGGAACGTTATTTTAATAAGCGGGAAATTTCTTTAACCGGTATTTTATAAAACTGTTATTCTATTGAAGCTGCAAATGAAATGCTCAATATCGTTATTCACTTATCAATATACAAGTAATTTAATTACTTTTGCATTATCGTTTCTCTTTTACGCCTATGTCTTGGATAATACCAATAGCCAAAAGCAGCTTCAGACAACAATCGTAGACTAATGTTTGTCACTTTTCTTCTTGTTTTGTGAGTTGTAATTAAAAAAAAAAGAAAAGAGAAATCTTTTACTATCCTTTGGGTGTTTTCTATCACAGCTTTTAAATTATTCAATGCACTAAAGATAAGAGATTACAACTGGACTCAAGTGTCCCGAAAATCTTAAATATTTGTATTTTTCTTTCAGGAGTTTCTCTTTTATCATGTTCTCCCATTGCATTGTGCAATACTTGTGAATCAATGTTTTTGTTCTCTGACAATCAAGAAATAAATCGATATTTTCCATTATCGATTGTCAAACGATCCATTTCCTTATCGATTTCCGTTGTTCAGCTTTGTGTTAATCACTATACAGTGAATTTTGAGTAGAAATGAATTTTCTCAAGGGAATTATGATTAGTTAAAAATGTTTTACCGTCTCTAAATTTAACATATGCTGTGACGTATGTTGGGGCATATTCTTAAGACAGAACGATTTTATCTCGAATGCAATTGTATCTTCAAGATATTTTACTGCAGATACACATTTGGCATAATTCTATCAGGAAAGTAATTAATTGCCAAGCCGTGGATATAAGCCAGACTTCCTTGAATTGCGACAAGACGTGGTACCTACTGCAGCACTCTAATCCTGTAAAAAAATTGCTAGAATAATCTAACATATTCTTTCTCTCAAAACAAGTCCCCAATAATGCCTTGTTTTGAAAGAATAGCATGTTAAGTAAATAGTACAATAATTTCATTATGATGGTGTTCAATACGCACACATCTTTTCCTGTTTTAGCGCGATTATGGCGTAGATACGAAACATGTTTATCAATCACATCTACAATCAAAGTTATACTGTTAGATGATTTCGAATTTTATGAATGACTGATAATTGGTAATAAATCGAGACATTAGAATATGTATGACTTTATCCAGGAAACTCGGAGTAGAACTTAAAACATAATAGAGCAAATTTCTACAATCACATTCTTTTAATTCTTGAATCTACAAATTACCTTTGAACTTGGCTATTGAAGAAATAAATATTAAAAAAATAAATTTCTAATTGAATTCAATATTTTAAAAAGTAGCATTTTATTAACGATAATAAATATTATAATTCATACATTATTCTTTATGTGATGATCGAAGGTAAAGAAAAAGTTTTTGCAGATGAAATGGTAATCTTTATCCCAAAAGTTAAGACATGCATTTAACGAAGAGGATGATATTGTTAAGGAAACGGTACTACATCCTACCGACATATTTTAAATGCAATGGAAAGCTTGTATGTGTAGGCTGTTATTCTGACAGCCTAACAGCCTACACATATTGGTTTACAGCCTACACATATTCTTTTGACAACCTACACATATTAAAAGTTTAGTCTGACATACCATCAGACCAAAATCCTTAAACTACTCTTACTATGCGCATGTGTTAATTCGTCAAGGCCCCTAAGTCAGAACTGACAATATACAAATTGTGGGTCTCTTTGTAATCGTTTTTAACACACCCTTCATATTTTATTTCCAATCCTTGTGAATATTTTATGTCTTCTACTCTCTCAAAAAATCGTACTCAAGTGGTGTTCTCCCCCCCCCCCTATAGCCGACTCTGTCTAAGTACTTAGTCAAAGATGTTCATGAATTTTTATTTTAACTTTAAAACTTATGAAATGCGCATTAATTTAATTCGATGTTTCTTCAAAATTTCGTTCCAAAACATTTAACCATTTTTTACTAATTATATTTTGAGAACAAGATGTTTAATTTTCAGTTCAGCATAGACTTTTCAAACAGAAAAAAAAATCCTACTTATCTCACATGTCACAGTTAATTTTATTCTATTGTAATAAAAAAATATTACACAACAGCAAATGTAAGAGGCAGAACAGTTCTTGTAATCATATGTATCAGAAACTTAGCCTAGAAAATGCAGAAAAATCTTAATATCCGATATTTTATTCGTCTTTTATGTGATACGACATTTCCTTTTGCAGGAGAACAATACTTTTTCAAGTACCCCACTTCAGCCGTGTTCTTTCAAATACTTACAGGAACGTATATGGTATTCAGAAGAATGACATATGCAAAAGTGCGTTACATTTTGACAAAAAGAGAACAGAGGGAGAAAAAATGTTATATTTGAAAGTTCTTTAATTTTTAATTAAGTGAAATTCCATAATCATATTTTGTTTGCTTCACGTAACTTTTTCAGGCGAATAAAAAGGGAATATGTATATTCGTGTTAATTTTATGTAAAATCCATGATTTTCCTTAATGGCAGTGTTTAGTGTTCAGTGGCGAAGCGTGATAAAATAATTTTACGAACATAAAAATCCAAGGCCAAAATTAGCAATAAAAATCTTTTATGCTATACGGATTAAAAAATTTATAAATAAAATAAAATGTAAAAACTGAAATGCAATGAAAATAAACATGGCATTTAAATGAACATGAAAAGGACATTTTGCAATTCTGATATTACAGTGGAACCCCGGTTTTGCGTTTCCCTGTGGAACTGATTCAAAAACGATATATAAGAAAAAATAAAATACACAAGAAATAATATTTTATCTGGCATTTAACAATCACGGTAAACAAGAGAATATATATATATATATATATATATATATATATATACCATCCACCATGCATCACTTTTTACTTGTTAAAAGTTTAATTTATGATTCACATAAAAACAATTCCAAACTTTTCAAGCATTTCAAAAATATACGAATATTTAAATTAATTTGCTATTAACTTTTAAAGTGACTCTTCATAGTCCCAGACAATAAACACTTTGCAGAAATGAAACCTTTTAAGATTAAAATTAAAAACAAAATCCTGGAGTGGAGAGAGAACTAGAATCTTTACATTACCAATAAATCCCGCAGTGCAGACACCTCTACCCAAGTTATGGCAGTTGCATGATAGAAGATGCGCCCGAACTCATCTAGTTCCATTTCCGCAATTCAGTGAGAAGCCAATGAGATATGATATACAATGATCTATATAATAAAAGGCAATGTCTCTCTGTGTGTGTGTCTGTCTGTGTGTCTGTCTTATACACTATACGTTTAGTGACCGCGCGTCGGAGAGCTACGAAATTTGGCAATCGGAGACCCGGGGGGGGGGGCGGGAAGGGGACACGTGAAAACCGATTTTTAAAATTTTAAATAATTTTTTTGTTATTTAATGTTTTATGCGATTTCGACCGCTTTTTGCCCTTTTTTCTCCACGATCCAGGCATCGTAGAAAAAAACAAATCACACCACCGGAAAGAGCAGTCAATTATGAGTAAAAATATATAAATTTTGAATCTCAGGGACAAATTCTAATATTTTTTAAAGATTTTAAAACAAAAGTCACTTTCGGTTAAAAAAAACCAACTTTCGTTTTTAAATCATCCCATCGTAAAAACTACTCATAATTTCGACTAATAATTTACATATTTAGAAAGGTCAAAGATCTGGCATTCTTACAAGTCCAATCTGGTCAAGAAATAATGAAAATTGCCCGCAGGATCGCAATTTTAAAGACGTCATGATTTTATATTTCTCGGCCAAGCTCCTATTCTTCGCCGACATCCCCGCCCAGAAATGGGAGGGGGGGGGGACGTCACGCCGTTGTATCGGGTTAGAGTGATATTTTAAATGATAAAATTAAGAGCTTAGCATATGGTCATTATAAAATTTAAATTATTAAGTTATGGTGGATTGAATTGTGGTGATGTATTGTATACATCGGGTGAAATTATTATATTTATATTTTAAATGATAGAACGATATGGATATTTTAAATGGATATTTTAATTTATAGATATTTTAAATGGATATTTTCATTTATGGATATTTTAAATGGATATATGGAACTATGGAATGAGGATATTTTAAATGATATTAATGAAAAGCTTAAACACTGAAACAATAAAAAAATCAATAAAAAGAACGTTATGGAGATTGTCGCGGTGCCTTAAAATTTCATTATTAGTTTTAACGCCATTAAACTAAACCAATCTTTGTTAACTCCACGCAAAGGCGCACTCAGGATTTATTTTCGGGGTGGGGGGGGGAGGGTTCGAAAACTTCGAAAAAAAGTAAATGATATATTGTTTTGAGCTTCTTTTATGCAGAACACAGGGACAGGGTTTTCCTAACTTATAGAGAGCAATTATTGCATAAAAAAGTAAAAATTAAATTGTTTCTTAGAATTTCTATCATGTATTTTGTGGCGTTCCCCCACCTATACGTATGCCTACTGAATAATTTAAACTACATAATCAGTCGGTACTAACTTTTTTATTGAAGTTATATCATAATCACTAATTATTTCAAGCTAATGTCCAGTTTTCGTGTTTTTTCTGCCATTTTGTCCAAAATGGAGTCAACTGACGGAGTCATTTCTCTATATAAGTGTAAGAGAGTTAACCCTTTTAACCTTGTCTCAGAGGTAGAATTAATATTTGGTAGCATGTTTTCTTCACAACACCTTAAAGCACTTAACGCATTCCTTGGCCAGTCGTCCTTCTTTAGCCTATCAATGGCTCTGTACCAAAACTTCAACTCTATTTTTAGTTCATCGACCGTCCCACTTAAGTCATTTTTGTAGAATAACACCAAAAATTGAAGCTCCTTCAAGATTTCCTCAGAAAGCTTGTTAGGATCTACTGGCAGCTATGTTTGAAATCCAATCAAAATAGACTTATGTTTTGAAAATCTTTGTTCTAGATTATTTAGAAAGGTATCTAAAAATGGAATGTATGCTGAGACTCGATAATAGTCCTCTGAACTGGCAGAGTCCACATTGTATCTCAACGTTTGTTTGCTAGCCGTTCTTGGTTTGTTCATTGGAAAACCAAACTTTTCAGCTTTTGTTTCAGCTTTTAAAAATAATGGAGAGAATTCCGAGTGAGCATTTTCCCTTATCTTTCTTATCTCCAACATTGTATCTTCCCCTACATTACATGCGTGTTTCAAGTCAGTATTTCTTCGTTGCAGTAGCTTACATAAAATGCTACTATAGGAAAATATTTCATTTAAAACATGAAGAGCAATAATAAAATCTGCCTTTTTCACTGCACAATTTAACTGGTGTGCAGAATTAGCAAAATCGTTATCTGGACAATCAGAAATTCTGTCTAAAGCCAAAACAATAGCATCATACAATTCAAGAAACACTGCAATAGAATTATATCTTTCAACCCATATTGTGGCACAAAGTCGTTTTAATTTTTCGTGTCCAGAATGAATTTCTTCTTCTTCTAAACATTGCTTCAGTACAGACTGTCTTTTCGGTGTATGAAAAAAGTCATACAATTTTTCAATTGTGCCTAAACAATTCCTAATTGAGGGAACTTCGCAAGAATTGGATAAAGCTAAATTTAATGAATGTGCAGCACAATGAACGTATAGTGCTTGCGGAAAAAAAAGACTGAACATGGACCTGTACGCCGTTAAATTTGCCGCTCATTGTAGCCACTCCATCATATCCTTGACCGAGCAAATTGCTCATATCTATCCCAAGAGTCTTAAGTTTATCAATAATTGTAGCTGCAATTCCTTTACCTGTACCATCTTCAAATGGTACAAACTGCAGAAAAAGTTCCTCCGCATTTGATACCGTGGAATCAATGCAACGAACGCAAAGCGACAATTGTTGTACACCAGCAATATCAGTAGTTTCGTCAAGGAGCACAGAAAAATACGACGATGAATTTGTCTTTGCCACCAGTCCATCAAGAATAAGGCTGTTGCATATTTGCTCTCTCCCATTAAGTTTTTTTGGGGACCTTTATCTTAGCAAAAAGGGGTCCCTCAGGACCCAAGCTGCAGGGGCTTCCACTACACCACTGGCGGTTCTAAAATGATGGGAAATGTTTTCATTGTATTGCTGCTAGTGTTCAGGAATTATCATTATTACAGCTCATTATTTGTGCGTAATTTTATTGGGAACTAAATTTTTGTATGCATTTTCGGAATTTTCGGGGGGTTTCAACCCCCAACCCCACCCCTGGGTGCGCCTCTGACTCCACGGGGTTGAGGGCGCGGTAGCCCAGTGGTTAGCGCGCGGGAATTGCACTCGGTAGGCCCGGGTTCGATTCCCGCCACTGCCAAAACTGCAGCCGTGTTCATGCGGAGTACTATCACGTTAAACATGTGGGTCCGTAAGTCCATCCTAGAGGTTGGTGATAGGGGAAGGAGGGTACGGTCCCTGTGGATACCTCCCCCACTGGGTTCCGGTCTAAATTGGGTGAATAAAAAGACAGTCATGGAGATTGTCGCGGAGGGCGTGGTAGCCCAGTGGTTAGCACGCGGAAATTGCACTCGGTAGGCTCGGGTTCGATTCCCGCCACTACCAAAACTGCTGCCGTGTTCACGCGGAGTACAATCACGTTAAACATGTGGGTCTGTAAGTCCATCCTAGAGGTTGGTGGTAGAGGAAGAGGGTACGGTCCCTGTGGATGCCTCTCCCACTGGGTTTCGGTCAAAATTGGGTGAATAAAAAGAAAGTTATGGAGATTGTCGCGGAGGGCCTGTGGTAGGCGCGCGGGAATTGCACTCGGTAGGCCCTGGTTCGATTCCCGCCACTGTCAAATCTGCCGCCGTGTTCACGCGGAGTACGATCACGTTAAATATGTGGGATCGTAAGTCCTTCCGAATGGTTGGTGGTAGGGGAAGGAGGGTACTCTCCCTGTGGATGCCTCCCTCACTGGGTTCCGGTCTAAATTAGGTGGCACTTCCTGGCCGTCCAAACAGTTACCTCACGCCTTTCTGGTAGGTCGCCACGGTCAGAATTTTCAAGGGTAGCGAACTGGCTGGTCGCCAAAGGCGGCTAGTAGCCAATAAGAAGAGAGGGACAGTGAAACCTCGCCTCTCACAAAGATCACGATCCAAGAAGACACCTGTGACACTTTATAGACCAACATATAAGTAAACATTTCATACCACTGCGGGCTTT
The DNA here is from genome assembly GCA_951213105.1 of Amaurobius ferox. Lineage (NCBI taxonomy): Eukaryota > Metazoa > Arthropoda > Arachnida > Araneae > Amaurobiidae > Amaurobius > Amaurobius ferox. Next base: position 30,121,858 of record OX578137.1, read on the forward strand.
ATATTTACTCTACATAAAAATGTACTTCATCAGTAATAATTTTATAATGTTTACTTTTCTTACAAAATATAATATCTGTAAAGGAAATCTCTCTATAAAGGAAAAATAATGTGAAGCAGTCCAAAGTCTTTCTCTCGGATTTTGATAAATCTACAAGATTTGAGCACCTTAAATACGAACCAACCACTTTTTTCCATTATGCAGTCTGTGTGTACATGATTTTTTATTATTCATCTTTTTTGACCCAGACCGTCCGACCTACTCGAATATGTAAGGTATCTATTTGAACGGCCGGGAAGTGCCACCTAATTTAGACCGAAACCCAGTAGGGGGGGCATCCACAGGGACCATACCCTCCTTCTCTACCAACATTCTAACCGCAATTCTAATTTCGTCAATTCGCCACTAGGGGTGCTACAAAATTTCTCAATCCATAGCGCATAGTCGCTTTCCCATTAGCAGACAATGCTTCTGCAGCAATAACACACTTCAATCGAACTTAAAGTGATGTTTAACTTAAGGGAGTCACGGGGGAACCTTCTATCATTTTGAATGTAAAATTTGTCTAATGTAAGAATGTACCTTAAGAGCAATAATTTCGTAAATTTTATGATTAATAAGTAAACGCTCATACAACTTATACTACTTTAAAAACATATCATTTCTTCAACACTTTTAAAAAATTTGGTTACAACTTTTATCATTTACTTTCTGACAACAGTAAATTGTTATTTTCTGTATCCAATGAACATTTCAAAAGAGTGTAAACCCTGCAATGTTATCGCATGTGTCAAGAAAGTATTTTCTTTGATCCTTTGATATAAAAACCATGGCAGAATAAATGAAAGAGGTTGAAACTTATTCTCGCGAACACGCATGAAGAAATCTGTCAATACCGGGGGCTTTATCGGGGATTTGGGATAAAAAGAGTATAAAATGAAAATCCAGTATTTAAGTTAAGAAGTAAAATTTTCGTTAAAACACAGCTTAAAATATATTAGTAAAGTTATCAACCGATCTTGGAGGTAAAAAATAGCCTTTTTCTTCAGGATAAAAAATATAGAACACTCACGCCAACAAAGGTAGCAAGGCGTCGGAAGATTCATTGTTGCATTCAGCGGTAAAATACAAAAAAATGTTAGAAATGCGCGTTACATTAGACTTCTGCTACGCAAGCAAGTTATGGCTAAAGATAGATACCAATATTGCTAAAATAAGACTGATAGAACCAATATTATAGAAATATTGTCTTACTTAATAAAGAAAGATGTGCCTCTATGTGTGTGTTCAGTCTGTAGTAGGGTGTTATGATGCATAACATATATTTGCATAGTTCAAATACTGTTCATGCACTGGGATTGAAGATATTTTAAACTGTGTTTAAATATATCATATATGCAGAAGGTTCTTATTTAATTATGTGCACGTAATTGATACTTATTTAGAGCCCGGAAAACGCCCGGTAATTCGTTATAGTATACAATAAAAAAGCAAGTTCAACTATTTACACAGTGTGCCCGTTGCATATCTGTGAAAGACAGTCTATTAAATATGTCCATTTAATCGGTTGTTAACAAAATAAATAAATATATAATTCAGAATGTATTTATTTCATAGTTGAAGTTGACCCCGCTTTCCTGTCTTCGGCAATTGGTTTTAGGTATAGACTTCCAATTTTAAGGTTTGCCACAACTAAATTCGGGAATTCTATCATATTGTTTCTTCTTTAGTGAGGATATTTTTAGAAAATTAGAAAGTCTAAATTTTTATACGGCCCCTTGAGAAAGGAAGTTCAATTAGAAAAAGTTCTTCTGTACATTAACTAGTTAAAAGAAAGAGAACGTGCACTTTTCTGTACTTGTCAATGCTCATCCGTTAAAAACTTTATAATTTTCGAGAAAACAATTCTTTTGAAAATTAGAAAATTCCCGCCGAAACAATTCTTTCAAAAGTACAGAATTTTCGGGAAATAAAAAATTTGGAATATGTTTTTAATTTTATTTAAACTAAAATTTCGCATTTTTCTTGCATGTGTTTAATTTTATCTATAACATTTTACACGCAAATTAAATATATTATTCTTATTTAACTATATGTTATAAGTTAATGTGTTAATAAGTCTCTTTACTCATTAAAATTTGAGAAAATACGTGTCACTTTATAACTATTTAGCATATTGAAATATGCTTTTGAAAAAAATTTTTGATGTGACTTTTGTAATTTAATATTTCAGAACAAAAAGATTTTTATAACCCGATATTACATGAAACTTTCAAACGAATACCCACTCCTCAACGTTCTCAGACATGTCACAAACGCCTTCTTTCTTCGTTCTCCCAAAAACCATTAAAGAAGAAATGTAAAAGTTAGAATTTGTTTTTTCGGGTCATGCATGAAGAAATATTTTCACATCGTCTTGGAACTAGAAAGTTAAGAAGTCTCAATATCCAGGATTTCATGTACGTTTACTTGGGTATGTACCAAGTAAACATACCATGTATGTTTACATGGTATGTTTACTTGGTATTTTCGGCCATACTTCTTACTAACTTCAAGTTAACTCTCTTTGCCCCTTCGTTTAAGATGTTTGGCGGCTCGTTCTCGGCTCCAAAGCACACAGCGAGCTGAGTCTCGGTACACAGTTTCATATCGCGGTACATTTTCATCTATCAAAATTTCACGTCATTACATTATACGCTTTTACGTACATTATGACAATGTTTTTCCTTTTTCCATGCATTTTCTTTGAGATTTACGGTTGTGTCTTCATACAAAATGTCCTGGTTCTAAAAGATCTATCCATGTACAATATTACATAGGTTTGAACTAAATTGCGCAAAAAAAATGAAACCTTAAAAGTAAAAAAATACCTTATGAGAAAAAAAACCAAGTTTTTCAATGTGATTTTACTGTAGACAGGTCTAACGTGTACACTCATGGATATCGCATTGCAAAGTTATTGAACTGCTTAAGCCCTTTAATAGTAATCTTTAATAGAAAATAGTAATAGTAATCATTGATAGTAACACTTTAATAGAAAATAGTAATCTTTAATAGTAGCATTTTAATAGAAAAGACAAGTTTTTTAATGGGATTTTACTGTAGACAAGTCCAACGTATACACTCATGGATATTTCGTTACAAAATTATTGAAGTGCTGAAGCACTTTAATAGTAATTTTTAATAGAAGATAGTAATATTTAACAGTAGCACTTTAATAGAAAAAACAAGTTGTGATTTTACCTGTGGACTCATGTACAGTCATTGACATTTCCTTATAAAGTTATTGAGTGCTTATGTACATTAATAACAATCCTGTATTAATACGGATATAGATTACTCATTTTTAAGGCTTAAAACAAATGCATCTAAGAAAATCTATATATACAACCTCGAAATCTGACATTCCTCGTATCCAAATAATATCCTTTAAGGAAAAGTAAATAAAAAATGTTATTTTATCAAATTAACAATCACTTTCCTAAAGAGTCCCATTATACTTTCAACAACGAAATCCAAATAAATTAATAAACTTAACATTAAACAATTGATAAAATGAAAAAAAAAAGCTGAAATTCTCTAAACCTTTTTAAAATAAAGTTGAAATCAATATGACTTGCTTTCAAATACAATTAATCCGATTTTTTACTGTTACACTTAAAATTCATTTCTACTCCGCTGTTATCAAGATATATTTTTTCTAATACACTTTATATCTCTAATTCATTTTATCGCTGGAGAGCGACATAAGATGTAAAATAATAAAAAGTGTATAATGACATTTCCATTAAAATTTATATTGACAAGTATTTGCGTTTGAAGTTTCATTCAATTAATTATAAAAAGCATGTATAAAAAAGTACATGCCTAAATTCTGGCGCCATTCAAAATGCCCTTAATATTTTTTAGTAACTATACCGTGATATGTCGCATATTTTCAATTTCAAATGTCATATTTATCATCGCACAAGTCTTATAAAGAAAAACAAGTTATAAAATTATAGCATAAATTTGAATTCACGTTTTAAAATCGACTATACTTTTGATCTGATGCTATAATGTTGCATTTTTAAGAATACGCTCAAAATCACACCCTAATCTCTAACATTTTCTTAAAGATGTATGTATCCATTAAAAGGGAAAAAAAAAGTGTTTTTAATATTTTATATTTCCATTATTTATAAACTCGCAAAAATAAAATGTAGCGCACATATAATGTACGCTATTATCTTTTGAATATCTGTCTCATAATGTTACTGCTTATTTTCAATAAGCTACAATAATCTGATGTTTGCAGCACATAACTTACCTTATATAATGCAATGAATTTACTTCTTTCATAGTTAAAATATGATAAAAAGATCCGCGGCACAGTGTTTGTAACGTTGAATTGTACATTTGGATCTAGGATGAAAACATATAAAGCTATTTCGCACCGAATAAATTTCTATTTCACGCAACTCTAAATTACCAATTGTTATTGATAGCATTCTCAATAAGCAATATAGTTCATATATTAAAATATTTTAATAAATAAATTCATCAATTAGGCGTCATTTTCGTTAACATGACGTGATTTTTGCAATTTTGAAGAAATTTTCGTCAATCTAGGGCTAAATATCGCTAAGTTGGCGCCATTTCGCTAGATTGTTCTCCACATGTATCATTAAGTGTTCATTAAGCGAAGCACATTAAGCGAAGAGAAGCGCATTTTTTATGTACTAGATGGTATGCCGGTTATATGACTGAATTAAAAATTTGCAAAGCATTGCTTTCTATTTAATGACAATTGCCTCCTATTTAGGGATAAATTTATCAATTTGGTGACATTTTTATCAATTTCGCGACATTTTCCTCAATCTGGCAATATTTACAAATGTCGTCAAGTTTTCGATATCTCGCCAAATTTAGTCGTCATTTCCATTGATTTATCGACATTTTTATCAATTTGGCGATATTTTTGTCAATTTGGCAACATTTAAAAAAGTCGCCAAGTTGGCGATATGCTTTTTATATGCAATATAATGCAACTCGTCTCTAAAAATCAGTCTCGTAGATATAGTCCGCTCCATTTACAAATTAAGATACTTTTTGTAATAGTTTTGTATTTTGACGTTAAAGAATTCGCCAACTGTCATTTATGATACAGGATGTTCCTTAAATGTTTGCATTTTGGTAAGGATTTTACAAATGATTAGGAATAAGCCATTATGTTCGTACTAATACATTGCCAAACGCATCAAATGTTCATTTATACTAATATTAATTACATTCCTAAAGCATTGTGTCTTGGAATTTGCATACTATTATTTCATTGTAAGAGATGTAAAGTTATTACATTATGTAAAGGAGGCCATCTGCTGCCCACATCAGATTTTTTTAATATTCAGGCTATTTCTTTAATATATGTCCCTTAAAATGCGTTAGCTGCAGTTATTTTAAAACGGCATATCAAATACTCTAAGAAATTATTCATCTGATTAATTAAAAAATAATTCAATTACCTCGGTATGATAATTTCACTTTGATGGCTATAGCTCAGTGACTGTCAATAACCGAAAGCAGTTAAATACAGTAATCGTAGTACATTAATGTCTGTCACATTTCTACTTGTTTCTTGACTTGTAATTGGCAAAGAATGAAAAGCAATTCCTTTATTTTCTTCGTGTTCTCTCACAGCCATGAATTATTCAATACACCAGAGACAGAAGATTGCGGCTGCACTCAAGTGTCGTCAAGATTTTGTATTTTCTTTCAGACAATAGGTGTTCTATTTTTATCACTTTCGGATCGGTTTAGCTACCGGTGACTTCTAAATGAACATTTTTGCACAACCATACGAATATAATATATATTGTATTATCGACCTACCTTTATTTTGATTACATTGTATTAATATAGCATCATATAATCTAATCTAATAACATCATAAAATCTAGTTTATATGCTATATATTTTGTGTAAAGTATACAAATTAACCTTTTGCTTACGGGTGAGACAGCGTCTATCCCAAACGAAGAGCCTCCCAAAAAGACAGGTATTTGACATACTGTATCCCAAAAAGTTCGACCCCCCTTTGCAGGCATTGGCGTCCTTGGACGCCAATCCCTGCAAAGGGTGTGATCTAACTGTTTGGGATAGGGTATGTCAAATACCTGTCTTTTTGGGAGGTTCTTCGTTTGGGATAAACGCTGTCCCACCCGTAAGCAAAAGGTTAAGTATAAAATACAAGGTTTAGCTACTGCAGACTTCTAAATACACATTTTTGCACAACCATACAAATATAATATATATTGTATTATCAGCATATCTGTATTTTGATTAAATTATATGAATATAAAATCATGTAATTTAATCTAATCTAATAACATCATAGAATGTAATTTGTATACTATATATTTTGTGTATAGAATACAAATGAAGCATACAATACACAAAAGTCGATATTTTAGTCTATGGATACATTTCAAGACTTCCTGAACACATTTCAAGGACAGGCAGACATAGTGGATTGCTGATTTGATAACGTTAATGGCATCATATTATATATAAAAAGCCCTCTTTGTCAGTCTATGTGTACTTGGCGACACATTTGATGAAATATCGAGTAAGAGTTAGAGAAATAAAAAAAATATATATTTCGAGTGAAAAATTAAATTCGAGTTAGGAAAATGGAAACTACGCTCACTCGGAGAGCTACTCTTTAAAGTTTTTTCGAAATGAAAAGTTCAGACTATAAAAATATCGAAATTACTTTTTATATAGATATTTATAATTTGTACCCTATTTCCGATGAAACAATTATTCATTGTTTACAATTTTATCTATTAGGTTCAGACATTCAACATTCCAAAGTGTTATATTTTCTGTAACACTCCGATTTTACCCAGAGATACCCCAAACATAGTTGTCATTATTGTCAAAAATATTTCAGTTACGACTTCGACAGTGGCTGCACCTAGCATTTTTTATGTAGTGATTGAAAACACGTTGTATCTAAGAACTTCTTAGATCTGTATCTGAGTTACGAATTCGATAGTGACTGCACCTGGTCTGTTTTATATAATGATTGAAAACACGTTGTGTCTAAGAACCTCTTAGATCTGTACCTGAGTTGCGATTTCGACAGTGATTTCACCTAGCACTTTTTATGTAATGATTGAAAACACGTTGCAAACAGGACCTCTTAGATCTGTACCTGATGCAAATTAAATTACGTTTTTATTACTTCTCAGTTTTGTTACTTTTGAATTATTAATTATCCACTTCGGAACAAGTTCCACAGCGTTATCTCACTGTAACAAATGTATTTTTTCCATCTCGTGGATTATTCTTAGTGGGAATGATTGAATAACACATGCAAAAAATCGATATCTTCACGGATGAAGAAATTTTCTCGTATACTCTGTCTATATTGGGGACTTGAGAATAAAAACGGGTGAAAACATTCGAATATCCGGAATTTTATTTTATATTTTATGCTATACGGCATTGCTCCATACTCGGAGCATTCCTTTCAAGTATCACACTTGAGCTGCGTTTTTTCCCATACTTGAATGAAAACGTATAAAGTTAAAATGAATGTGATACATGAATAAATGCTTGGCATGTTGAAAAAGAAAGTGAGATGAAGGAATATTTTGCATGTTTCAGTTTTCACAAGACATAACGTACTGAATTTGTTCTACTTGATTTATCCATTAAAGAGATTAGGGTTTGTTTTACAAAATCAGTTTTTTATTTATTAAGATTAATAATTTAATAATGATCATACAAATATAAATACCTGATAAGTGGTTTTTAAATCTGTAGTTCCTTGTAATTGTCAAGTCTGATTTCTATATTTGGTATCAGGGGGTTTAAATTAGAGATCATCATACGTTGATCATCATATTGTTGGATACATCTATTAAAATTATGCCTAATTTACTACCTAAAGCACATCGTAGTCTTTATTCACAAATATTTTTACAATTATTTTTGCGTATACATTTTTAAGTTTGTTGAGGATGTTACTTGTGTAGTTTCAGAAGCTATTTGCCTTTCTATTTACGTTGTCATAAAGCAGTTAAATTCGCAATCTTATTCATAGTGAAAGGATTTTAGTTATTCCTCCATCCTTCTAGGATTTTATGTTGTTCTAGTTTTCGTTTCGCACCCATTTTCTTCCTGGATCACGTGATGTATACTTTACGTGTCTTAAATTATATACATATATATATATATATATATATATACAATCAATAAACTTGTATATATATATATATATATATATATACAATCAATAAACTTGTATATATATATATATATATATATATATATATCATATGGAATTCCAATGATAGATTAGAGATAAGTTGTAACTCATATAACCATGATTTAAAATATAAGATAACTACCTAAAGAGATGTACAAAATAAAGATTCATCAATCAAGAGAAGAATAAAATGCATATATCCAGTCATCAAGCTAAATATAATCAACATATATCATTGGTGAGATTTCGAATATTGGAAAACTGAAAATGACCAAGCATTAAAGCCAAACACGTGGAAAAGCACTAGGCCAAAGGATTTCATTTTGAACAGATTCGTCTTCAGGTCCAAGTATCTATTCAAAATGAATAAAAAAGCTTGTTTCTAATAGATATACAGATATTATATACGGATATTATATATTTGCTAGATATACAATATCTATAAACTCCGTCTACTTGGTCTACAAGCTAAAAGATTAAAACATAAAATAGGAATATAAAAATATTATACCTGAAAAATTCTGCACATGTTCTATCATAAAGCAATACATAACGAAACTACTGTTGCCATTCGCAAGAGATAAAAGTGGAGATCAACTGTTTGCCAATTGTGAGATATAAATAACAGTATTGCAAATAAGTATAAAATGTTTTAAATTCACCTGTAAAAGCTACGTAATAAAGAGGCGTGAAAAATAATTAAAGCAAGGAGGCAAATGTCTAAAAGGATGTTAATATATAATAATACTAATACAAGATAATATTGATAATTAGCTAATATAAGATGCTTAGGAGGAAATTTAAGAATGTTCAGCTAATTTAAACTTATTAACTATACTATTCACTAAGTATACTGGGTATTTATATAATATACTGGTATTTTTTAAGTTATTAATGTGCAAAGCATGACATTTTTTATCTGATAATCTATAAGTTCTGTTGTTTCTTATCCCACTTGACCGACAGCAACATCATATCAAGTTCACGAACCCGTGAGTCTTCAAAAGATGAAGAACTACTCCAGGACTGGAGTACAGCTGACTCCTCTGGCATCCAATACATGTCAAGGCATGGGCGGGAGAGGCCTGAGCCAAATTGCACTTCGGGCAAAGGAGATAAACCTTAGAACCCAACACATGCCTAAGAGCACGAAGATGGCAGCTGCGGAGTCTGGCCAGAGTCGTCTGTTCACCCCTACTGCCTGGCCTAATCAAAGCAGCACCAGGGCGGCTACAATCATACCACTCATGCACGGGGGCCTTTCTCCAAGTGGAGTTGATTTCAAGTTTGACTCTTGAGGCAAGTTCCGAGAAAGAAAGACTGCCACCGTCAATAAAACTCCTAAAGCTGCCCTCCTTGGCCAGAGCATCCGCAACCTCATTACCGTAAATGTCTACGTGAGATGGGACCCATTGAAAAAATATCCTATTATGGGCACACAAGTAACCCAAATGCTGAACAATATTCACTCTCATTCCGTCACCATGCCTCCACCATTCAGCCAGGTGCTGAATAGAACTATGGCTATCACTTAGAATCCAGATGTCTGTATTGACTCCCTCTTTGACACAATAACTCAAGGCCTCCTCAATGGCTATGAGTTCCGCCCGAAAACCTGAGCAGCAGTTGGGGTTTCTCTTACATGTCTTAATGCCATTCCCCTACTTTATGTAGACCCCGCTACCGGAGATGGCACCATCATCCCTACTTCCATCAGTATAAATCTGCAACGCGTCACCGCGGATTTTATAAATAGTTTCCAAAGCGAGTTGTTTAAGATAATCTGGATGCTGCGTGCCTTTGTTAGTGTATGAGCAGAGTTCAGTCCTGAAAAATACCCGATCACGAAACGAAGCAGTAACCTCCATACAGCAGGCCAGAGAGACATGTTCAACTTCGCTTTGCAGCCAACCCCCACATTCAGCGCGGCTAAGCGGACTTTCTCTCTTAAGACTACGATTGTTGCTCCAGCTACGCACATAACTAGAGATTCTGTGCTGATCTCCATAACTGATGAACTTTGCAAAATATTTGGCCAGGAGAAACCTACTCCGAAGTCTGAGGGGTTGGAGGTCAGTTTCATACAGTACTATGTCCCTCGGACAGATATTGCGGAGACCAGTTATAGCTCTAGCAGAAGAAAGCTGAACCCTTTGCAGTTTATCTAGGTTGCTAACAGAGGGAGCCTGATAGACCTGAACACCGTACTCTAGGATCGGTCGAATAAGAGCAGTGTATGTGTTTCTCAGGGTCTGCGCATCCGCAAACCCAATCTCTACCAGAAATATATTTCAAAATTCTGAGTCTCTGTTTACCTCTCAAAACCAAATTGTCTATATGAGCACGGCTAAGTATCTCCTGGTCCAAAATGAACCCCAAATACTTGGGATGTTTTACACAATTTAGTCTCCTACCTAGAAGAAAGATGCCAGGCTCCAGGTTATACAGATGTCTATTGGTGGTAAATACACTGGAAACAGACTTAGAGGGATTAAAAACGATCTTATGCTCCGCAGCGAAATTCTCGAAATCAAGGAGGGAAGAAGAATTAATATCTTCCTGGGCAGAAGTGATACTTGAGTTGCTGCTCCAAATAATTATATCATCAGCATACAATCCCATGCAGTGATTGGCATTAGTCCCTGCCTCTATACCAGCAATAAAAATAGAGAACAGAGTAGGGCTAAGCACAGAGCCCTGGGGATTATCCTGACTCAGTCTGAATCTTCCGGAAACACTGTCTTTAAACTTCACTCTAATATACCTGGCCCTTAAAAAGTCAGCAAGCCACGGCAAGAACTTCCCCCTGATATGAAAGTTGCTATATAGTTTGCAAAGGAGTTTGTTTTTCCAAATCCTGTCAAAGGCTTTAGACAGGTCAAGGAAGGCGGCCACAGTGTGATTTGTAGGCCTACGATTTTGAGCGTCCCTGACCTTTTGACAAAAATGTAAAACCTGATTCCTCGTGTAGTGGCCTCTTCTAAAGCCACGCTGTTCAACAGGTAGCAGACCATTGTGGTCAAGATGATAAGTAAGTCTACGCAAGACCATCTTCTCCATGAGTTTGCACGAAATGCTGGTCAAGGCGATGTGCCTAAAACTGTTTGGATCATTAGCCTGTTTTTCCTGTTTTCTGATGGGGGATAACAAGAGCATCTTTCCATTCCCGGGTTCGGTTCCCGTATCTCCCAAACTATTCCCGTGTTCACGTGGAGGTCAAGCATGTTAAACATATGGGTCCGTAAGTCCTTCCGAGAGGTTGGTGGTAGGGGAAGGAGGATACGATCCCTGTGGATGCCTCCCCCACTGGGTTCCAGTCTAAATTGGGTGGCACTTCCTGGCCGTCCAAATAGTTGCCTTATACTTTTCTGGTAGGTCGCGCCAGCGAATTTGCCACGGTCAGAATTTTCAAGGGTAGAGAACAGGCTGGTCGCCAAAGGCGGCTAGTGTGTAATAAAATCGAGGGGCACCCTTAAAAAAAATCCTATTTGGACATTAACAAAATTTTTAGGAACAATAGAAGTGATAACATAACATTGTCTTCACATTCTAAATTCACTAGAAACACTCCGCACCCCATCCCCCCAAAAAAAGTTCTTATAATTATCACTTAACTATGTTCTAGTACAATACACTGCCTTGAGCCTTTTATTGAATTGTGGTAGAAAATCTCATAAATATTTTATGCTATTTTACAAAATTGTAAAATAGCATTGAACGATTTTTACATTATAAGAGTTGTATAGAGCATTTAAGATCTAAGAAAACTTCTCTTCAAATTTTGTATGGAACTGTTAAATCGCTCATGATGTTATAATAGATTATTCCATTAAATAATTTAAAAGTAGAAAGAAAATCCTATTCCAATCGCTTTACCAAATTTGCTTCTATCATTTAACTAAATTTGAGTTTATGCTGATCACTTAACTAAATTCCACGAACCTAACAATCAAATATCGATAACAAATTATTAGAATTCCAATCAGAATACGCACGATAACTTTTCATATAAATTAAAATTTGATATCGGTTGTCTCTAAGTGTCATTATTAGACTTTGTTATATTATTCTATTATTCTATAGTTCATTATTATTGCGACAATATTACTAAAATATTGAGATTCAATAATAAACTACGAAATTAATAGACTTTCAAAGACTATGAAATTATTAGACCTTGTTTTGAGTTATTGAAAGTGCTATAGTTTAATAAATGTTGCGCAAATCGAATATGCCTCGTTACAGAATAAATTTAAAATTAGTAAAATATTATTTCGATATTTTTAAAAGTTGTTTGGAAATATTTGGGATCAAAATAAATATTGTAGGATAAATTGAAGATATGAACGATAGTAGAAAGGGGCCTTTAGGAAATGTATGGAATATCATTCGAATGCGAATAACAGCGAAAGTTGCAAGAAGTTGCAGCTAATTTGTACAGAATAGTTGTATAATAGAATTTGTTTTTTAAACTTGTAATCAAGAAGTGTAGGAAAGCATATCTCTTTATAGGCTTAATGAATAAAAACAGATATTAGATACCTAGCAGTTTTATAGTATGATTTTGTTTATATCTTTATGAAAAACATTTATGTCAGAAATCAGCTGAGATAACACACATTTGAAATATATGAAACATATAATTATAAACATCTGCAAAATTTCTGGGACAAATATCGTAACTCTGATCAGAAAATTCGTGTTTCAACTATAGTGACCGAAAAAATATATTCATTGTCATGGCAGGATGCTTCTTCTTCGACCCAGGCCGTCTGACCTACCCGAAAGTGTAAGGTATCTGTTTGGACTTCCGGAAAGTGCCACCCAATTTTAGACCTAAACCCAATCAATCAATCAATCACCGTGAGCGAGAAGCCGACTCATTGGATTTACAACCTGACTATGCCTCGCCACGGAATTTGAAATTCGACGATGCTAAATTAAACCTATCTTTTTAAAAATGTAAGATAATACAGATACTGTAAGTAAGTTGTCAATTATGGCAGTTACTCTACTATATAGCAGTTACTCTACAATATAGCAGTTACTCTACAATATAGCAGTTACTCTACAATATAGCAGTGACTCAACAGTATAGCAGTGACTCTACAATATAGCAGTTACTCTACAATAGCTAAAACTCTCTTGTATCAACTCCCAGTACAATATACAATAACATGCAAAGTATACATCTACTCTACAATAGCTAAAACTCTCTTGTATCAACTCCCAGTACAATATACAATAACATGCAAAGCATACATCTACTCATGTTTGGATCTATCAATATATATATATAAATATAAAAAGTATAAAAAGCATGTAAAAAATGGAAAAAAGAAAGAAGGATTAGCGAGAAGCTTACTTAATGGCGGTAAGGGGTTGTGACCTTCTTTTTTCCATTTTTTTACATGCTTTTTATACTTTTTATATTTATATTGTGTATAGTATTTGTAGCTGCTTTGCGCATAAATGCTATAACACTTCAATATCTTTAATCATTTCCACTTTCTATCTTATCTATATAAATAAAAATGAAAATCTGTCTGTCTGTCTGTCTGTCTGTCTGTCTGTCTGTCTGTTTGTCCCGTCATCACGGGAGAACGGCTGAACCGAATTTGATGAAATTTTGTGGGTAGCCTAGAAATAGCCCCACTTAAAATTTAGTCTATAGTTGGAATTTCTACGACCAGTGGTTCTCGAGATATTAGTAAAAAACGAAACTTTCGTTTGTCTCATCATCACGAGAGAACGGCTGAACCGAATTTAATGAAATTTTGTGGGTGGCCTTGAAATATCCCCCCATAAATTTTGCCCAAGTTTCGAGTTTCTAAGACCAGGGGTTGTCGAGATATTAATGAAAAACGGAACTTTTTTTATAGGAGTTCTACTCTCCAACTCCGTGGTTTATCCAAACGGAAAGGATAAAAATCGTTTGTTTAAAACGTCAAAGGGAATTAAAACTTTATTTTTGAGTTTGATGCAGGATTTTTGCATTAAATAGTCACTATCTGAAAGCATAAATTGTATGACACATGAATTTAAATGGAAAAATCTACCTCCATGTTTTATATTTCACACGCTTTTACTCAACGATTAGAAGTATAAAGAAATTAAAATGGTTATTTAATTTCGCATTTTATGAGGAAGATTCTATCTTATATAATGTTGCTCGACAAAGGAATGGAATTAAATGTGTTTGTTAATGATTATTACTATTTTTTCGATTTGAATAATAAATAAATGGATATTAAAATATATCTTATAAATGATCGGTTTGATTTTTTTTAATTATATTAATTGCGAACTGCATAAATCACTTTCATGTATTTTAGCAAAAAGGTTTTAAGCTGATATATTGTGTTTAGCTAATAAACTTATATACTGTTTACCCAATAAATTCATTTATCCAATTGTTTAAACAGAAAAAGAGTAGAATGGGTATATCTTCTAATAATATTTTTGTGTTTTCATTTAGAACTAGCAGCATACCCGTTCTTCGTACGGAGTATCTAATATAAAGAAACTTGAAATTCATAATCATGCCCAAATTCTTATAGTATACTAAATGACATGTTTAATCAAAATATTCTGTTAAAATATTTAATATAATGCTCCTAAAAAGAAGTTTAAGAATCTCTGTTCTCGCTATATAAAATTATCTTCATGGACATATCTGAAGAATAAAACATCTTGGACCCCTTATGTGAGCAAATATAAAAAAAAATATGGAATTGAATCAATATATGCAAAATAAAAGCGTTAAAATTGTATGGGACCCGTACTAATTATATACGCGAATATTAGAAAATATAACCTGTATTAGTAGATTACATGTATAAATTGAAAATACCAATAAACCCGTAACCTTTAAATCTGAAGACAGTCATTTATTCCAATATATGTCAAAATTAAAGTGCTAAAATTATATGGGAAGATATACACGTACTACTTATAATGTCCGATTATTAGTAGAAGATTACCCGTTTTGCAGTATGAGTCACAAATGTTTTTTGGTAAAATACAACAGACGACGTAATAAATTGAATATATAATTAATCCCCTTAATCTTCAACCAGAAGACTGTACTTGATTCCAATATATATGCCAATATATGTCAAAATATATGCCAATATACCTGTACTACTTATATTCTCGTAGGTTAGAAGATATACACGTGCATTCCTAGAAGATTATTCGTACAACGTACAATATGCGTGTGTCAGCAATTTTTGCCGCAATAAAACAATGGCGTAATAACTTAAAAATATCAATAATCCCTGAATCAATAATTCCGGAAAATATCAATAATAATAATGTTTAAACCTGAAGAGTATAATTGATATTATCCAGTCCAAAATGAAATGGCAATGAAATTTATTTTATATACATATCTTCATTATTCAAATCGGAAAGGATTTAATAAAAATCGTCTGCCGCATAAACACATTGGATTTAAATCCGTTGCTAAGCGACATGATATCATTTGCTTCAAATAAATTGGTAGAAAAAATATCGTCTACATAGTTATATTTCTATGGAACATTTGGCGACAGTTTCGTCAAATTAGCGACATTTTAAAAAATCCCCAAATTTATCGCCAAGTGGGACTGTAGAACTGACAGTTCCACTTTGCGACAAATTGACGAAATGTCATCACAATACTATCCCCTAACAAAAAACAATTAATATCATTTATGTAGCGCAATTTTATCAATTTCAAGATATTTTTATAGATTTGAAAACATTTTTATCAATTTGGTGACATTTTAAAAATTCGCTAAATGTATTACTAAGTAGGATGGTTGGTCTGACAGAGAAATGCTAACCAAACATCATTTCAGTACTCTCTTCTAACAAAACAAAAAAAAATTTCATTGATATGTAGAAGACCCAAGCCACACGACCAACCCGAAGGTTTATGGCAGCTGTTTGTGTGTCGTTTATATCAATTTGGCGACATTTCCGTCAATTTGGCAAAGTTTAAGAAAAGTTGTCAAATTAGCGATATCCCTCCAAATTCGTAGCTTTGAATTTGCAGATCTGAATGAAACATTCTTATCCCGTTTCAATATACTAAATGAAAACACTACAATTGTATTAGAAGATATACCCGCTCTACTCTTTTTCTGTTTCAACAATCGGCTATATGAATTTATTGGCTAAACACAATATATGAGTTTAGTAGCTAAATACGATATAAGCTTGAAAACTCTTTGCCAAAATAAATGAAATTGATGTACGCAGTCAGCAATTAATATAATTAAAAGAAAAATCAAACCGTCCATTCATAAGATATACTTTTATATCCATTTATCCATTTATTTATTATTTAAATCGAAAAAAAATAATAAAAACATTAACAAACACATTTAATTTAATTGCGATGCCGAGCAACATGATATATCCTCCTAAAATGTTAAAATTTATTAACCACTAACAGCACACCCGTTATTCGTACGGAGTGTATAATTTAAAGAAACTTAAAGTTCGCAATCATGTGCAAATTCTGTTAAAACATTAAATTTATTGCTCCTAAAGAGAAGTTTAAGAATATATGTTCTCACTATGCAAAATTATCTTCACGATCAGATCTGAAGAATAGAACATCCTGCCCCCTTTTGTAAGCAAATTTACAGAAGAAAAAATAGGAATTGAATGAATATATGCAACCCCGTACTAATTATATTGTCGCAGATCAGAAAATATGCCAATGTGTTAGTAGAAGATTACCCGTATTACAACATGCGTCTCAAAAATATTTGCCAAAATAAAAGAGATGACGTAATAAATTGAAAACATCAATAATATCCGTACTCTTTATACCAGAAGGTCGTAATTGATTCCAATATATGCCAATATATATCAAAACATATGTCAATATACCTGTACTACTTATATTCTCGTAGATTAAAAGATATACACGTGTATTTGTAGAAGATTCGTACAACATACAATATATGAGTTTAAACAATTTTTGTCATAATAAAATAATTGCATAATAACTTGAAAATATCAATAATCCTTGAATCAATAATCCCCGAAAATATAAATAATAATAATTTTTAAACCTGAAGACCGTAATTGATATTATCCAGTCAAAAATGCTATAAGAAAAATCAAATCGTTCTTTTCTAAAATATATTTTTATATCCATTTATTTATTATTCAAATCGAAAAAATAATTATTAAAATTAACAGACAGATTTAATTTAATTGCGTTTCTGAGTAACATGATATAAGATAGAATCTTATAACATGTTAAATATGTCATGTCTTATAACATAAACTGCGAAATTAAATAACGATTTTGATTTCTCTATACTTCTCATTGTTCCGTAAAAGCGTGTTTTAAATAAACCATGAACCATGGAGATAGATTTCCCCTTTAAATCATGTTTCAAACAATTCATGTTTTCAGAAAGTGACTAATTAACGCAAAAAATCTCCCATCAAACTCAGAGATTAAATTTTAATTCACGTTCAAACGATTTTCAAGCTTTTCGTTTGGATAAACCACGGAGTTAGGGAGTAGAACTCCTAGGAAAAAGTTCCGTTTTTCATTAATATCTCGACAACCCTAGGTCTTAGAAACTCGAAACTTGGACAAAAGTTATGGGGGGATATTTCAAGGCTATTCACCAAATTTCATTAAATTCGGTTCAGCCGTTTTTCCGTGATGATGAGACAAACGAAAATTTAGTTTTTTACTTATATCTCGAGAACCACTGGTCGTAGAAACTCAAAACACGGATATAATTTTAAGTGGGGCTATTTCTGGGCTACCCACAAAATTTCATCAAATTCGGTTCAGCCGTTCTCCCGTGATGGTGTGACAGACAGACAGACAGACAGACAGATTTTCATTTTTATTTATATAGATATACAAACTGGATCACGATATTTTATTCAGATCTGCGAATTTACAGCTACGAATTCGGCTGAATATCGCTAACTTGGTAACTTTTCTTAAACTTTACCAAATTAGTGGAAATGTCTCCAAATTGATAAAAGTGACGCAAATCAATGAAATTAAATTTGTTTTGTTAAAAGTACTGAAATGGTGTTTCGTTAGCATTTGTCTGTCAGTCCAATCGCCCTACTTAGTAATCCATTTAGCGAATTTTTAAAATGTCACCAAATTGATAAAAATATTTATAAATCCATAAAAATATTTTGAAATTGATAAATTGCCCTAAATAAACGAAATTATGTTTTTTTTAGGGGATAATATTTTGATGATGGTTCGTCAATTTATCGCCAAGTGGGACTGTCAGTTCTACAGTCCCACTTGGCGATAAATTTGGCGATTTTTTAAAATGTCGCCAAACCTTCATTAGAGATATTCAGACGATATTTTGACCACCAATTTATTTGAAGCAAATCATAACATGTCGCTTAACAACGGATTTAAATTTAACGTGTTTATGAGGAAGAAGATTTTTATTAAATCTTTTCCGATTTTAATGATGAAGATATGTATATAAAATAAATTTCATTGCCATCGTATTTTTGACTGGATAATATCAATTACGATCTTCATGTTTAAACATTATTATTATTGATGTTTTCGGGGATTATTGATTCAGAGAATATTGATATTTTCAATTTCTTATGGCATTGTTTAATTGCGGCAAAAATTGTTGAAACTCATATATTGTACGTTGTACGAGTAATCTTCTACAAATGCACGGGTATATCTTCTAATGTAAGAGAATATAAGTAGTACATGTATATTGGCATATATTGGAATCAAGCCTTCCGGTGTGAAGATCACGGGGATTATTGATATTTTTAATTTATTAAGTAATCTGTTATATATTGGCAAACATTTTTCAAACTAAATATTATAATATGGGTAATCTTTTACTAACACTAGGACATATCTTCTAATCTATGACTTTATAAGTAGTACGGGTTTATCTTTCCATATAATTTTAGCACTTTCACTTGGGCACATATTGGAATTAATTACTGCCTACTGGTTTAATGATTACGGATTTATTGATATTTTCAATGTATACATGTAATGTCATAATACAGGTTATATCTTCTAATATTCGCGTATATAAGTAGTACGGGTCCCATACAATACGCTATTATTTTGCATACATTGATTCAATTCCATACTTTTTATAAATTTGCTTGCAAAAAAGGCCAGGATATTTTATTCTTCAGATCTACCCGTGAAGATAATTTTGTATAGTGAGAACAGAGATCCTGAGGTTTCTTTTTAGGAGCATTGTATTAAATATTTTAACAGAATATTTTGATTAAGCATGTCATTTAGTATACTATAGGAATTTGCACATGATTATGAATTTTAAGTTTATTTATATTATATACTCCGTACGAAGAACGGGTATGCTGCTAGTATATTATATATATATATAAAGTATTTTTAAATGGTACATGTCTGCACAAACTAATTTTTAAAGGTAAATATAGTTATATACATATTTGCATATACATGATAAAACATAAACGTCACTTATTCTCAGAGCAACCTATATGCATAATACGCACAAAACTTAACATTACTCATATAAAGGAACTTTGAAAAGAGTAATACTCCCTAGTGGTAACATAAAATATATACAAAAATAAAAGTATATCACACACATTAAAATTAAATCATATGATGCGTAATGCTATTAATATCGGTTATCCTAATGAACAATTATCTAAGCAATACAGGATGTATATACAGTCAAATAAAGCGTTCCATTTTTTCTAAATATGTAAAAATTTGTTGAATACATCGTCGTGCCTACTTATTCGTGGTGATATTATTCGCCCATTTTTTGAAGAGTACTGCCGATGGTCTGGCGATATGCCATTTCTTCGTTAATGGACAATCGAATTCGTAATGTGAATTAATCCCTTCTTCTCCGCACACTCACAAATCCGTATCTATTTTTCCCATTTTTTGGAGAAATTTCGGTAATGGACCGTGTCCCGAAAAGAATTGGTTGACATGTCTATTAGAACTCGTCATCTCAAATGAAACTTTGGGGAAGAAATCATGTGTAATTCTTTCTTTAGACGAATAGTCAGTACCAAGTGGCTTGCCCTTGTTGAAGTAGCCTCATTTTCAAATCTCTTTTTAAGGAAGAGCTGAGAACTTGAAGTTCTAAGGTTTGAACAGAATTATCGAATGTGGCACTGAAAGCTAATGAATCGGCAAGCTCATTTCCAATGACCCCTGAGTGACCTTTGATCCTTATCTGTATTAAAATATTGGAGTCTTCTTGGATTAGTAGTTGGACATTTTGAGCTAAAATATTTCTAATTGAAAGTTGCTGGAGTAATTTAATACTGGACTGGCTGTCTGTTAAAATTGTTATTGAGCTGAATGTTTGAAAACTAAACCATATGGGAGTTTCATAAATAGTGAAAAATTCTGTTTGAAATAAAGCTGTTTTTTTATTCATTTTCTTGGACCACTGGTATATACAGTAGTTGTTGTGAAATGGAACTACCATCAACCTCTCGGAAGGTCTTACGGGCTCACATATTTAATGTGTCCGTACTTCGCGTGAACACGGCGACAGTTTGGACAGAGGCGGAAATCAAACTCGGGTCGTCCGAGTGCAATCCCCAAGCGCTAACCATTGGACTGTCACACCCCATGACAGGATGCTTGGCTTAATTGGCTATAACAAAATTGTAGTCCGTATAAAATAATATTATTTGCAGGCCTCCCCCGTACATCCCCATAAAATCAGGTCAGTCCTCTTAAAGTTGCCACTGGCGTTTCGAAGACACATGCATAAAAATATATAATACCTTAATACTTTTTGAGTTGTTGGCCAGGTCCATGACTTACCTTGACCTGCATATATCTCTACGAAAAATAAAAAATCGCCAAATAAGTAGCTAAAATCTACAAATTTCTATTTTCATAAGCAAAATCCGAAATTCTCAAACTTGGTGATAATTATGTGTTGCATTTTAAAATGAATTTTGGCATTTATTATTCAATATACGTTTCTAAACCGAATTCTAGCTACTTTAGTTCAAAACTTTGTCCAAGGAATAAATGATAAACTTCTATAAAATCGATAAAAATCTATCAGAATAAACAATTTTTATGAAACAGGTTATTGCAGATGTGTTATTTTCACATATTGGATTCGGATTTAACAAATAAAAGATATGTCCAAAAATGTTTCTTACTTCGATGGATTTCTGAAGGCTTTAAAAATAAATATACCTCTGTATGTTTAACTATAAAAAATGAAACATGGATTTTAAAGCCCCAATCTCAACATTTTTATTTCAAACACGAATGTCAAATATATTTGTTGTAAATTTGTTTTTGTTCGTCAGTATCGGTATTATTTATATACAGTCGAACCTGCTTGAAACGGAATACTGTATTAAACGGAAAATATTTTTAGCCCCGTCCAAAAATATAGGAAATTCGTGTTATTTTTCCCATGTGTGAAACGGAAACTGCACAACGCGGAAACGGACGGCCAATGTAAAATATTTTGTTAATAAAAAGCAAACTGTTGTAAGGAACTGAGAATATAAAAATCATCCAACTATTTAAGCCATTTATTGTCATGAGAACCATTTTCACTAAACTTTCTATTAAAATATATATCACGATTTTCTAAAAGCCATTTCAAGACTCGTTAATCAAGGAGACTGTGAAATGCTGGAAATATGAATCAATACACGATTTTCAATTGAAAGTCGCAGCATTAGTAAGACGCATAGCTAAGAAACTATGTTGGATTATTTTGAAAGTTCATCTCACATTTTTTTCTTTAATTTCTTTTATGTCAAGCAGTAATATTCTGCCTGTAAGTCAATTCATCTAGGTTTTAAGGTGTGGTAATAAGCTAACAGTTAAATACATAGGGTACACTATATTTTTATTTACATATACTCCTGTGATAGCAATATGCAAAAATGTACGTATATACATATTTAAAATAATTAAATTAGCTATAATGGTATAATATATTATTGATCCGATTTATCTAAACACTCTTTTCAGATTTTTTAAAATCTGATGTATAGGTGAGCAATTACATGTGAACTATTAGCATTTCCAGCTAAACTTTTAAACTTATCTTTCTTGAAATGACCTGCAGAAACGGGAACCTTTTCAAGACCGAAAATTCTTCAGATCTTCTCAATTCTGTTTAAAGCGTATTCGAATGTATTCGTATATAAGGCTGCCACACACAGGGAAAATAAAGCTCGTAAAAATGTAGTTGCAATTTTTTTAATAAGTTATATTTTATTTAATAATTATTAGCTTAATGTCAAAAATAGTCATCTGGATCAAAAGTTAACACAGTTAAGTTCTGTCCTGTAGATACTATAAGTATGCAAAGTTTCTATAAGACGAAGAAAGTAGATTCAAATCAATTCAAAGAGTCTCTGAATTAACATTCCATACCTAACGGAAAGAGGAATTAAAACTCCATATACAGGCAGACCACCAGTGGCGAGCGAAGCAACAGGAAGACAACGTTTATCCAAATAATCTACAATCATGTAACTTTTATTTTAATTATATATATTATTATCCCAAATAAAAGAAATAAAATATTTTAGTGTAAATAAACAAAATATTTTTTCTCCGTCTTGAGCAGAGCTTAATGCAAGCGCCCTTCTTGTTTCCTCTAAGCGTAAGTTGCAAATACATTTATTAATTGATGGTTCATTTATGCAATGTTAAAAGTTTGCTATAGATGTGTTTATAAGTGGTGAAATTTTGTTAGTGGACAAACAAAAATAAATTCATTGAATTGCTTTCACGTTGCAAATACAATTTCAAGAGATGATTTTGTTTATACAACTAAAATAACTTCGCTTAAAGCATCACACAATACAAAATTAAAAGTATCGACCGGTTTCAAAGGCAAAAAATAACCGTCTTTGTCAAGACACACAAGAAGCGCGACCTTCACTCCTGAGGGGCACTTCCTGCGCGTCCTCACAAAGAAGGCTATGTTTTGGCTTTGAAACTGTCGATACTGTTAATTTTGTACTGTATGCATGTACTGTTTGAATGGAAGCATTTTAGTTGTATTAATTTAACAACAATTTTAGCTGTACGTAATTTTGTTTTGTCTGTGTACAAATGAGGGAAAGGACTATGATTAGTTGGGAACTAGGTGCAATATTCAGATGGAGTGCGAAAGTTAAAATTGATTATAGGTGCTAAGGGTTGAGTGATCTATCCATTTTTTGTCGGCTTCCAATTTATTGACCAATCTATTTAGAATCTTGTCGAATATATTATTACTTTCCCTGCAATACATGGTGGTAATGCATAAGGAAAGTATTGGAATCGTGTCGAAAATTGCAACTACAGTTTTCGACGGATCTACACGTTTTGAGCCCTCTAAAATACGAAAAAATCATTTTGAACGTGGCCTCGGTGTGAGTGTCTGTCTGTGTATCGGTGTGTCTGTGCAATATACGTATGTATTCACTCTATATCAAAAACTATTTACGAAATTTCTCAAAATTTAGTAGGTGAGTCATATGTGGGATATCCCGGTGCTGATCAGATTTTGGTACCATTCAAAAAATAAAACTTGCCTTTTTTGCGAAATGGCTCATAAAAATCTGAAATTAGAAAGAATTTTTTTTAAAAATGTATTGCCTAAGTGATTAAATGCTTATTTCCTGCGTAATTTTTAACGATAAAAAGAATAATTCTAACCCTATGTCTCTAAGATAAACCATTCTTGAGAAAATCAATATTTTTTTTTATTTTGTAATTTTTACGAACTTGCGACGTTTTATAATGATATTGTGGTGAAAGAATTACATATTTTAACGCTCATAATTTGGAAATTTGGAATAACACAGGAATAACGTGGTCGTACATTGTAACATTCGTACATTGCTATCGTGGCCGCAAAACCCACCATTACCTCTTTGCACGAGTTCCGTAACATAATCATTAAATCAAAACACTGCACATTACAATCCACATTTTTAACTTTTAAAATAAATTATCGTTTATTCACCTCTCTATTATTGTTATAATTAAAATTACATCAATTTTAACAAAATCTTATGGGGGAGAAAAACA